>CM060967.1:31022283-31622283 GCA_030765045.1 Tenodera sinensis
CTAAGGACAAATAATACACAAGGTTTAAATGACATATCTCTTTTGGTGCTATATTTGTTCAAGAAAAACATATTCTTACAAAATTATTAAAAAGTGAAACATCGTTATTCTTTGTGCACCCATGGAAAAGATCACTGAGTGCATTAGGAGAACAGAATATTTTTAAGTTCCATGTCATGTGGCAGTGTGGTTTACAAAAGCCAATACTCCAACATGCAGCTGAGTTTATTTATAATCTCTGATCCATATGTATAGATACTCGCAAGTACAAATGCGAGTGATTCAAGTCTATTTGGGTATCCAATAGATGATAGCATATGGATCAGAGACTATAAATAAATTCAGCTGCATGTTGCAATTTGACTTGTGTAAACTGCGCTGCCACATGACATGGAACTTAAAAGTATTCTGTTCTCCTAATACACTCAATCATTTTTTCCATGGGTGTACAAGGTGGAACTGAGAAGTTATCTTAAATACCTAATGAACAGTGTTTTCGGAGGTGTAGTTATTTATATAACATACACCAACTTCTGTTGAACTCTTTTCAAAATTAAGGATTTTTTGAAATAGTTTCCTTAAAATGAAACACTTTTAATTTTATTTTTTACACTTATAAGAGAGCAATTCGAAATTAACCTCCATTGTCATATAGCATAGGAAGAGGTGGGCATAGTGCCACCATTTTTACATCACTTGCAGCAAGTGTTGCATCTGTTCTAAAGAAGCATGGTTGCTAAGTTTGGTGCATTTATGTTAAGTCATTCCTGGATTATGTGTTTCAAACCATAAATATAAGTTATTTTATAAAAAATTCTTCTTATGATGTAATGTTCACAATTTTTAAACAATACTGTACTTTATGTTCCTTATTGAGCTGTAAAATAAATTTGCTAAGAATTGCAGTTATAACACAATTGGGTTTGAAAAAATTAATTTGTTCAATTTTGGGTTTCGCTTTGAAAAGAAAAGTTTATGTACCAAACTTTGATGAGCATGTTGTTGTAACACACTTGCCTCACATTAATAACTGCATAGCAAGTTTTAGTTAGCACATATTGGAGAAACTATTTCCGTAGTTTCACTCTGATAACATACAAATTGCATCATAAGGAGCATTTTAAATGTTGAAAAATGTCTAAAATACACAACCAAGAAAGCCACACTGGAAAAATAATCGTAAAAACTGTCTTAAAATTGTGCTTAGGCATTTGCTAATAAATAATGTACATGTTTACTTAGAATACATAATTTAGAACTGATTAACATATGTGCAGAAATTTTGCATAGCACTTTTAAAAAAATACGAGAAATATCAGAAAAGACTCAAATATGCAACCACGCCCTCCACTTAAATTTATCTAAACTGCCACGTAAGTCTTTCAATTTTCACTCCAATAGCAAAAATACTTGCACAAAAACTTTCCTAGAAAATCAGATATAATAAAAAATTAAAAAGCCAGAATTGTAATTTTTAATCACTTAGGCTCAACTTTCATCATGAAGGATATAAACTCCCTTGAAACAATAGATTGTGAATGAAAATTGCCTGCTTAGATGGGGAATTTATATTTGAAGCAAATTACAAGATTACAGAGCTATCGTCACGTTTTAGAGAGAGATATTGTTATGACTGGTTTTAATTTGGCACTTTGCAATCTTTCACCACCTTCACGTGCACATCTCCCTCTCTTTCTTAAAGCGATATGCTCCGGCAACAATGCACCATAGCTGATAAGGGATTGAAGATACTCATTTGCCTTCTTATTTTGTACACCCTTTAACAGCTCTTTAATTTTTCCAAACCATGTTCTACTATACCTCTGAGTTTTGTTTCATATTTATGACCTGTACTGAAATGGTTTGCAGAGTATTTGTCCATGGAGAGAATATGTCCATATATTACAGATTATGAGTAAAGTACAACCTTATGGACAGTTTGTATAGCTAGCTTTTTAAAAATTTGGTATTAGCTATTGTTAATAAAACTACCTCCTGACACATTAAAACTATTGAACTTAGAGAATAGATCTATAAAAGTTAGTACTGAAATAGAACAAGATGGATGGCTAGCTTTTCTGGATTTGAAAATCATGAGAAATATGAAGATAGATTAAGAGTACGCATAAACAGCAAACCAACATACGTGAATAATGATATAAGAAACAATAGCTTCAATCCAAAAGCACATCACCATGCTATCTTTCATAGTTTAATTCACAGATTGATCAAGATCCCACTAATAAACAGAGAATATAATAAAAACTGGAGCACATTAAATATTGAACGGTTTTAAATCCAACTTTGTTAACAAATTGATTAAATAACACAGAAGATTGAGAACTACCAGGGATGTTAGTAAATTAAAAACAGGAAATATACAAGAAATATAGTGCAAATTCACATACCATCCAAAAGTTCAATAAATTCAAGATTTTTAAGGACTTAATATAAAATGCTCCTCAAAACAAACATAAACGTAACCCCATGGCACAACAGCCCATCCAGGCCAAGGCCTATTGACTGCTGCATCCCCCACCTCTACCCACCACAGGCGTCATGAGTGGGGTGCAGCACTGGAGGTGGGATGTGATCAGTGCCACAGTCCCTCCTGGCCAGATGTTCAGTCTTCTTGACCAGGAACTGCAACTTTTTCATCAAGTAGCTCCTCAATTTGTCCCTCAGGGACCTAACAAGGCATACGCCAGACCACCCAGCGAGAGAGAAATCTCCACGCCAGTACCAGGGATAGAACCCAGGTCCTCTGCGCAAGAGGCAAGCACACTACCACTGTGCTACGGAGACAATTCAAAACAAGTATAGTGTAAGAAATTTATTTAATCATCTTTTAAAAAATACCACTCCAAGAAATAAATTATGAGAATCTAATGTCAACTGTGAAAATTGTCATAAAAAATATATTGGAAAAACCAAGAAGAATTTAGAAACCAGATTGAAGGAATGCCTCCAAAGTGTAAAATACAGACAGATAAAGCAGCCATAGCTCATCATTTTTGGTCATACAATTGTATTACTAACCAAGAAATCAACTGTTCAAAACCAGTAAAAGATCATTAGGAGTTAATAGCGTCAGAGAATATTTACATTATTAAGAATATGAGTTAAGTAATGAACTTTGAAGTACCATCAACAAACATCTTATGACTGACCGACCAATGGGAAGAGAAGCAGACCAGGCAAAGAGGGCTGGAGGAGTTACAGTTACCTGACAAGGAAATCGGTTGGCCGAGCAGCTGAGGATGGACAGAGTGTCTCTCCAAAACTAGTCCTCTTTGATTTTAAATAAGTGGAGTATCAAGTGATTTTCAATGTCAAAAAGTGTTTTAACAAAGATTTTAGTAACATGCTTCACTGTTTTAAACACTTCATTTTCATCATCAGTGTTACATAGTGTTACATGGTTTTCTCATAAGCCGAGGTTATGAGCTTTGTTAACAATTCTAAACAAATAAGTTTAATAAATAAATGCTTTACTTTTGCAGGATCATCCTCCAAAATAGGACTAATTGTGTGCTTTGAGATGCGGGCATTTGGTGTAAAGATAAAAGGCTTGAATACTGAAGCACGTGGGTTTGGTGTGGCAGTGAACCAATGACAGTGAGGTTTCCCACTGCCTACAGCACTCAGAACTGACACCTGAAAGCAGTACACAAAAAAAGAATATTTTAGTTCAACTTTTTTAACTTATACCTATGTACCTAATACATAGGCATTCTTAAAAATTATGATGCGATGAGTACTTTATCCACATAGAGCTCAGTTTACCTGACTGCCAGCGGTTGGAAAGGCATCATCTGGCTTGCGACATATACCACTTTCTTCATCTCTAAGCACTTCAAACATGCTAGATACATTGAAGCTATTGTCCGCTGTCAATTTCTGCAACAAGGCTCTTCCAGAAGTTTCCCGGTCCGATCCATTTCCTTTGCTTTCTCCATATATATTTGCAAAGTGAAACTCTCCCTGTTCAAAAGTATATTTCAAAGTGTCATAAAAGTTTATATATAAATCTTTATAAAAAAGGAAATTAAGAAGTAAAAATTCTCTTTTGTATAAAATTAATGTGAGGTATGCAATGAGTAATCTATTTATTTTTATTTGTTTATAAAATTTTAAAGCTGATAGAATTAAAACACTAAAAATAAACAGATTAATCCTTCACATTTAACATTTGGTAACAATCTAAAGTAAAAACAAATTAGAAACTAAAAGCTTCACTTATCTTAGTAATATTACAAGTTGTTTGGTGCTAACAAGTTTCGAGTTGACTCCAACTCATTCTCAAAGCTATACAAACAAATTAGTTACTGTAGATACTGATGATCATTTTAATCACCAATCTCTGAAAACAAAAACCGATAAATACAGTGTATTGGAGGGATTTCAAAATTCATAACATGGATTCTGTTTTTTTAAAATAAATATCTTTTCCCAAACCATTATTATTATTAAAACAATTAAGTGGACCTATAGATTTAATGGTTTGGGAAAAGATATTTATTTTAAAAAACAGAAGCTATGTAATGAATTTTGAAATCCCTCCAATAGACTGTATTTATAGGTTTTTGTTTTCAGAGATTGGTGATTAAAATGATCATCAGTATCTACAGTAACTAATTTGTTTGTATAGCTTTGAGAATGAGTTGGAGTCAACTCAAAACTTGTTAGCACCAAACAACTTGTAATATTACTAAGATAAGTGAAGCTTTTAGTTTCTAATTTGTTTTTACTTTAGATTCTTGTTGCTTCACTGTTAATAGTTTCATTATTTCCTTATTTGGAAACAATGTTATTCATTTATTATACATAATTTTTATAATACAGTACTTAGCCCTGTAACAAAAATATGTAAATTGCTTTCACCAATGCCCAATCAATAGATAGCTTTGAGAGTTGAATGCAACTTGAAACTATAGTCAGCAGTATACCACCTTGCAACATTAATAAGATAAGTGGAGCTTTTAGTTGCTAATTTGTTCTTAATTTAGCTTTCTATGTTTCATTTTGTAGAGGTTACATCTTTGGTTTCCAATGAGAAATCAGTTTGTATTGTGTATTTGCTGAAACACCCCATATCACTTTTTGAGCATATTTAACAGTATATTGTACTGATTTATTGCACAAGTATTAAGCATACACCTTTAGGAACAACAATTGAAACTTAGAACATGGTATTTATAAGGAAATGTATCTGTATATCCACTTCATTGATGCAGGGTGTACAATGTTCACAACACAAAGCTAATGGTGAGAACCTGAGGTATCATGGGAGTGTTCCTCTCCTGTTCATATCCTTCTACTCTTGTCGAGATGTTACCAATGTTAGCACTTGAAATACAAGCAAATGGTGTTGCAAGTGTGGGAAACGTAAGAAAATTCCAGGGAATGGTTAACCTTGAGATGAACAAAGCCCTCATGATCCAGAGTTTCTTAGTCTTTCCCAGCAGTCACTGACTATTTTTGTTCCTGGAAATATCCAGTTCATTATTAGTTGCAGGAGAGTTGCCAGGTTCCTTTGCTCAACAAATATTACAAAGAAGTGGCTTTTATCCCCATGACCCATAACACCAAAGAGCCATTGCCCTTCTGTTGTACTTTCTGTACTTTCATCAATGTCCATTATTTTATATGTCACCATATGTCAATTGTACCCCATCCATCAGTGAAAAATATTGGAGAGCAAGAGGATTAATGACTTCATTGTCAGAAATCCAGCATTAGCTAACAAAAATATATGTCACTTGTGAAACATCAGTTCACACACTTCACGATTGAACACTAATTCAGAATTGTATTATTGCTACTAGTTTAACTCCTATACAATAGTGCATTGGCGTGGATGTGAGAACAATAACCAACGCAAACAGAAAAAGATCACATTTTGAATGCTCCATTTACTGTCTGACGAGGGTATTTACTCTTGCCGGTTTCTTGAATGGCAGGTGATCATTTGCGCAATACTGTGCTAAATGAGATAGTCCACTGATTTTCATACATTGGCAGTACCACTTTCCCCGCCTCCTCCTCCCTCTTTTATTGCTGCTGCTACTCCATGAAAAACATGTGAACAATAAACGCTGTGTCTGCTATCTAACCAGGTTTGACAAAAGGTTCTTTCTAGCAGTCCAACAACATAATATTACGTTCTTAAGACAATATTAATGTACTGTTATTTTTGCAGGCACCCAACGTTTACTAATGTAAGTATTAATGAAGAAAATTGGGTTTTAGCAAATCCACAATATTAACCAACAATTGTAGAATGAAGTATCTTCGGGGCTGTTATGCCGTGGTCTGCTGGAGATCTGTTTTCCAGACGTTTCGTTTACAACTGCGGTAAACATCCTCAGTGACATTGTCGAAGTCTCCTCGTGGAAGGTGTCACTGCGACTGATGCATCAACAGTCTGTGGCGCTCCATTTATACCATGCGCAACGTGCGATGATTGGCCCGGGGCGTGCAGAGGCGTGGTGGCTGGCGGAGGGGGTTCTATCTCTCTTATGCTGCTGCGCATGGTATAAATGGAGCATCACAGACAGTCAACGCATCAGTCGCAGTGATACCTTCCACGAGGAGACTTCGACAATGCCCCTAAGGATGTTTACCGCAGTTGTAAATGAAACGTCTGGAAGACAGATCTCCAGCAGACCACGGCATAACAGCCCGGAAGATACTTCATTCTACAATTTAGACGCCGGCCGTGAAAGCCTACGTAGCTTTATTAACCAACAAATCTTGTACTTTTATAAAAAATATTAGTTACTGATGATAATTTATCATATAAAGGCAGTTATTTTGCAATAGAAGCTTGGAATGGCCTCTAAAAATTAACTTCATTTCTTTTTAATCCATTATGCAACAAATATTTTGTAAATAACACATTCGAAGTAACATTACAACAGAAATGGCCTGTAATTTATTTAATTTATTATGCAGCAGTCATCAGAATATAAACCAAAGCTTCATCACACAATAATATATACCAGGTGGTCCACTGGAGCTGGCCCCACTGAAAGTAGATAACCCTTTGTGCATTAAAACATTTGCAGAACTTCACGGTGCAAGAGAGGCTAGTGGCGTATTCCACCTCTATGTGAGACGTGCAGTGCAAGGCAGTTGAGCTAGCCTGTGCAGTCTGTGATAATAAACAATAGCAGTACAAACAACCGAAAAGGTCTCAGTTTACTTATAGGATCTTCATCCAGGGAACAAACTCGTGCTGTATATGGTGCTATTGTCTAGCATTTGAATTGCAGATTGTAAAGTGCAAGTATGAGGGCACGTAATCTTTCATTGGCATTTCTTCGTTTCTTATGAATGTTATTGTTCTATTTTGTTATTATTAGTTGTTGTTATTGCTATTGTTAGTATCACGTTATTATTTTTATTATTTTGCTCCTGTTAGTTTATTACTGTTAATTATTATTAATTGTTTATTATTGTTTCTCTTATTGTCATTATAATAATTATGTTTGTTATTATTTTATTAGTGCATTTATTAACATTATTATATTTATCATTATTATCATTATTGTTATTGTTGTCGTTGTCATTGTCATTATTATTATTGTTATTTAATATTTTCCTCATTTGAATGGTCTCCTTTGAAAATATTTTATATAAATACATGTACCCTATTTACTTAAATAACCTAGGTTCTATCAAAAAATACATCTTATTAGGTCCTAAACGAAAATTAGATACGTTTAGGCTCTATAAAATTGAAGTATATCACTCGTTGGTTGGTAGGTAGAACATTTAAATGAACTGAAATTTAGAGAGTAGGAGGTCAGGAATAAAATAGATCAGAAGCTAAGATTCTGGGGCTTGGTCACTATCTTTGTTGCCGTTTTCCGCCCCATTGTCTTCAATTATAATTCTTTCAATTCTTTGACCCATATTCCGCCACTTTCTGTTCTCTTGTCAAGATATGCATGACATTTTTTTCCTAAGAGCCTCAAATGATGCTCTTTTCTCATGTTTTTATTCTTCTTGCACAGTTTTACGAACAGAACTGTGAGACGCTTGGGGCTGCAGCAACTCTTTCTTGCAATTTTTGTAATTCTTTTTCAAATTTTTTTATTTTTAATTTGAAAAACTCTGTAGAGTAGCTATGTTTATGCTTGGCCTCTTTCTTCAAGTATTCACAATCGTTAGCAACCACCCTATGATTCTGACTATGAATGGTTTTCCATTTAACTTAGAAATTACAGGAGGGATTATCACAAAGTTTACTCAACATATGCACCCTAAAATCCATACAATACTTTACAGTAAACTATACTCACGAGCACACGATTCACCTGTGTATTGCATCAAGTAATACTACGTAACTTTGCTGATTACAGGAGAGAGAGGGTTACAACCAGGCTCGCTAACTGGTTTCTGGATCAAGGTCGCTGTTATAGAATGAATGCAGATACACATGCAGCCCATGATAAGAACCTTTAAATCACGTTGAGTATAACAAAAGAGTGGAATTAAGCAAAGCTTCGATAATGTAGTTTACATACAAAAGGCTAACTACAGATGCACTTTAGAGTGTTTTATATTCTATTTATCTTCAGCTTACAGCGCAGATCTGATCCCTTTGATGTTTAGATTTACTCTGTAAAGCACACACTGAATAATAATAACATCAAGAACAAGAAGAATAATAGCAATAATAATGATAATGGTAATGATAATGATAATAATACTAATTAATAATAATACTAATTAATAATAATAATAATAATAATAATAATAATAATAATAATAATAATAATAATAATAATAATAATAATAATAATAATAATAATAATAATAATAATAATAATAATAATAATAATAATAATAATAATAATAATAATAATAATAATAATAAAATACAATACAATACAATAACATTCATAATGAAGAAATGTCAATGAAACATTAAGTGCTTGCACTTTACAATCTGCAATTCAAGTGTTAGACAATAGCACCATATACAGCAGTGAGTTTATTCCCTGGAAAATGAAGATTATGTAAGTAAACTGAGACCTTTTTGGTTGTTAGTACTGTCATTGTATATTATCTCAGACTGTACAAGCTAGCTGAACTGCCTCTCACCGAACTCCCGCTGAGAGGTAGAACACACCACTGGCCTCTCTTGCGCTGTGCAGTTCTGCAAATGTTTTAACGCACGACGGTGCCAGCTCCAGTGGGCTACCTGGTATATTTATGTGAAAGGCAGCACCAATACCTACTAAACAGTGGTAACTGTCATTTTAGCACCTGTTCATATCCTTCAAATCTACGTGTATTTTAAAATATTCTATTGTACAGTTAAAATTTAAATGTATGGTGCGCTTACCTCACCATCCCAGAGTCCTTCTTTCTGTGCTACTTCTTTCATATCCTTAGAGCTACGGTCAATTTTGGTCCCAATGCTCAGGTTATTGGAAATGTTTCGGAATCCATCTGTGTATCAATGAGAACATGTATGCATTATAATTTTGTATGAAACAAAAGAAGAATAAAGAGATTTGTGCAAGCACCAGTTGGCCAGTTGGTATTCATGGTTGTTCAGCAGGTAGGAGAACACAGTTTCCTTAGTGTTGTGTAGTGATAGCTTGGCCGACAAGATGTCAAATAAAGGTATGTCCAAAGTGGATGTGAAAAATAATTTTACAAATATTGTTAGGAAAATCTATTTAGTAATTTAAAACTACAATAATAATAAATCTTACAGGGGGACCTTATGGTCTCGGAAGTTCAGTTCAGTAAGAGACTTCCCAGGTTTGCAGCACACTTTAAGGGTGTCCGCCCAGTAAAGTAGTAAAGTGCACCAGTCAGAAGATTCTGAGAAAAAGGGCTCTTAAGTTTTACACTCAGCTGGTCAATTTTTACGCCACAGCAAAATGGCTGAGTTTGTAGTGAATTTGCTTACCACCGGGTAATCCATGTTTGATGCTACCTCGGGTAACTTATTTTAAAATTGTTTTAAAAATTATAACTTTCAAATAACATTAACGCAGTTGAGGTTAAAAGATGCTGAAAATAATTTGATTACATCAGAATCTTCAAGTTCAGTTTCTCAAGAAGCAATGTTGATGGTTAAAGAAATTTACAGTAATATGGACATGCTGGTTGAAAAAATACTTGTGACTGTTGAAGAACCTGCTCATGAGCATGTGAAGAGGAACTTTTGAAAAAGCTGAAGACCATAGCTCATCAGCTAAACATAAACCAGAAGCGGTGGAAAAAGATAGGTAGACCATCTTTCTTTGGATTACAAAATTAAAGTTGTTAATATTGCAAAGCGGTATAACTGTTTCATCTAAAATGGAGGAAATGTCATTTACATATGTGCTGGCCTATCACAGCACAACAGCGTCCCTCAGAGGCACATGAGGGGAAGGTCGGTGGATCTAAATATCATCTATTTAGTCCTCCCGGCTAGGTCCGATGGACCCGTTGACCAACGATAGGTGTGGTCCCCCTTGCAAAATGGGGGTTTAAGTCGGGTGATGTAACTGCCACATTGTAAAACTGGTGCCCGTTAAGAAAACAGTTACATGAAAGCCACATACATGAATATGAGTCCTAAAGATAAACATTCCGGAGTTAAAACTGTCCCCCAATCGGATCTCCGGGTGGGGACATCTTTAGGCAAATTTCATCACAACAATTCCAATACTTTAAGAATTCTACAATGGAATGCAGGAGGCATGTCCCAGCCTAAAAAACAAGAGCTAATGAAAATATTAAAAGACCAAGATATAGATGTCTTCACAGTACAAGAAGCCAATATATCACAAGAACAGGAAATATACTTTGAAATGGATCAGTACACTACACATATACTTCCAAAGGCTCGTCAAATAGCAAGTGGTATTCTTACAGGAATTAAAAGAAATATGAAAGCTACTATCCAAATCCAAAAAACAATGGAAGAACAAGATAAATCAGAAATAGTTAAAATTGAAGTATGGAAAAGTAACTACCACTATAGAATTTACAGTATCTACAATCCTCCAGACAATACACTAAATCTAAATTCTATTCCCATAGAACCCAAAAGTATTTTAATAGGTGATTTTAATGCACACTCCCCTAGGTGGGGCTACAGAGATATAAATTCAGCAGGAAGAGTCATAGAAGACCTATTAAACTCGTCAACAATGGAATTAATATTTAATCCAAATGATCCACCCACTTACCTTCATTATAATGGTTCGGGTACAAATCCTGACCTTCTGATGGTGTCATCTGACATAATTGACAATACAAAAAGAGAAATAATAGAAGACCCAGGTTCAGGCCACAGAATCACAATAAACTCCTTAAGAGGTCTAATAAATAAAAGTAACAAACCAAAAGTTAAAACTTCTTGGAATTTTAAAAAAGCAGATTGGTCCAGTTTCCAAAATGAGATAGAAGGGAAGTGTAATATACTGTTAGAATCAGAGTTCAAGTCAACAGATGAAATGAATAAAAAAATTTGTGAAATATTATTGACAGCAGCCAAAACACATATCCCCAAAGGAAAGTTAAAGAAATATAGCTACTTTTGGTCTCCATCTTTATCTAAGTTAAAACACGAAAGAAATATAGCAAGAGTCAAAGCCGAAAGAACCAAGTGTCCAGAAGATGTACAAAACTGGAGAAGAAAAGCAGCCATTTTTAAGAAAGAATTAATTACAGCAAAAAGGGCCAGTTTCACAAATTTTGTAGAACATATGGACTATAGGAAAGATGGAAATAAAATATACAAATTCCTTAATAAAACAAAATTATCAAAAAATACAACTGAACCATTAAAATATAATAACAAAAGCTTAACTACAGATAGGGAAATAGCAGAATCCCTTAACAAGTTTTATGCTCAGTCACAAAGAATACCCCAAGCGTATAAAAAACAAGATAAGGCTATCCAAAAAACTATCACAGAAACTAGTAAGCCAAAAGGTATACGAAATGATATTTTTATTCAGGATTTTAATGAAACAGAACTGGATT
This sequence comes from Tenodera sinensis, assembly GCA_030765045.1. Classification (NCBI taxonomy): domain Eukaryota; kingdom Metazoa; phylum Arthropoda; class Insecta; order Mantodea; family Mantidae; genus Tenodera; species Tenodera sinensis. The sequence continues at coordinate 31,034,290 of CM060967.1, forward strand.
TAGCAATAGAACAATTACAGAACAAAAAATCTCCTGGACCTGACAAGATCCATCCAGAGTTTATTAAACACCTTGGCAGGAAAGGAAAAGAAATCCTACTTAAACTGTATAACAGGTGTTGGAGAATGACTGTACCTTCCGACTGGAAAAAAGCCATTATCATCCCGATTTTAAAGAAAAACAAACCCTCAAACAATATTAATAGTTTCAGACCAATATCTTTGACCAGTGTTATTGCAAAAGTGATGGAAAGAATGGTGGCATCTAGACTTAACTGGTTCCTAGAATATTACAACTTAATTAATAGTTCACAGATCGGCTTCAGACAGAATCATAGTACAAGTGAAAATGTACTCCTACTAAGCCAAGACATCAAGGAAGCTTTCAATAGAAAGGAGGATACCTTGGCAGTATTCATTGATTTTAAATCAGCATATGACTCAGTCTGGAGAAATAAATTAGTTGAGAAGTTGCAATCAATAGGTGTGAAAAGTAACATGCTTAAGTGGATAACTCAGTTTATTTCACAAAGATTTTGTGCCACAAAATATAATACATACATTTCCAAATATAAACAAACACACCGAGGACTTCCACAAGGTGCTGTTCTGAGCACAACACTCTTTAACATATATATAAATGACCTTCCATCAATAATAAAAACTTTAGAAACCAAAATTGCTTTATTTGCTGACGATGTAGTCATTTGGACTTCAGGCTCTTCAAAAAAACCTGAATTAATTAAAAACAGAATAGAAACAGCCCTAAACAAAGTACATGAATGGAGCTCCAAAAACCTCATGACTATCAATGTGGAAAAAACAAATTATGAATTTATTTACATTAAAATACAAACCAGTTAATATTAGCATAAATTATAATGGTAAACCACTCAAAGCAGTTGATGATGCCAAATACTTAGGCATCACTTTCGACAGAAAGCTAAGTTGGAAAAAACATATAACAAACATCTCAGAAAAGGTTGAAAAGAAATTGCAAATCCTGAAAAGGTTAGCTGGTGCTAAATGGGGCTGCTCAAGGAGAGTCCTTAACACAACATACAAAATGTATATTAAACCAAACCTCTTGTACTGTTCTGAAGCTTTAATAACACCAGCAAATGCTAACATCAATAAACTTGAACAAATACAAAATCAGGCTCTTCGCCTAATCACTGTAGCAGTTAAATCCACACCTATTGATGCCATGCTTGCCTTAACACGGACCCCATCAATAACAACAAAAATAGAAGAACAAGCACTGCTCCAACACGAGAAAATGTTACGACTGCCAAACTCTAAATGGACAGAAGAGAACCTCCCCCCTTCAATCCTTAAAACTCATAGTAGTTTCCTAGAAAAGGTAACACAGATTAAATCCAAATTGAACATTCCTAACACCAGAGAAAATCTACTTATTAGAGAAAATCCATTGGAATTATTGCAACCTACCTTCAGTTTGGAATTAATAGAGGAAATAAGTAAATCAGACACACCAAAAGAAATACAAAAACTTCTAGCTCTGGAAACAATCAATACTAGGTATCCCACAGAAGAATGGCTGCACATATATACTGATGGATCCTCGAAGGAAAACCTTACTGGAGCTGGAGTTACATGTTCACATTTTTCCTTTTATCATTCTGTTGGCAGAGACACAACAAATTATGATGGAGAAATAGAGGCTATATACATTGCTCTCCGACAATTATTAAATCTTCCCTTAAATAAATTTAACAAGGCAGTAATTCTTTCGGATTCTAAAGCTGCAATTCAGGGAATATGTTCAAATACTACAAAGAAGTCAACAAAAATTAGAGAATGCTACAAAATGTTAACACAACTCCAAAAAGTTCATAAGACTGTTCATCTCCAATGGATTCCAGCACACTGTGGAGTCATGGGGAACGAAGCTGCAGACTCACTTGCAAAGAAAGGCACAACAATAAAACAAAAGTCTAAATTCAATTTCTCATATTCCTCAATAAAACGCTTGATCATTAAAAATTTTTGTCATTCATACTTACAAGAAATAGAAACAAATGCCAAAGATAAAAAATGGATTACACTACTTTCCAATCCAGATATAATCCCCCAGAGACCAAGGAAAACAGCTGTTGCAGCCTTCCGACTATTGACAAATCATGACTGCTTGGCAAGTCATCTCTACAGAATAGGTATCTTAGCCTCACCAATATGTGTCCTGTGTAACGATCCAGCAGAAATGAATGAAGAACACTTGAAGACCTGTGAAGCATTAAGATCAGAAGAAACTACAGTTCAAAAGTATTGGAAGGCACGAATGCTAATGGCTTCATTGCCAGATGCAAGGCACTAGAAAACAACAACAACAACATATTGCAAAGCCTCACCCCACATGGAATCCACAAACATACAAAAAAGGATGCAGTGGCTAAAAAGGGAATATTTATCCCAATGGGAAGAAGAAATAAAAAAAGGAGGAAATCAACTTGATAAGTACACAATCAACTGGAAACATGATCATTTTGTTGAAATCCAAGAGAATTATCAAAAAGCAACTACTCAGAGTTTACAACAGTGGGCTTTAGCTGCCACACGATAACTTACAGATTTTGAATTTAAAGCTTCCTACAGCTGGGTTCAAAAATTCAAAAGTAGTTTGGAGTTTGTCAACAAAAAGTGGTCCGTGTATGTAAAATAAAAAATCTGACGTGTTGCACTAACATGACTTGCTCTACTCTTGTACTAACTATTCCTACAAACACATTCCTCTATCTTCTTCATGTCAGTCAAGATAAATATTTGCACAAGTTATTGCTAGTATTCTTGCAGGTGCAAATGGAATAGAGACAAAAGTCCAATAGTTGGATAGCTAACTATTTTAAGGTTGTCATAAAGACATGCCTGCTAATAGATCTGTAGAAGAAGACCATTTTAAATATGAATGATAAAGGATAAAAAATCATATAATGTAAAAGTGTTTGATAGATAAAATATAATAATGTAAGAAATTATTATAAAATTTGGGAATAGGACAGCTAGCCATTTTAGAATTATTTATGTAACTAATTTACTGTAGTATACAGATGATTGTGTAAAATCTACAAAGAACCACGGATAATTTGTAAACCAATATCTTCTAAAACACTTAATTGCAATTCAAAACGATGGAACAAATCAACAGTAAATTTAGCAATCACTCCATGAGCACCTAAAAGTAGACAATCACTTCCAAATTTGAAATTTTTTATTTGTCTCTTAAGTAAGGAATGCAAGACCCAAAATGTAGTATTTTTCCCTTACCAACCTCCTTAATTTTGTATACATTTTTTTTCAAATCAGATTGTAGCATCAAGAATTAATCCCCTATTTTGTTGCCTGTCAATGACACAATGCAAGAAATTGCAATAGAAAGGGCAAGGCTGCATATTCTAATTGTAAGAAAAATCATCATAGAGCAATATGTACTGCAGGAAATGCACGCCATGTAGATTAAGTTATCTCCAATCTAGTTGATAAGATAGGAATTCCTTCATTAGAGTACACATACTTACAAAATGCTAACATATGGATTGAAGGTCCTACAGGTTTGTGCAAACTTACATGTTGTATTTTGGACAGCAGAAGCCAGACTAGTTTTATCACTTCTACACTTACTGATGATCTGCAATTGGAGGTGCTGCACAGTCGTGAACTTCTTGTTAGCACCTTCAAGACTCATGTACCACTTCAGGGTCATGAAGACTCGTGAAACTTGGTATGAATGGGATTTTCAATGACTATAGCACCTCTATCATTGCATTCAAGAGTTTCCATTCATCTACTTCACATCCTACTGTACTGCATGATATACATAGTCTAGAATCCACACATAAACTCCAGTTGGCTGATCCAAACGATGGAAATTCTAATTGGAGGCAACAATTACTGGAAAATCTTTACTGATTCTTCTCCTATTCGTCTCTCTTCATCGATTGTGTTACTTTCTTTTAAACTGGGTTGGATACTGAGTGGAAGCAGATCTGAAATCACAGTAAACTCCATAATGGTGAATTACGTGGGACTGCACACATAATTATCAGATGACACTGTACAAAGCCTGTGGGATCTAGAGGCACTAGGCATTAAGGAGAATGCTAACACAATAAAGAGTCAAAAGAGCAGCTAGAAGACACCCTAAGTGAGGAAGTGGAACACTTGAAAAGATCCCTGGCAGCAAAGGATGAAGTGAAACTAACGCAGATTGAGGCCATTTATCAGCTGACTGCTCATACAAGGAGACAGGAGAAGGAGTTGGCCAGCCTACATGGACAACTGGATGATGCCAATAAGCAAATAGGCAAATGTAAAGAACTGCTAGATTTGGGAAAACAGGTACTAATGGAGATTAGGAAGACAACAGCAGGGAACTCAAAGAAGCAGCTTTTAGTGCAGAAAGGTTAGCAAAACAAGAATTGCTGACAGAACAGAAATTCAAGTTATAGTAATCCAATACTTAAATTACAAAAGAGGCCGTTAAGAATCATTGTGGATATTTCTCCTAGAGAAAGCTGTAGAGTATTTTAAGCAACTAAACATACTCACCTTTCCAAGTCTCTATATAAACGAAATGTTAATTCATGTGAGACAGAATATTAAAAGACCCCAAAAGAAAATCGTTTATGTGAATATTTGTTAAGAGTGTAATTTGTTTTTGATGTTGGTATGAGTTGGTTAAATGACGAAAACGTGTTACTAATGTTCATTGTTACAAACAATTAAGTTTGTTTAAAGACGTCATAAATATTTCCATATTTAATTTTAATATATATGTATAAATAAAAGAATTATATGTGTTCAATATTGAAAGCGAAGGGAAAATGGCTAAGGATTGCTTCCCTAACAATGCGGGAACTATTTGATGAACGCATATGCGGATGTACACATGGCAGTCGGAATCCTAGACTCGCAACCAAAAGAATTTGTTCATTAGCATCTATGTGTTTGGTGTAGATGGACGTATTTTTATGTGTACGTGTCATAAAATTGTGAAAGTAAATTTACTAAGTGTTTAAAGACCTTTAATTTGTGTAAAATAAGTGAAACATTAGCTAACTTTAATAAGTTAGTTAATACAAAGTGCGCGATTAAATAAAAGGACGTAAAACAGACGAAGCGTAAAGTGATAGAAAACACTTTTAGCGAAATATCGCTAAAATTTCAGGCATTAAATTTTGGCGATGCTAGGGAAGTCCATCCACTGAAATAAAAGACTTTCTACTGTGATACGATTTAAATACTGTGAACAAGAAGGTGCAAATAAAATGTTTCACTAAAGTTAAACCCGAGTGTATGTTCATTCCATCCAGTACCACGACCCGAGATAACGAAAGAGTCAAAAGCTTGGTGCGGTTTTTGTAATTATTATTAACGTTATGTCTTTGAGCTATTGAGATCTTTGTGATCTCAAGGCGTGGTAACGGATGGAATGAAAAATCACACGATGTTTCTTCATCACAATGTATTATTTTATTAACACTTTATCGATATTTTACATTAAATAATTCCTCTTAGCACCATTCTAAATGATTTAAAACGTTTCCACTTTTTCATTTAGTGGAACTAATGCTTGATGAAAGTCTGGTGAAAGTTCTATATTCACACGTTACACCAATACGTCCTTATGTCTTGATTACACACACACGAATGGGCAGATTATGGCGTCCTCACGTGACACCGCCTTTTTCGTATACATCCGCGTATGCGTCCATCAAATAGTTCTTTCTTGTTAGGGAAGCGATCCCTAACCATCCTCCCCTACTTTTATTATGGAACACATATAATTCTAATATTTATACATATACATTAAAATCAAATATGGAAAGATTTATGACGTCTTTGGGCAAACTTAGTTGTTCATAACAATGAACATTATTAACACGTTTTCGTCATTTGACCAACACATACCAACATCAAAAAACAAATTACACTTTTAACAAATATTCACATAAACGATTTTCTTTTGGGGTCTTCTAATATTTTGTCGCAAGCTCATCACCATCACCTTCATAATACATAAAAACAGCACCACATGTTAAAAATAATTTCGGCAACATAACAATGAACAAAGATATACATGCCCACAACACCAGGAACAAGTATAAACTTCATATAAAGGCCTATAGAACTAAAATTTTTCAGAAATCATTCAAATATAGTGGCATAACAATTTTTAACCAACTACCTGAACAGTTAAAGAGTATTGAATCACAAACTGTGTTTAAAAAGGAAATTCACAAATTCCTAAATCACAGCCAGTTCTACTCAGTGGAAGAATATATGAGTTATATAGATTGTATAATAATTATGTATTGATTATAGTGTGCTATATATGATATATCCCATGTCATGTAAAATGATCAGTGGATGAATAAATAAATAAATACAAGCACAGGCAGAAGCACTTTCTTATGTTGAGGATGATAATGGAGTTTTCTTGAGGGTAAGTTGTGACATCCAACAAGAGCTGCATTGGAAGACAGAGGCACTACACAAAGCTACAGTTAAGATGAAAGCACAAGAACGTGAGATTCTGTACCTGCAGACAGAATTTGAAACAGAGAGGAAGCATTACTTGGAAACCATTAGAAAGCAAAACAGAGCAACAAATACTAAACAAACTGCAGCCCACCATCAAAGGAGTATGTAACTACAGTAACCTGACAAGATAAGGAGTGAAGCTGAGTGAAATGATGAAACAGAACCAGTGGAAACTTCCAGACAGTGATTTCACACACAAAACTACCTCTTGCTATTGGGAGTCAATTGGCAGTACTGGGATAAACTAAAGCCCTAGCACAACAGCCCATGAAGGGCAAAGGCTTGCCACCCAGCCGCTGAGTCCCCCATCTCTGTCCACTACAGGTGTCATTAGTTGGGTGCAGTACTGGAGGGTGGGACATGGTCAGCACACCGAGCCCTCCTGGCAAGTTATACGGCTTTCTTGACCCAGGGCCGCTACTTCTCCATCAAGTAGCTCCTCAGTTGGTCCCCCCAGGACCTAACAAGGCTGAGTGCACCCCGTGCCAGACCTCCCAAAGGGGATAAAATCCCCATGTTGGTACCGGAGATCGAACCCGGGTCCTCCGTGCCAGAGGCAAATGCGTCAACATGAGGATACCAGAGCTATATACAAGAAATTACAGCGGAGTGTTGTGGAAGAAAGCATGCATGGAAGAACTCTATCATGGCAGAGATGGAAATATAAGGACCATTGTGCTCCGCTCCGCAGAAGCTATCACTGGCCCTGTCCAACTGATCGTCCCTATTGAGATTGATCAGGGCAGGGAGAATATCACGGATGAATGTGGAAAGAGATTAGCTTCAGGATTTTTATATCTCTATGTATGTACTCTGTTTTCAACTGTCTCTAACTGCTTTCACATGTTATGTTTTTTGTACAGAGGTATTTTTTAGGTGTGTCGTAATGTTGCGCAGTAGTTCATTTTTCGAGTCCACTTGTCTATTGCAAGATAAAAGGGGTGTCTGGTTAGTACCTCTTTGACTTCCAGCCCACTAGTCCACTAGCCAGCAGGCTGCTGGTGGAAACTTACCCCCACCATCGCTTTGCATGATGCTCGGATATGCGCGAGTGACAAGGTCACGTGCCACCTCTAAAAAATACCTCTGTACTGTTGCAACATGCAGTTAATGAAAAGGATCTTATACTTGAGTTTTATTACATACATTGAAGCTAATTAGTCATGGCTCGCTTCTCTTTGTCGTTGTGTCGCCCGTTGGTTTGGTTCTTTCCCTCTAGCTCTGCTTGAGATCTCTTTATCTCGGGTACGCGCAGATGTTTTCGAATAGACTACCCAAGGAAACCTTTATATATTGTTTATTGCATCTAGATATTTTCGGGAGCTATGCCGATTGTATATGTAGAGGAATCGCACTCACGTCCGCACAGCACAACCTGCAGTACTGGTCTGGGTAGTGACCAGACGCTTTCTGGCATACCCACGCTAAGAAACCGCCTCTCCAATTTTTGAATGTCATGACGTCATCCAAGAAAGCCTCGTATCCAAAATGCTATTTCCTTTTCCCGCAATTTAGAAATGTCCCTTTCTATTATAACATGTTCTTTTATGAATTTCGAATATATAATTACCTTTTTAGGATTAAACTATGTTTACTTTATATTTTATTAAATATATCGCGCGACTTTTAAGGTTGGTAGACTTGACTTTCGAACGTGTATTTAAACTATGTAGTATGACGTCATGACTCGCTAATTTCAAACCAATAATGTGTTTATCCTACAAATTTAACGACTATTATTTACTCATATCTTGCTCACCTTACAACACTTCCTGCTCTATTATCTATGTATGTTATTACTCAACACTTATCGCAAATCTCACATCCGGCAATTAAATTAAAACGTGTCTTTTTCAAAAGCCCATTCGATCGGAAATCTAAATTTCGGTATCAAAAGCCCCCATTTATGTTATTTTATTATTTCATAATAAAATAATGTAAATGTTTTGCCCGAAAGAAAAATTAAAAATTACTCCTGTATTTTGAATAATCGGCAACACTCCCATTATATACAATTTTCAATTACACTGTTTTTGAAATTGGTTATTAACACATTTTCTCATTAATCTTTTTAACATGACAAACAATTGTACACTTGACTAAACATTAATCCTTAAATACTAATTACAATATGTTATGGTTTCTTCTGTGAAGCTTTTATATAAAGGTTAAATTTCAAGAGTCTTTCTTTATACTTCCTTCTTTTAGTTCATGTTTGCTCACTTCGCTCTCACTATCACTTGCACTGTGATTTTTCACTTTTGTTATTTTAACACATATCTGTACTATATCCTTTAAGCACTAAAATGTACATATATTTATATAAATCCATTACACTCTTCAGACAAGTTCTTTCTTTGTCTTGCTGTGATAACTATCTATACATCTAAATATTTTAACAAATGTTTACAAAGTAAATATTCTGTTTTCTCTCTATGCGGAGATGAACAATTTAACAATCTTTCTGAAGCTGTTATTGTGAGCTCTATACAATATATTTTTAAGCTCTTTGTAGTATATAGCAATTCACATTCTGCATTTTTCATGAATATGTAAGTACCTGACCAATATATGGTTTTCAAGTAAGCTAACATTTAAATTTTATCTCAAAGCTGATTGGGCACCAATATACAATGACACTTCGAATTTTACATGAAGTCAAGGTTCCAAGGCACCACACGGTTTCTTGTATGGTCGAAGGAGTTGTTTATGCCATCTTCCCAGACATTTTTCATTTTTAACATCTTTTAATTCATAGGTATGATAACCAAATTTGGATATAATTTCTGCAGGACCTTTATATAACAATTCCATCCTTTTGTTCCTACCTCGCAACGCACTTGATAACTTATGGTCTTTAACTAGTACCCAATCGCCTATCTTAGGTTCCCATTTATGTTTTCTACTCTTTTTTCTTTAATTTTCGCTTCTCTGCCTTTTTCTTGATTTGTTCAAAAGCAATTTTCGCTCTTTCTTCTTCACTTAACTGAATGTCATTAATTTTCAGTGTTTTTGGTACCCCGATCAATATTGGTTCGGGTTCAATTCCTAACATTAATTTTATTGGTGCAAACCCAGTAGTTACATTAATGGTGTGATTGATAATCTTTTCTAACAATGGACAATATTTCACCCAATCCTTGTGATTATGATGTGTAAGTACACGTAAATAAATTCCTATATCTCGGAGGACACGTTCTGTTGGATTCCTTGATGGAAAGTATGAGGAACAATAATTTAGTTTTCTCGCGTCTAATGTCACCCTAATCTTTCCATTGGCCTTATTTACAATACATAGGGGATTCACAAATTCTGAATTCGAAATTTCAATAACCTTATCTTCTAACATTGACTTTATAACTGCATCTACCTCTTCTCTTATTGTACTAGGGATAGCTCTCGCTTTGTGTGTAAAAGGTTTGATGGGTATCATCTCAAACGAATGAGTATAAATATTACATTTACCAGGTTTCTCAGAGAATACTTCTTTATTTCGGATTAATATTTCAAACAGTTTATCCCTCTGTTGTTCATTTAGTTGATCAGCCTGAGTTACTTTTTTTTCTCAACAATTCTTCTAAGTCTTCACTACTCTCCCTATCATAGTACCTAGTTGCGTCAGAAAACCTCAAATTGTCTATGAAATCATTTTTATCCCATTCTACATTTTCTTTATTATCGACACTGTACTCTTTGACATTTACTTCAGTTAATTCCATAGCTCCTACTTTAACATATTCTACAAAGAATGTATCCCCTTGGATTTCTTCTTCCTCTTTTTCTCGTACAATAGTTTCTGAACTACTATCTTCCACAAAAGGCACTATAATGGTCTCATCTTCAACTTTCATTTCTAGAATCATGTTTTTAAAATTCACCACAGCTTCCCAGGCATAAAGACAATCACAACCTATTATAATATCTGTCACAAGTCTTCCTACAATCAGAAATAAAATTCCTAGTATTCTCCCATTTATTTCAATATTTATCATTGCTTGAAATTTTACTCTCTCTTTTCGTTTTCCCACAGCTAGCGAGCAATATATCCCATTAACTGGTAAAGACATTACTTTAAAGCCACTACTTTGTAAATTATCATAAAAATTTTGTGAGCATACTGTGCTATTTGATCCTGTATCTATAATTGCATTGTATTGTTTTCCATTTACTCCAATTTTGATTTTAGGTGGATCTCCTACTTTTTCGTTTTCGTCGATTCTATTTTTACATTCTCTTTTCTTTTGTATCATCATTTGCCTTCCAGGACTATTTATTTCCGAGTACTTATCACAATCATTACTAGGATACCCAGTTCTCACTGAAGGCGCGTTTGACCGGGTCTGGCGTTTCCCTGATTTTTAGGTATTGCTCCTGTACTATTTCCCGAATTGTTACTTCTGTTTTCCTGCATTAAATCGGGGTTACTTCCTACCATGTTTTTGACCGTGTTAATGGCCTCAACCATTTCCGCATTTTCGGGGGAATTTCGTCCATTAGAATACCTTTCTCCCTGTCTTGGTGACCTCGGTCTAAACTCATTATCTCCGTTTGTCCAATACCCATCATTTGAATTTCTACTATGTCCAAAATAACGACCCCGTCTACCTCGATCAAATCTATTTGTATTCATATAATTCACCCTTATATTTCTTCCCCTTTGATTACCATTTCTATTTTGGTGACGCCCTTCCTGGTTATATCTACCTTGATTTTCCCACCGGAATGATTCCATCCTTGGTACTGGTCCTTTATATCTTTCCCTAATCTCACTTCTATTCTGATAATACTGTGCCCCTTGCCCGAAAGAATTTACAGTTTCTTTTTCTTCATATTTATTTCCAAATGCGTGTTTTGGCTTATTGACTTCTAAGGCTGATAATAATTCGATCATAGCTGCAATGCTATCGGGTCGGGCTATGATTAGGTAGTGTTGAAGCGTTTCCGGAAAATGTGGAGTAACTATATTTATTAGATCTTTTTCATCTAAGGGAGGATCCAACATCTTCGATTTTCTCGCTATTCTCATAAAATAGTTTACCATCGATTCCTCCGATCTAGGATTAAACTTTCCATTGCTTAATTCAACTCTAATATTAGCCTGCCTACTAGCTCCCCAATATCTGGTTAAAAAGATGTTCCTAAAGGTCCTGTAATCATTATTGTTACCCATAGAAAGGCCTAGCCAATTAGCAGCATTACCCTTTAGGCATTTTCTTACTATCACCATCTTGTACTCCTCTGGTATACGTTTCACCGTGAAGTACTCTTGTAACCCTTCTAAAAAGGCTTTAGGATCATCTGAATCTTCATTTTCAAAAACTGGAGGTGTCATTTCATTTAAGACATGGTTAGGCCAATGTAAATTTGAATTGTCACCTGTCCCTGAACTATTTCTGAGATCAGAATGGGAATTACTGTTACCTCTATTTTGCATCGAAATGTCAGCTGATACACCTGGTATTGCCTCGTTTCTTGCAACTTCATTACTAAGATTGTTGTGATTACATGCATTTTCATTTAATTTCAAATTTTCTAAGGCCTCTTTTACCTGAGTAATTTCTGTTACTACCCCTTTTATTTGGTCTGTAACATCCTCCAAATTTCTAGCCTGCCTTGCACTTTCTACATCAGATCTTTCCATTCTAACTTTACACCCCTGTAGCTCTTCTCTAATTTCTTCCCTGTCTTTATCTAACCTTTGTACTACCTCTTCCCTTTGTTTGCCTAATCTATATGTTACTATTTCCCTTTCTTTATCTAATTTTTCACTCACTTGTTGACCTAATTTCTTTTCAGAATTCTTTACTTCTTGCCGTATTATCTCTAATTCTCCCTTAACCTGTTCTCTATTTTCTTTTACTTCACTACTAACTTTATTAATTTCCTCCCTAACTTCTTCCCTAAAGGTTTCTAAAGCTCTCTTCTGATTTTCCAATTGCATTCCCAATTCCTGTTGTAACTTCTCTAATTTCTGTCCTAACTCTGTTCTTAATTCTTTACTAGTTTCATCTATCTTTTGACTTAACTCTGTACTCATCTTTTGACTTAACTCTGTACTCATCTTTTTCACTGTTCTTAATTCTTTACTATTTTCATCTATCTTTTGACTTAACTCTGTACTCATCTTTTTCATTATCTTTTGAAACATATTCTCTATTTCTGACATAATTGCTGGCCTTTCTGAATTACTATTAAACATTTCTGAACTACCTCTAGGTGTTTCTCTAACGTTCTGATCTTCTACTTCTTGGCATATTCTGCTACCAATTACATTCTGATTATATTCTTCCATCCTAACTACACTTTTCTCAATTTCCGGACTCTCAAAACCTAGAAAATCGCTATCACTGTCTTCCATTTCTAAACTATTTACACGTGTTTTTCTACTCACCAATATTTCACGCACTTAAACTTGTTCACTACACGTTTCACAGATGTTCACACGCTGGGCACCTTCTTGTCTGCTGGCTCGATGCTGGCCTGGTCGTCTTGGGGTTGGTCCATTCTTTCGACGCCACACGTTGGGTCACCTTCTTGTTTGCTGGTTCTATGCTGGCTTGGTCGTCTTGGGGTTGGTCCATTCTTTCGATGCCACACGTTGGGTCGCCATTTGAAGCTTTTTAGTCGTTGCTCGCTTCTCGTTGTCGTTGTGTCGCCCGTTGATTTGGTTCTTTCCCTCTAGCTCTGCTTGAGATCTCTTTATCTCGGGTACGCGCAGATGTTTTCGAATAGACTACCCAAGGAAACCTTTATATATTGTTTATTGCATCTAGATATTTTCGGGAGCTATGCCGATTGTATATGTAGAGGAATCGCACTCACGTCCGCACAGCACAACCTGCAGTACTGGTCTGGGTAGTGACCAGACGCTTTCTGGCGTACCCACGCTAAGAAACCGCCTCTCCAATTTTTGAATGTCATGACGTCATCCAAGAAAGCCTCGTATCCAAAATGCTATTTCCTTTTCCCGCAATTTAGAAATGTCCCTTTCTATTATAACATGTTCTTTTATGAATTTCGAATATATAATTACCTTTTTAGGATTAAACTATGTTTACTTTATATTTTATTAAATATATCGCGCGACTTTTAAGGTTGGTAGACTTGACTTTCGAACGTGTATTTAAACTATGTAGTATGACGTCATGACTCGCTAATTTCAAACCAATAATGTGTTTATCCTACAAATTTAACGACTATTATTTACTCATATCTTGCTCACCTTACAACACTTCCTGCTCTATTATCTATGTATGTTATTACTCAACACTTATCGCAAATCTCACATCCGGCAATTAAATTAAAACGTGTCTTTTTCAAAAGCCCATTCGATCGGAAATCTAAATTTCGGTATCAACATGCCAATACTATATTAACTATCACGCAAAAATAGGTTTTGAACAAATATGTTGAGAAACCATGAGCGTTACTAATGAAAAGAGCAAAGAAAGGTCTAAAAAGAGAAATTGTCGTGAAGATGAAACCCATTCTTCGTACTTAAGGATTTTCTGTGAAGTCCTGGACACATTCATAACTTCATAACATAAACTACATTAACATTTGAATCACAGAAACAGTTGAAATTTCTAGCCTTACTGGATTCTAAACATTTTGTGAGTTATGATAAAAGTTTTCTAACAAATGTATTATGTCAACCGAGAGAACCATGTTGCCTATTTCTGTATACTGTCTTTGAAAAATTAAGAGAAAATGTTATAAAAAAAAAAAAGAAAAAAATTGTTTATTGTTCCATTTATTCCTTTAATTCCTTGTAACTCCTTTAATTACAAAGGTCATATCAGTGGCCTATCCCATGGAACATGTCTGTTGGCTATGGTGTTACTCGTTTAACAGTGGATTAACTTTAGATTTTCTCTTTTTTTTTTTTTAATTCACACACACAGACATCCACACTTCCAGACTCTGGAGAGGATAACGAATGATCTTGGCTGGAGAAAAATTCCTACCCCGCTGCCAGGAATAGAACCCGAGACTCCTTGCACACCAGGGAGGTGCTCTACTGACTAAGCTATCGAGCCTGCCTTAAAGTCCATTACAAATTATGTGAAATCAAATGGACTTGATGTTTTGTACAGTGAAGTTTATAAACTATGTGAACTGATTTTAACATTTCCTTCCACTAATGCCAGCCCAGAAAGGAGTCTTTCAGCCTTGAAACGAATAAAATTTTATTTGAAGACAACACAAGGACAAATTTGTCTGAGTAACTTGACTCTTCTAGTGGTGGAAAGAGACATTTGTTTCATTGAGAAGACACCACAAGAAATTGTTTCTTGATAGTGTAGCAATGCAGTTTACTTGTAAAGAAAGATGGTTGGAACGCATGTATATATAAATAGCTATGGTAAACCTTCATCTTACTTTTATAATTGTTGTTTGGCTTGACTCAAGAAAATTTGTTTAATGCACTGTTCATGAAGTTAACATTTAATCAACAACCCCTTATTGTCCATATCTGAAAGGCCTAACTTTTTTGTAGTATTTAACTCACACTTTTCTGCATATGGTACTGCAGGCAGTGACAATGAGGATACATGGTATGAAGATGGACCTCTGGTGGAATGAGACGGTGGAGGAAACCGGAGAACCTGGAGGAAACCCGCCCTTACACTGTTTTGTCCATCACGAATCCTATGTGCAGTCGTCTGGCATTGAACCTAGGCCACTTTGGAGAGAGGCAAATGGTCTAACTACTCATGGCATGGCCATGGTAGGCCTAGTGATAGCCCAAGTCATTACTTCAGCATACGCTACTGATAATTACCAATTCCTTTTAGTAGTATCATGAAAATCAAATGCGTCGTGGCCTACAGTAGGCTTTGAGCAATAGTCAAATCTTTTGAAGCTGGTTGCTATATGAAGGCTTTGAAATTCTGTTCTCTTTGCACAGCTAAGATATAAAAAATTGAATTACAACAAATAACAAGGAATATCTCCGAAATGGTTTACTCCACAAAAACACTTATTTGGACATTGTGTTTTAGCGAGATCTATATTTTTTGTATTGAAGAGACTTAGTAGTAATAGTAACTGCTTTTTAGAGAGCACCATATTTTTATGTTTTGGCAGTTACATCACTCTCTCACAACCCCCAGAATGTCTGGAGGACCACACCTGTCGTTGGTTTAAGGGTCTCCCTGACCTGACCAGGAGAAATATCAAAATAAATTAACCGACCATATCCTCTGATTACCAATCAGAGGACGTATTACATGCCATGACAGGTCAGCATGTTAGGGGTTAAGATTTTATAGAGAAATTAGAGAAATGGAGAGGTTGGAAAAATTAAGACTCCCTAGTCCTCAGGAACCCTAATAGCATCGGGGTCGGAAGAGAACAAGAGATGCCCAAGGTAAGGCCAGATAGAAAAGCTACAGTGAGGAGCAAAACACCAGTAAGTGGAAGTAATGTTCTGCTCAGCTTGAGTACCTTGTGGTCGCCATTCACATATTCCCTAGACGGAGACCCCCCTGAGTAAAAAGATTATTATAATATTAGTGCTGAATGGCACTTCTTTGCAACATCACATGGTGAAAGTCCTTGTGATGGCATAGGAGGAACTCTTAAAAGACTTGCTACTAGAGCCAGCCTACAGTCTGGTCAAGATCCTATAACAAAATAACAATTCAAAATGTGTACAATTACTTTAAAGGAAAGAACAGCAAGTGTGACTTGCTGATTGCACATACTGCAGCTACAACTGCCATTCCCAGATGTACAGCAGTGAGAACTATTAAATTAGATATTTAGAAACAAAGACGAAATGTGATGACAACAAAACCACTCATGAATTTTGTAAGATTTATGGCTTATTCTTGGTCTTCGGAGGATGAGGAAGAAGAAGGAACAAAGTATAAGATACTAAAACTGAGTAAATGCCAATGCACTCGTTCTTTTTGTGGGGGTCATATGTAGTACCAACTGTGTTGGTATATATTTATATAATTGCGAGAAAGGAGTAAAAGTAATGTAGTCCAAGTAAATATGATCATGTATTCTAACTTTTTATATTGATATATAATATATGTTTATCGTCCCAGTGTGAGAAAAAGCTGTTAAAGCAATCACAATTAAGTGCATAAATAAACAAATAAATAAAGGATGAACATGTAAACAATGTAACAGAATTTAATTTAAAAGGTGAGTTAATTAATAACACTGAACAACACTTACAAAATATTTTTCTGGGACGCGTTTCGAAGGTTAACTTTCCTCCATTATCAACCGGACAATAACTGGGTTTCCATGATGTTTCATGGTGCAGATGGTGATGCTTCTTCTGATGTTTCTTCTGGTAACGGTTCAATGAACTTACTGAAAATGTCACTCTGAGGAATGTCGAAATTAAATACTCGGTTTCTATTTTTTAAAATAAAGATTTGTTCCCATGTGGACAGTTCTTGTTTTCCGGTTATGTGTTTGAGAAGTTTCGGTTCTAGCTTTATGACATGATTTTTTGTCCAAAAGTGAAATGCAACCGCTGATTTTTCTAATTGTTTACTCTTAATGTTTCTAATGTGTTCCTTAGATCTGATTTCTAAATTTCTTTTGGTTTTTCCTATGTATGTTTCATTACAATCACTGTATTGAATTTGGTATATGCCAGATTTTTTGTTAGGTGGAATAGCATCTTTGATCTTTGAAAGTAGTAGGTTTTTTATGGAGTAATGGTTTACTGGTGCTAGCTGAATGTTGTATTCCTTGAACACTTTTTTAAATTTATCAAAGGCCCATGGATGATATGTGAATTTTTTGAATATCATTTTTGTTTCTGCTGCTGTGAGAGTTGTAGTTTCTTTTAATAATTTTTTCTTTTCTGCTCGTTTTACCTTTTTATCTATTAATTCTTTGGGGAAGCCGTTTTTTTTGTGCTATTTCAATTATTTTGTAATATTCTGTTTTATATTCTTCTGCTGAAAGAGGGATGTTCACCAATCTATGTGTTGTTGTTGTTTTCTAGTGCCTTGCATCTGGCAATGAAGCCATTACCATTCATGCTTTCCAATACTTTTGAACCCAATCTATGTGTTAAACTATTGAAAATTGCTTGTTTGTGGCTTCTTGGATTGTAACTATTAGCTTTTATGTAGTTGTCTGTCTGCGTTGGTTTTCTGTGAATACCAAAATTTATTTTATCCTTGTTTTTGATTAATTTTAGATCTAAAAATGGTAATTTATTATCTTTTTCTACTTCCACTGTGAAATTTATACTTTTGTCCTGTATGTTCAGAAGTTTTAATGCGTCACTGATGTGTCTTTTTTGGAACTATTGCAAACATGTCATCTACGTATCGCTGCCAGAATTTGAACATCCACGGGAAACCTTTTGTGATCCTTATTTCCAATGAACTCATGTAAATATCTGCTAAGAATGGCGAGAGAGGGTTGCCCATTGCTAAACCTGAAGTTTGACGGAAATACTTTGTTTGGAACTGGAAGACATTTTGTTCTGTGCATAATTTGGTGAGTGCTATGTATTCTGCAATTTCTGACGATGACATTCCAAGTGATTTGAGCCAATTTTTGATCAGTGATGGGAGTTTTTCTATTGGTATACTGGGAAATAGTGACTTTACGTCAAAGGAGACAAGGGTGTCCTCTTCTGTTAATTTGAAGTCTTTGATGTGTTCTATTAGTTCATAACTGTTTCTTATGCTCAAACTTCTATGAAAGGAAGATACCAACTTTGGTGTTTAACCGACCTTTCATTTTTGAGTTATGCTGTTCGCATACAGATCTTTTTCTAAAAATGCCTTTTCTTTGATTCAGAGGGCCTCAAAACATATATTCCCAGTGAAATTTCGATATTGAACTTTTGGGCTGAATAAAATACTTCCTCTACTTACTATACGTAGTAGAGAAAGTAAAAATTGGCAAAGATGGTATTGTAAAAGTTTGTATATAAATAAAACCCTACCCAAAATTTTATTACAGTGGTAATTAAAGTTTTAATTTACCTCTATTAAAGTGCATTTGAAATTAATTATTCAACTTTTTCACATTTTAATTAGCTGTAACAGCCATTTTATAAATAAAACATTATTTATGACTTAATTCATATTTTAGGTCTTAACTTTACTTAAAAGTTATAATGTTTAAAACAATAATAAATATTAGCCATGTAGCATTGAACCTGGATTGCCCACATGGTAAGCGAGTATGCTACAAACTTAGCCAATTCGCTGTGCTGGCCTGGCGTAAAAATTGACTAGTATTTAAGCTGCACATAAAACCTTAGAGCCCTTTTTCTCTTAATCTTCTGGCTAGCGCACTACCGTAAGGATATCCACTGGGTGGATATCCTTAAGGTATATTACTAACCTGCAAAGTCTCATCTGGAACTGAATTTCCAAGAATGTAAGGTCCCCTTGTTAGTAAAAGATGTGTTGTGTGACTAAACTGACTGAACTGGCATTTAATTTCATGATTAACATGTGATATTAGGATTTTAACACCTATATAGACAAAAGGATATGTACCTGTAATCTTCTCTGCTGCCCAAACTTTCCCAGCAGATTCTAAAACCCAAGCCTCATTTGGATCAGCAATAAGGAATGAATTATGATACGTGAAGTCAGGTATTGTATCAGAACAAGGACCGCCCTGTCCATACTCCTCAAGAAGTGATGCTATCACCTCTACAGCTTGTTCAGCAGTTTCAGCACGCTCCAGTCCCAGCCTATGGAGGCAAGAATTCTCAAATTGCAAACAGAATTGCCTTCAGTCCTGCACAGATAGCATGTAAGTATTCGTATATTTTACCTCACAAGGTCCATCCCTAACAACTTCTCATCACAATCAGCAGAGCTTCCCAACCTTGTCCACACAGCCTCATTTCCGATAACAACACCGCAGGAGTTACCTCCCATTTCGGCACCCCACATCCATGCTGGCTTGCTAAGGATCACGGCATGTGTGGCTGGAGCTTGGTCGATGCTTATGTATGTGCACTGAAATTATAATTCCATAACAAATCTCAAATGAACAGGATTAATTTTCCAAATGACAAAACAATATGTACTAATATCATATGTAGACAGTCCTTTTGGTAATTTGCTCCAGTAAAAAGGTTTATGGGTAACATTTGCTGACTGCATTGATCAAACCAGCAGTTTATTTGAATGACATCAACTGTTCTGTCCTGTGGCACTACAGCCCTTTGAGTGTAGCTTTGGCCTACCGTCTGGCTGCTGGATTCCCCACCTCTGCCCACCTACAGATGTCATGAACGGGGTCCAGTGATGGAGAGTGGGATGTGGTCAGTACCCCAAGCCCTCCCATCCACGATATTAAACATGGCGGCAGTGCAGCAGAGCTATAAAACAAAGTTCCGTAATTTTGGAGAAATAATAAAAATGAAGAAAAACCCCAAGATGGTGAGTACAGTAAAAGTAAAAACTGTAAATGTGCACACAAAAAAAAAAAAAAACAAAGATAAGGTAGAAAACACAAAGGAAAGACAAAAATCAACAAAACCTTGCAGCCAGAGATGAGCCACGAACGAAGCACATGGACACAACAGAAGATAAGGAAATCATAGCATCGCTACAGCTGATAATCAAGATCTTCACAAATTACTTTAAGGAAGCAATACAAGAAATCCAACAACTAAAAGAAGAGAAATCAAAATTGGAAAACAAAATTAAATTAAATGAGAGCATCAACTGGGAGTGCGTAAAATCGAGACGGAAGGAAACGCAATATGAAGCCATCAAAAAAACGGTTCCATTAAAAAATCGCTTCAACTATCTAGAAGACAATGTAGAAGATACACAACAGGAAACTTGAGTGGATTCACATAAAACGAGTCATCAATCTACAAATGGAATAAAAGAGAAGATGAGGCAAAAAGTAAAGTGAAAGTGTCGAAAAAAGATGTGATAATGATGGGGCACTCAATGATCAAACATGTGGATCTACAGGGAATGGCGGAAGTGAAAGTGTATTGGGGCATATGGACAAACCAATTGGAAAATCAAATAGATAGGCAAACGGCAGGGATTCCAACAAATCCTGAAATTATATACTTGCATGTGGGTACAAATGACCTCAAACAAGCTAGCTGTCCAGAAGAGGTTATGGGGGACTTATATTGTGCAACTAAGTGTAGTAAGCGCATATACCCGAAAACTCATGTTGTAAATGGTGTAATCAAAAGAAGAGACGCTAACCTCAACTATATAAAGAGTGTAAATAAAAACATTCGCTGGATGTGTGACAAACAGAAGTGTGTTTTTGTCAACATAGATAAACAAATTGGAAATGAGTGTATTAGTAGGTAACTGCATCTAAACAGAAAAAGTTCTTCAAAATTAGGAAGAATAATGAAAAGTGTAATAAATCTATGTAAAGTACAGGGAAACTAAATATGAGAAGCGCAAATACCATATCAAACACTAATAAATCAGGTGATTATAAAATTAGTACACAAACACATGAAGGTAAGGTAAAAGATAGTGCTAACCCAAATTTACAAAATCAGCCAAATCATACAACTAACACAGTAACAAAAAATAAGTTTGAACAAAAGAACCTTTAAAATACTTCATCAGAATATTCAAGGAATTGCGAACAAGATTAAGTGGTACAGGAGCGACAGCATAAAGTCACTACACAAGGTAATAGAGATACTCAATAAAGAGGTAAAAGATGCAAGAGCCGAAATAACAAGACTGGTAGCAGAAAATAGACAAATGAACGACCAACTACAGTGGGAAGAAGGATGAAAGCAAAATAATACTGCTAGAAAACCGAGGGACGCCAATGTTCAACATGTGCTCGTGACCGAAAATAGGTTTGCCATTCTGGATCCTAGGGAAGAAGAGAAATCTCCACCAGCGATGGAAAATGCACAAAAAGTAATCAAGAAAAAGTGAGAGCCAAGCAGTCTAACCACTTGGCCATTCAAGAAATAAGTTTGTTAGAAAATGCATTTCAGGTGACTTATTGATCACTCACCACCTTGGTATTATCTGTAAAAATCTAAGATCAGATCTGAGAATTAAATTATATTCATTTGTTCTATAACATAAACATTGTAAATTTTAAGGTCATAGGTAAAAATTATTTCTTCAACAAGACAAACTGTTACTATTATGTGAGGAAAAGAAATATTTTCAATTATAAAGATTTGGTACGCCTTGATATAAGGAGTAACTTTAATTTTAGATATTTGTCAATTATTTTCAAACTTAGTACTTCCACTTATTTTTACCACTATACAACATGTATTTGAGACTAATAATTTTCACAATTCTGTAAATACTAAAAACCAGTAATATAAATACAAAATTTTAATTTTTGGAATCTTATATTATAGTGAATTTGTAACAGTACTAAATAATACCATTTGAAGTATTAGCAGAATTAGGTATTTTGGGTTAAGAAAAGGGGGTAACCACATGGACAGAACAGCCCAATGACATCATTGTTACGTATGATCAGGTGATGCGCGGTGGGAAAGTGTACTATCACTCCTCAAGGTGAAGGCAGCATACCACATTGTGTACAGTCACTTAACTCTGAAGCTCCTGGATATAAGTCATAGTAGAAGGATGACTTATAAAAGTTGGGACGATTAAGGCGAACCATTGGTAAAGCAAAACAGATCCGAGATGTATGGACAGCATTAAAATGGCATGTCCCAACTCTTGTGTTAAATTTCAGTGAAGGAGGTAAAACGCGACGTTGTACTGCAGATGACTGTTTGGAGGAGTAACTGTGCATGGCTGATCTTAGTTGGCTGTTTCAACTATAGCGGGACACTGTTTAAGAAGACAGGGTCTTCTAGGGAGTTGAAAGCGTAACAATGCGATTTCCTTGTCAAGCGCCAGATATGGTCTCTATGTCCAACTACACTTCATAGTAAAATGGGGCTGGTGTCGAACCGGGAAACGGATGGAGCAGCATATACTGAAAGATAAGTACTGTGTGGGGAGTTTAGTAACTAAAATTGGTGGTAACATTTGGGAAGAAAATTTTGGGGTGGTTTTAAGAAAAATCCATGTCCGTAATGTTACGGTTATTAATTCCATGGTTAGTGGGCTTGGTGAAGTAAGCCCCGTAGGAATTAAGTGTAGAGCATTTTGGTTTTAGAGGTTTTAAAGATTGTATTTTAACACTGCCAGCGTAAGGAGTTGACATGTTGGTTTCATATGTGTAGCAAGAACCAAGGTTTACTTGAACATTTTAAAGTGTTGTAAATGTTTTATAATTAATTACTGATTCAAGTAAATGTGTTCATGCCAGAATTTCTCATTTTAAGAAGTGGTAAATAATTAAATTGGTTTCAGTAAGAGAAAACTAACAGGTTAAATATTCAACTCATACAGTTTAAAGTAAAACCAAAAGGTGTAGTTTTATGAGGAGGTTCAAGTTTGGTGGTATATTTTAAGGGGTTGTAAGTGAGAAACAAGAAATCTTGTCACTGATTGATGTAAATGTGCTTATGCAGGAAATTCTGATTTAGCCGGGGGGGAACCATTATTGTGTAATTTAATTATATAAATATATGCTATTACTACAGTAATCGGACTCTCTATTTGATATGGCTTCACTATCCATGCGGTCTTATGGGTTGGGCATAAGTAGGCTGTAAGAGAAAGGAATTAATGTAAGCAAAAGGAAATTAAAGCCGACAAAAGGGTAAAGAGTAACTTGGCAACATTTCAGTATGATTATACACATCAGATATATATTTTTGACAATGTCAAA
Source organism: Tenodera sinensis (assembly GCA_030765045.1). Taxonomy (NCBI): domain Eukaryota; kingdom Metazoa; phylum Arthropoda; class Insecta; order Mantodea; family Mantidae; genus Tenodera; species Tenodera sinensis. Next base: position 31,057,584 of record CM060967.1, read on the forward strand.
CACTTATAGAATCTACCAATAATCATCAGTCATTATTGTTGAAGCCTTAACCTAAGATACTATCTGTTCTTTTTATGCACCAAAGAGGAGTGAATTACTATGTTATAGTTACCTGGAGTTTAGTCCCACTTGGGTATTCATGTGCAGGCTCATAAATCAGCTCTTGCACTTCACCATTTGGTCTGTCTGAGTTCTTCCCAAATATCACTCCTCCGTGACCAGTAAGTGGAGGTAAGACCACAAATGTATCACAAGAAACCAGCTCCATTGTTCTCACCTGCCAAAAAATGAAACTATGAAACTACTAGTATTCTACTCATCCTCTAATTATTTTGTGAAACAATGCAAGAAATTTTCAGTTGGATGTAATGCTGTTGAGGACTGGATTGAATAGTTTTAGTAAGGCAGACAGTCGCATTTCAACACATGATCTGGAATCCCTGCCTTCCCAATCACATCTTAGCAATATGTTGACAGAAGCTGGAACTTGAAGTAACACTGTATCATATTTACAGTGAATATCCAGCTAATATTTATGTGCAAACTGAGTGGGATGAGGTAACGTCTGTGGCCCACTTTTGGGAGGTCATGAGTTTGATCCCTGTGGTCAACCTCCTTCACTCATCTTTTTTTTTTTTTTTTTTTGTGAATATTCCTTGAGTCACCAGGCTGGAAAGGATTTCCATATCCTCCGAATTGCTTGTCCCTCCATTTCATTATATTAATCATTTCATTTCATTCATCCCATTAGGTTTCTTTCAGGGTTGAAAGTGTTGCCAAGTGTCACAGCAGCAGCATGGTAGGGGAAAAGAATGTGTTCTGGAAACCTTATACTCCAGATTGGAAGCTAAGCCTACTGGTTTCTGGGCCCCCTATAGGATGGTACAAGCCCAAGGGAGGAGGGGAGCCAGTTTCCAAGTCCTGTGCCCCCCCCCCCCCCCCTCCTTGGGAGTACAAATTGAGCTAAGCCAGCCTCCACCGGGTGATTCTAGCTGGGAAAATGTAGGGACCCTACCACTTGCTCTGTCATGGCAATGTTCCAGCTGATCTTAGGATCCATTCGTCTCATCCATTCTGTGGAATAGGGTTGGGGGGTGCCCTGTCAGGGACATAGGCACAAAAGATTGCCTTTTGGTCGAGGTACTAAGTTCCCCTCCACAAGTTGCCATAGAATCATTATGTGCAAATGTTCTGTGGCAAGATATGTGGATCCTGGACAATTCTTTTATTACTTTCTCTACCACTTACTTACAATAGGCAGAGAAACTATTATATTCCTAAAATAGTTCACTAAACATAGAAGCCAATCATTTTTTAAAAGAGAATAGAAAGTTGGATGAGTACCAAACTTCTTATTTAAGTACCGCATCTTTCAAGAGTGCAATATATAGACTTTCACAAAATTTTATCCATGTCAAACCACTCTTTGCAAACCAAACTTTTGTTATTATTTTCTCAAACAGCAAATTGGCTTTGATTAAAAAATTACACTATTTTACATTGCATGCATGTATTCTGTAAATAAATTTTATAAGTTGAAATTAAGGATAGTGATGATTTTTAAAAGATGTGAAAGACTCACAATTTTCAGTAAGATTGAAACTGAGTTTTATTTATGGAGGCTCTTCAACTGCTATGGTTCTCAGCATCCCGTTCTATATTGGCCATGATTACTTAATTTTGCCCAGAGGTCTTTCTATCATCCTTGACATTCTTTTTTGTGCCATAAATCTACAATATGGGCAGGATATTATGGGGAAAAATAAGGAGTGTAGAAGAAGCATCATTCTTTCTTTGTGTAATTTTCACTGTGTAGAATAAACAATTGTTAAAGAAAAAATGTGGTGCATTACTTTCTGGTAACTTTTGTAAAAATTCATAAATTGAAATCACATTTAAAATGTATACCAAAACAGTATTAATATGCTCTGCTCAAAAGAAAGGGGAAAAAAAAAGAAAAAGGTGGTGAACGGAGCTTGAGCTCGAAAATGATGATGATTTTATGCCCAAACGCTAAGGTTACAATCATTGTGCTAGAGAGGTTTGCTTTGTTTTCATGTGTTGCGCTGTCACTTGGATGGTATTAGCCAGTGTTGTACTGGCACTTTAGAACTTATAGCCATAACTTTAAAATTTGAACAAACAGGCCATAAGTCTATTTCAATTTACTTGTTCAAGGCATTTCCATATTCTCTGAAGATATTTCGGTGTAATTCATTAACACCTGATATAATTTGTCTTTCTAGAATCATGTAAAGAACACTGGAAAAAGCTTCAAATAGGCAACTAAGCATACAGGGATTCCAATTCGGACTATCAGATTGCTAAGCAAATATACTATCTACTACATACATGGTGGGCTGGGCTTATTCAATTAGGTATGTTTTTTACGTTTCATTGCACTAATTTCCATTCCTTCTATTAAATGCTATCATTAAATGCTATATAGCATCCCAAAGTATTATACCAAGCATTAAAAACAAGTTGCTTGACAGTAAAGGGACCAAAACAGAAAAATAAAATGGGAAAAGCAGATAACAGAATTGCCAGTATTAAGTATGTAACATGAATTAAACTATTGTGTCGCTGGGCTCAGCACACAACAAAGGACTGTCAGGGCCAGGCTGCTTCATGTCACATGCCGGGCCAGCAAGCAGGCAAAGGCGTTTAGTGTCGGACTGTCTCACACATCTGTTTTTGTGTATGTGACTGACAGCAATGGAAGGAGGTTTTCTCTGGAGCCTTCAAGAAAAATCCAACCACATCACTTGCAACACGTTTGTGGAGTTCAAGAAGGGTCCATGTAACATCATTTCTGCTATGCAAGGAAATCTGGAAACAGCAGTGAGTGAGATTTATGGACATGGGTCAGTCAGTGTGTTAGTGAGTGTGAGACTGCTGTGTGGTACGTTGCGTGCATCTGAAGAAGATTCAACTAGCGTCGAGTGACTGTAACGTCCAAGGGTGTATTAGAGACAGAGAAAGTAAAGAAAGACACTGAACGGACTGAGCAAGTAATGATTTGAAGCTTTCTCAACACTGGTTGCAGATGGTAGTTTCTCGAGCTAACAGCTTGGGCAGTTACCCAAATTGGACCAGGCTGTTAGCCCAAGAAATTATCATCAGGACTGAGCAAGGATACGAGAAGTAAAAAGATGTGAATTGTGATAGCTTGAAAAACTGAAGACTGTTAACAATGAGAAGAAAACTATGTATTTGTGATAACGTTTTAGAAGACAATAAAGTGATAGAAAAGTAACCAGACTGATTGTCATTTTGTCACACTAGTGTGTGGATTTGTGTTATGAGACAGCATACTGTGACCCAACTCCAGTTGTAACATCTCAGGAGTTAGAGGAGCTACTAAGATCACTGAGTTCAGTATGTAAAGCAAACTCTATAACAGCATGTTATTGACTTACATGCTCTTGCCAAAAATCAATGAGTAACACAGTCCTACATTATGGGTCCTAGTTTGTACTGTTTCTGTAAAGATGCAGTCTTTCTTAACTTTCTACAGTTACTTCCATTTGTTCGCCAGTTCAGAGTTTGTTTGTTTTAATTATTAATAAGAGCATGCATATCAAATTATAGAAGGCAAATCTTATTGCATCCATAAACAAATGATATTTCTTATCAGTATTGCCATTGAGTAGTATGAGAAAACTCAAAATACAGCCAGCAAAGTCCAAAGAGTAACATTCTAAACATTAGATTTTGCATTATTTATCATCACCATCATTATTATTGTTGGTTGGGGTTTTAAAGCTGTTCTGAAGCCAAAGTACACATGAACTGCTGTTGTCTTTTTAGGCCATCCTATATCCCATCTTCTTAGGTCATAAAAATATGCTTGCAACATCAGAAAATCTAGACATTCTTTGCACAGGCTGTTGCCACCTCTTCTGGTAATATATCCTTCTTTCATCATACACATTTCTACCTGACTACTTCTTTGTCTCTAAGGCTCACACCAAGTATTGATCTCAAGAATCTCTTTAGGCTGCTTTGATATATTAAATATAAATATATATATTATCTCTTATTCTTAACACCCAAATCTCACTTTCACATAGGAAAGTTTTGAGGCAGTATTAGTATTATAAGGTAATTTCCTTAGCACAGTGGTAGCGTTACTGCACAGCAAGCGGGAGACCCAGGTTTGCTCCCTGGTACCAACATGGGGATTTTCTTTTGCTGGGAGACTTGGTCCAGTGTGCACTCAGCCTTGTTAGGTCCATGAGGGCCCAATTGAGGAGCTGCTTGATTGAGAAGTAGCAGACCCTAGTTGCAAAGACTGTACAACTGACCAGGAGGGACTTAGCCACTGACCACGTCCACCTCCAGTACTGCCCTCACTCATGATGCCTGTGATGGGCAGTGGTGGGGGACACAGCAGCCGGGCAGTTGCACACAGTATTAGGTTAGTATCAGTATATAAATTGTGACTATTAATGTTGTTATCGTCATCATCATCATCATCATAATTATTTCCTTTTATCCATTTGGACTGATTGGTTTACAATATTCCCCATATCTCTATAATCTCCACGGAAACCTCATTTCATCAAGCAATGTTGTTGTTGTTAGCTAATGCTGGATTTCTGACAATGAAGTCATTAATCCTCTTGCTCTCCAATATTTTTCACTGATGATATTGAAGAGAGCAATAGCAGTAATAGTAACCACTTTTTAGAGAGCACCATATTTTTATGTTTTGGCAGTCACATCGCTCTCTCACAACCTCCAGAATGTCTGGAGGACCACACCTGTCTCATCAAGTAATGTATGGACCCATTTATTAACTGGAGGCACGCACCAGGAGGAGTCTATTACCTATGATGAAGCAGTAGTTACTATGATGGAGGAATGAGAGAACCTACAGCTTTTATCATGGACTTTGAACCATGTTGGGCCTAAGGATACTTCATGTGAGCTAGTCAAAGGTGAAGGCTTGAATAGGGCTGATTTAAAATTGCCACTCCACAGCCAGGAATTGGACCATGGACCCTCAGCATGATAGCCATTAACTGAGCTACTTGGCACCCCTTTTATTCATTATTTTGCACCTGCAAAGTAAGCACTGCTAGGCATCATCTGGTGATCAGGAACAAATAATAAATTTTGAGGATTGCTCATGCTATATTTCACTTCCAATGTAATCCTTTTATAGCATGCCAGCAGCTGCACATCAAAGGATGCTCATAGTCAGTTACTTCACACTACTACATTGTTAGACAATGCTTGACAATGTCAGCTAAGAACAGTTTGAAGAGCTTTGAGTGCCAGCTTGTAACGAGAAGCATCATAAACGTTGATTTCCAGAGAAATCGCCAGTACCTAATTCTCAGCGAGTCAACACACACAGAGAAGGCAGTTTTAAGTGAGTCAGTGAATGAGTAGAATTGTCAGAGTATCTGTGAACACTTGAGCAGAATTTTGTGTCAAGGTTATGATAGGAGAGAACTGTTATGAGTTGCAAGGTCATGCGCTGTGAATTATGATTATAATGGGAAATAAAGCCACATAAAAAGTAACTGGACTTGTCATTCATCACAATATCTTTAATGATACAGTTTAATGCTATAGTAACATTGACCAATAGATAGCAGTTATTCAGGACTTGCCAACCAGGCTCTCCTTAAAGAAACCATCATTTATATTTCTTTGCCCTGATTTTAGTTTCAAATTCCTAGCTTTTGAACAAAATGACATGATAAGAGTAATATTTCTTATCTTAACCATAAATGATTCACTGCTTCTCCATTACATCTGGAAAAATTGGATTATATGACCTTTTATTACAGAAATAAGGCTGGCATAAAAACTTTCCTTATGAAGAACTAAGATAACATAATTTGAAGCATAACTTTATGTACGTTGTTAGTTTCTGTCATTAAAGCTTATAAACTGATTATGTGGGCTTATGTATAGTAAAATTAATGTAACCCCATTACAGGATGAAGGTCATTCCCATTTTTGTTGCTACGAATGTTTGGTACAAAGCACTGATGATCATTTTTGTTATACACTGAATGAACATTAAAGTGTGGAGCAGAAAAGTCTGAACAGATGAAAAATGTCAATCATTTATTTGCACACTCTAAATTCTTCAATGCTAAATTATGTAATTTCTTAAAGCTCCTAACTGCCAAGGAAGGGTGACTTGTAGGTGAAGAATGAAGGACCAGAGTACCAAAAGAATGGCTATTACAGGAAATGCAGAGTACCATGTGAAACTGTGAAATTGTTCCACTGTCTTTCTTCTCCAATAAAAGAACAAATTCTTTCTACTCAAGGAATTAATCTTAAATGCAAGATAAGTCTAATGAGAACATTTTATAACAGATCACATTAAACAGTTGTAGGTCTGGAAAAAAATTTTTGAACATAAATAAAATAATGAATGCTTGTTTTTTAATAACCCCAAATCCAAAGATAAAAATTATTTTAATTGTAGGTGACCAGTAATTTCTAACTGAAGAAAAATCATCTCCTGTAGCCAGGAATTTTGCCTGAGAGCTCTGGATTTAGAGGCTAACATACTAATCATACTAAAAATGTATTTTTGCTGCTTCAGTTAGTATTATGCTCTGCTTTCCTTAAAAGTTAAGAGGATATGCATAAATAATAATTGTCATTATGTTAACTTCAACTGGTTTGCAATACTGCTTATCAAATACACATATTTTGCTGTAGTGTGATCTTTACGTCCACCAAGAGAGCAAAAATCTTACAAACCGCCTGCATGGTGTTTTCCCGGCCAGTGTCCTTGGCACTTGTTGCCACCTGCTGCTATCATAGAAAAGCACAGATGAAACCACATAGCATATTTAAAGCTACTTTTAAAGGCTTTACTTACCAACTTTATGAAAGGAGATGCTGAAGCTGGCCACTGTCATTGTCCATATATTTTTGACACCCCTTTAGGAAACTATCCATCACTCACCGTAGTTCACATTGAGAAATGCTGGGAATTTCCTAGCAAATATTTTGTTTTAATTCTTCCAGGATATGTGAATTTGTCTTGTACACTTTATGTTTTAAGTTACCTCAGAGACAGAAATCTCAGTGGGTTAGGTTGGAGACTGAGAGGGATCACAAATCTCTACTAATAATTTTGTCCTAAAGCACACTTTCAATTGTTCTCATTGAAATATTGGCCATATGAGTTGTTGGAGAGCCCTGTTGAAAAAAGGAAAAATCATGCTTCCTGTCTGTTAATTCTCTAAAAAAGGAGCAAAATTGCATTCATGTATGTCCAGGTGTCAACTGTTAACTCCAAAGAAATTGGCCCTATAACCCAGAAACCTATGAAGTACCTCTTCATGACAAAAAAATTGTTGTGTGGTGTGCCATTAGCAGAGAAAGGTTTTTAAGAGTTCCAATAAGTGATTTCTATCTCTCGAATAACTTAAAACATAAAATGTAAAAGACAAACCCATACGCCCTGGAAGAATTAGAACAAAATGTCTGCCAGAAAATTGCCAGTATTTCTCAACATGAACTATGGCGAATGATGGATAGTTTCCTAAATAGGTGCCAAAAATGTATGTATAGACAAGGAGGGTGTCCAGTATCAGCGTCTCCTTTCATAAAGTTGGTAAAGTAAAGCCTTTAAAAGTAGTTTTAAAAATGTTGTATGGTTTCATCTTCACCTTTCTATGATAACGAACAGACAGCAACAAGTGCCAACAAACAAAACCACCGCGCAGCTGGTCTATAGGTCTGTGCTCTCCCATTATTTCAGGTTGTTTATTGTTTTGAATTACAATAAATCATGCAGAATTTTATGATATTACTGTTTGAGATAATACGTTGTTAAATATGACTAGAAACAGCAGTAAATATGTCAAATTGGTTGGTTTCAATTCTTGTGTACAAATATATACATAATTGGCAAATATATTTTTTAAAGTAATAACCTTTATTTTGATTTGAATTAAACATTTAATCTTACATGGGACTCCAACACCAGTAATCATCTATACAACTGAACATTCAAGCTGTACCAGATTCGTACAATGTTGGAAAAGAACTCGGATGCAAATGCTCTCACTACCAAATTTTAAGCTGGAATCTGCCAGTGTTTTGCAAGAGCTTATAAAATTTCCTCCCTTTGGGAGAAAAAAGTAAAGTTTGGCCTAAGGAAGTTGATGCATATTTCTTTACTCGAGGATTAACTAATGAAGTAACAAAATTTTATTACATTTTAAGTAATCTTGGCACTCTTGTGGCAAAACTGCTTCTAATTTTCTGGAGAAACCTTTTACGATCCATGCCATACACGGAATTTTGCGCCAGACTTCTTTCAGAATTTCAAGAGTCCGAAAGCTGCAAAATTAGTAGACTAATGGATGAACCAAATCTCGGTTTCTAAAATAGATCTTGTCAGAGCATTTTATCACATTACTCGTACTGTTCACCCTGATGATATTCTGAAAAAAGTGCCACTTGATTTACTTGAATTTGTATGAATGCTTTTTGTCTTAAAAACAAGATATTCCATTTTTGTCCTTTTTGGAGGACATCCTTGTTATTTCAAAGTCTAGGAGCATATTTAATGCCTTCACCTCCTTTTTTAACATCAATATGATGTGTCAATATGGTTTATGGATTACTCTCTCCAAGTATGAATTTGAACTTCCAGAAGTATCTTTCCTTGGATATCATATTAATAAATCTGGTAATTTTCCCCTACTGGAGCAAGTGCAGACAGTTCCTGAGTATCATTCTTATTATTTATGCCAACAAACTTACTGTTGGGTGTTTTTAAACACACAGGCCGTGTATGGGCAATGTTTGAGAAGAATTCTCCAACCAATTCGTATTTGTCATTCTGGCAGTTAACACAGTAGCTTAATGGTCATAACATCCGCTTTGTAAGTGGACGGTCTGTGGTTCAGATCCCAGCTGTAGCACTGAATTTTACTGAATTTTTCAGTTCCAATTCTACCTCTCAATTCTTGACCATCCCACTTCCAAGAATGGTGGAACAAGTTAGATAATTTTTGGGAATTGTTCATTTTTACATACAAAGCCAATTCAGAAACTACTCCGCTAACTCTTTATGATCTTTGTCCTGCACCCAAGCAGAAAGACAAATAAAAGTTGATTGGACATTTACTAAAAAAAAAAAGCATTCCACTGTCTAAAGGATGATTTAATGATTTATTGAGTATTAAATCTTACACACCTTTGGCTACTCCTGAGGTGAGCCCTAGCCCTTTTGCTATTAGCGCAGCCCTTCAGTTGATCTTTGTCCTGCACCCAAGCAGAAAGACAAATAAAAGTTGATTGGACATTTACTAAAAAAAAGCATTTCACTGTCTAAAGGATGATTTAATGATTTATTGAGTACTAGATCTTACACACCTTTGGCTACCCCTGAGGTGAGCCCTACCCCTTTTGCTATTAGCGCAGCCCTTCAGTATAATTACCTTTACATACACATTATCATGTTTAATTTGTAAACGTTTGCTTCCTACATTTTCAACAATCTTATCCTGCTCCCACCCTTTAATTTTTATTGCCTGCTGTATTTCATCATCCAGCCTTATTCACTTTCCCTCATTCTCAGCTTTTCTTATTAGCTCCACTCTTGTAACTTTTATTAATCAGTTTACATTATACACTTCACTAATCTTCATTATCCCAATTTCATTACTTCACTATAACCTCACTTTCACTGCATATAAAAACCCTCTGCTCCATCATTTACGGATTATCCAATCATTTTCTTAACCTTGTTACTCTAGGCGAAATACCCCTTTTTTCTTTCTCTCCTGCTTAGTTCTCCCTTCCCCCCACCCCTCACCCTCTTTGATTCATCAGTTATTTCATCTGTCATTTTTTGTATAGCTATTCTTGAGTCCAAACTTTTCTTTGCCTCATCCTGGCTATCCACAATCATCCCCGACCTTAACTCTTTCCCCTGTTTCTTTCATGCCCCACATCCCACCATGTCCCCACCTTGCATTTTACTAACACTTGAACTTGAAGACACACTTGTTACTGGTTCCACACGTGTTGCAAAATGCCAAGTAGTCATCTGTTCTGTGGTAGTGTATCTTCACCGCTGTGTGACACATTTCCTGCTGGTGCTTGATCAAGTCTGTCTGTCTTCATTCAATGACTATTGTTCCTGGTTCTGCCTGTAGTTTGGTCCATTTTTTGTCTCTGCTGCCTGGTCAACTGTGTACAGCTTGAAGCTTTTAATGTATATCTCTTGCCTTCATGTTTTGTTTCTCTTCACTGATCAATTAATTCCTTCATTTGCACCCTTTGTGTATACGTTAGTTCTTGTTTATATAAATAGTTGATCCTCTCAATTTTTTGGCCTGTTTAGTACTTCTATACCTGTTTGCATGTTTGCAAATTTCACAACAATATTTCTTTTCCCTGGTATTTTGCCACTTCTGAATGCGTCACAAATCTCGTAGCCTCTCAGATTATTTCTAATCTATTCACTAGATCTATCTATTCACTTAAATCCTGATATACTCCCAATCCACGTTTTTCTTCAACTCCTGAAACCACTAGGTTGTATTTTCTACTTTTGTCTTCCATTCATCTAAAGGATGAATTAGCACACCCATATAGCAGCATTCAACTGATACTTTGCACAGACACATCCAATTTTGACATTACTTCAGCAAATCTGAGATATTAAACCAGTACCTTTTCTTAAGGAAACCAATAAAATACAATAGGATATAGCATATATGACTGTGAACTCCTGACAGCCTAAGAGTCAGTAAAATACTTTAAACATGTGCTCCAAGGAAGGCCATTCTTGATTTATGCCGACCACCTCTCATGTATGCAGTTGAACAGCGACCTGATGAAGCTCCACCTCACCAGCTATGTCACCTGGACTATATTGAATAGTGCACAACTGACCTTCGATATTTGCCAGAAAAAGTAAACATTGCTGCTGATGCATACTTACGCATTTCAGAAATATCAATTCCCTCAGTTGTAACACTTATCAACATTATAAAATCTCAAATAAATTGTGAAGAACTGAAGCATTTTCAAATTTTGAAGACTCCATTTATGAGGTAGAACTGGAACTTAAAAATTCAATGCCACAACTGGGATTTGAACCACAGACCTTCCATTTATGTTTTATACTATGATAGTCAATGTTGGTTTAGAAGTAGTGTGTGATGCTTCCAACAACAAATTATGCCCTTTCATACTACATCTTTATCCAAAAACGCTATTTGAGTCATTATATAACATGTCTCATCCATTAAGCTAGAGCAGAAAGATTCTGTTGGCCTTCACTAAAAAGTGACATCTTATGGACAAAGCCTTGTATTCCATGTCAATGCTGCAAGATAATGGCATCTCACCACCTTCACTATCAGTAGTTATTCACCGGTGACTAAAAGATTTTATCACCTTAATGTGGACATCATAGAACCTTTACCATCATCTGAAGGATATCAGTATCCATTGACAATCAATTATCATTTTTCTTGATAGACAGAAGCAAATTCCATCAGTAATATAACTGTAGATACTATTGCTTCTACTCTTCTTCAGACATGGATAGCCAGATTTGACTAGGTACATCACTACAAATGGAGAAAACAACTTGACTGTGAACTTTTCTTGCATCTGACTTCAGTGCTCAATATTGAACACATCAAAACCACTTCATACTATCTAGCCACTAATGGTGCAATTGAAAGATGGCATTGCTGACTTAAATTGACTTTCAGAGCCCAGCATACTGTTGACTGGGTTCCCAAACTATCTGTTATTCTACTTGGTCTTCAATCATTCCTGTGAACTATGTCACTCCAGCACAGCTGATCTATGACGAACTGTCACTTTATCAAGTAGTACCGCATTTTCCACGGACATTCTATTGCTGTTTAGTCGAATGTGAAACTGCTGTCCTGTTCCTTTCAAGCATCGTGACATAAGCTCTATTTTTGTCCATCGTAATATGACAACATCTCATGCATTCATTCAAACAGATGCAGTAAAGAAGCCACTTCAACCAATATAAGACCATATGTTCTCGCTCAGGCTGAAAAATTCTTAGAAGTGGAACTACCCCATCACAAAGATTTTATTTCTGTCAATCAACTTAAACCAGCATTTTTGTTCTTACAGAACCTGGAAAAAATGTATGATTTACACACTTACACTACCCAAGGGCCACCACCCGATGGTACACTACAAGGACCTTTACATAATAGCCTTCAACTACCATTCGAGGACAATCAACAAGACTTCAAATGACAATGAGTCATTGTCTGATGACAACATACCATCCCAACACCTCTTCAAGAAACTCATCCCAACAAGGACTGCCTATTCTGGACATAAAGTCAAGTTGCCTGAGAGGTACACTTAATGGCATCGTTACCACTGGGAGGGGTATCTCATAAATCATGTTTCTGCGAACTTGCCACTCACATCTGCAATAATGCGTTTATTCTCTGTGGCTCTGTAAGTCAACTGTTTCCCGTCTGTGCAAGAAAGATTTTGGAAGGACTAAGTAAAGATTGCTACTACTGTTTTATTGCAGTGTTTTGCCTTGTAACCAATCATCCAGTATTTTTGTTCATGTATATATTTTGTTTTCTTTCAAATAAAACAAGCATTTATTTATTGAAAATGGATAATCAACATTAATATGTTGATTTATTGTAATAAAGTTGCTAAAAGCATCAATGTTATTTCTTTAAATTTGATTCCATGTACAAAATTAATGCTGAAACAAATAAAGCCCACTCAGCCGCTAGCGGCCACAGTTATAAATAAGAAACTGAAATATTGCACATTTGAGGACAAAGAGGTCACTGGACCAAGACATTTAAGCTAGGACTAGTGGAAGTTGGAAGGATCAAGAAAGCAAAGGAAACCAAGAGCATGCTGTGTTGATAAGATTAAACAAGACACCAGATTCAAATGGGGAGAAATGAATGAAACACATCAGGAAAGTGAGGGATGGTGAAGTGTTATTAGTTGGGTGACCAGAAATAGGTAACAAACAAGTTTACACTGCATCACGGAGGAAGAAATGGTAAGCCACTCCTCAAGAGTCCATGCCTATAAAATCCAGGACTGATCACCAGGAGTCTGCTTGGTTCAAAGGACTACCACTACTACAACTACAGCATTTGTAGCTTTGAAAGTTATCTGAGATTTGAAAGTATATAGGAAAAGTGGAAGGAAACCAATAAGCCTCTCTCTTTATTCTGTGGCTTAAACACCCAAAGCACTTGCTAAAGAAGGTTCCCTCTCAATCCAACAAAACAAAAAAAAAAAAAGTATTCATTAGGCTTACACTTGTCAACTGTACCCATGAGAACACCTTGCTCTCATGTGAGCCATTCTATATATTTTCAGTGATATAATTCATTTAAGAAGCCCAAAAATATGCACCATAACTAATGTACTACATAATTACAGGGCTTAACCTACACTGAATATTTAAGTATGTTTGGAAATCAGAATGAAACTGAAAAATTCAATGCCATAGCCAGGACTTGAACTACAGATCTTCCGATCTCCGTCCAGCTGCTTTAACCACTAAGCTACCATAGCCAACATGCCGACATGACATTAAATTCTCCAACTCACTAGCATTTTTCCCAGTAAACCACAAGGAAACCTCAAATTCATATGAGATAATATACCTAAATGACTTACTATGCTGTAAGTACTTAAGCCCTGGGCTTCATAGTTTCACCAACTATAAGGTCAATCAATGGAAATTGTTTTTCCATGCAATAGCCAGGTGTAGGACAAGGTTGGAAAGGAATAGAGTGAGACTGAAAAATTCACTGCCATAGCCAGGATATGAACCGTCCATCTTCTGATCTCCGTTCAGCCGTTCTAACTACTGAGCTACCATGGCCAATGTGCCAACAGGACAATAAATTCTCCAACTTGCTTGAATTTTTCCCAGTAAACTATAAGGAGGTTTCAAATTCATACGAGATAACATACCCTAATGGCAACCTTGTCCTACACTCAGCTAGTGTGGAAAAATAATTTCTATTTAAGTGTGTTTGCCAATGAATACTAAACTAAGTGTACCATGGGGACAAAATTGACCATAATAACCTAAAATCTTGAACCAAAATAAGGTGATTGAGAATCATGGACCTAAAGCACTTTACCTCACTTAGAACCTCCCCTCTGAAAAATCTGATGAAATAGGATTTCTTATCACAACTCCCTACATGTGACATAACTGCCCCCACTACCTTTGTGCTGGGAATACGAAGTAAGGGAAGGTGTTAAACAAGCCACTTAAGGGGACAAGGTAGTGATTCGTACACGATTTCAGTATTTCAAAACATAACTTTAGTTGTCCCACTGCTCAGATCAAAATTTAAATTGAGATGAATATTTAGTGATTCATTGTGATTAGATTGATATAGAGAACATCAAAACAATTATTTAAAATGGACATGTAATAAGGCAAAAACTGATAACATGTTTTTGAAAAAATATAATATATATAGTACTAACGGTACAAATTCGTTCTACAACATTGAATCATATGTGTTGAAACTTTTGTAGTGCACTAGGCAATGTGTATTCATAACCTAAATTTACTTAAATATCTCTGGCTATATTCAAAAGAAAAAATATTTAACTTATGTAAAAAAAAAAATAATTTGTTTCTGCACAAATATTTTTTTTTAAATTTTCTATTTTCGGTTTTTCCAATAACAATGGGTTACGTTTGTAGAGTACATGCTTGTGGAACTACTGTAAAATTTGCATTCAAATAGGTTCAGTGGTTTTGAAAAAAAATGTACCTGAGTTTGAAAAATGTCAAGTTACAGAAAACTACATTTAAAGAAAAGTGTGTCATCTCTGAAGCCCTCAAACCAGCGTGGCCCAGCACTCCGCCATATTTAAACGAGGTAATTTAAAGCCTTAAATATGCTGGTACCCTTACAATGTATATATCATTTTGAAGAGGAAGATTTCTACTCTTTTTAAAGATGAAAAACAAAAAATTGACTTTTTGAGCCCAAATCACTACCCTGTCCCCTTAATAAGACAATCCCATACAATCTTAAATATGGAATTTACCAGATCAATTGTAATAGTTGCAAAAAAAAGCTACATAGGAAAAACAAAAAGAAATCTGGAAATCAGACTAAAAGAACACCAGAGAAATATAAAATTGAAACAAACAGTAAAGTCTGTTGTGCCACACCACTTTGGACTGAAAACCAGAACATTGGGCTTAATATAAAATGTTGAAACTCTCTTGATTTACCAATAGAATTGAGCATATGGGAAACAAATATACATAATCAAAAACAATAATAGAGTTATTAACTTTGAAATCCCAGCATTAAATGAAGTGTTAAAGCTCTGTGCCCCCAACACCAGATGCCAGCAGGGCCATGGCAGCAGAGAGAGGGAGCAGGAGGATAGCGTCAGTCACCCAACGGCTGATGATGGGATCGAACGATCCTAAAAACGTTTCCCACTTTTTAGAACATTTTAAGTGAAGGTGAACGTAAAAAAGTTACTCAAAATCACCTCCAGAAGAATACCTCAATGTTATTAGTGCTCCTATTTTTAATATTCATGACTTAATTTGTTTATATTTTAAAAGAAAGAAATTCATAACAATGCACATCAATAATGTGATAAATTTGTAATTTGACTGTTCTCATATTCACATAGTATCCATATATTTATTATGTATTTATTTTAAAGGATGGGGACAGAGAAAGGATAATTTGCATGTAAAACCTGCACAAGTTATTATTTAACAAAGCGAACAGAGTATCAGAAAATATGTGCAGCAACTAAAGATACCAGATTATTTTATGGATAGGTAGGACATTGTCGGTCTATGCAAAAATGTAAATTTTAATTTAAATGCTATTTATATATACCCATAGACATATACAGACCGCCTCCATAGCGCAGTTGGTAGCATGCTTGCCTCTGGCGCGGAGGACCCGGGTTCGATTCCTGGTACCAGCACGGGGATTTTGTCCCCTCCGGGAGGACTGGCACGGGGTGCACTCAGTCTCGTTAGGCCCCAGGGGCACCAACTGAGGAGCTACTTGATGGAGAAGTAGCAGCGCCAGGTTGAGAAGGCCATTTAACTGGCCGGTAGAGCTCGGGGCGCCAACCACGTCCCACTCTTTAGTACTGCACCCCGCCAATGACACCTGTAGTGGGCAGAAGTGGGGGATGCAGCGGCTGGCGGCAAGCCTTGGCCCTTCATGGGCTGTTGCGCTAAGGGTTTTTATAGGCATATACACTTATATTTTCTTAAAATCCTGAAACATACAGTGTTAAATGTAATCCTGAACAGTCAGTTCTCTGAAGAAGTAATCTTGTGCAAAATATCTTGTTTGAAATATAATCGAGAAATTCCATACAATGAAGTTTCTGAAATTGTACTTCACTAAGACAACACCTCTAACTGAACCAACAGATAATCTACTCCTTTCATTTGTCAACTGTGCTCTTTTTAGTGAAAATACTTTTTCAACATAGCACTGTGTTGCTTTACCTCCACAGAATATCAAACTTGAAGTGCCAATGTTGTGTTGCCAACCTCTCGTTCTAAGTTACTATGCATGAGTATACTCTTTGACTGTAGCCAGTTTAGCTCTGTTGCCATAGCAAGTTGCAGTTGCGGCTAATAACCAGTTATTAATTTCTATTTTTGCACTTGCTAGTTCATTTTCTAATGATTACTGCTTGTTTCTGAAGATGTAGAACAATACAGACTTTTCAAAAATTCCCCCCGGATGCCAGACAAATGGTTAAAATGTAGGGCATGTCCAGGAATTTCCATACATCTGATAACCCTAGCGACAACAAACATGTTTATGCCATTCAGCAGTCCAGGAAGAGCACATCAAGTAAAGTACAGTTACTGAGATATAATAGTAGCAAACAGTTATAATGAGAGAAGTTTTATTCAACAAGTATGAGAAATTTTATATAATGCCATTGAGTTTTGCAATGAGAAGACCCAAAAAATTGCTGGAGATATCTGGCAAATGATAGATTATAGGAACTAGAAGGTGAGAGGTTGATTATTTTTTAGGATAGAAGTAACAATGACAGTGAGGCACCTTTTATTTATAGGCCATTGTTATGAAATGTTTGACATTACACCTTTGCCACTTAAATAAATGTCTTTTTAGAAATTATTCCAGGTGAACAGATTGACTGCACTTTAGAAAATCACAATGTTATTATCATGCACTTCCTATAGGTACTAAAGTTATTTAATAAGAAGTGTGTAGTGACTAATTTAGTTTGTTTTCTTCCTTTCTTTTATTGTTATAGAAATTGCAGAAGATAGAGAATGTTTAGCCTCAATGATGCCAGTTCTCATGGCTGTGCTCACTAACACACCTAACCTACATATTTTGTGGCACAAGGGATTGCAGGTTCAAGTCCCACCTCAGGCATGGATGTTTGTGTGTATGTAAATGTATATGTGACAGAATAAAAAGAAAGTAAACAAGAAAAACAAAAAGGTAAAAAAAATAATCATTCCTTAAGAAACATTGCAATAAACAATTATGTAGGTACATTTGTAATACATTTACCATTATTAAGTTATTATTTTCTCTACTATGTATAATATGTAGAGGAAGTATTGTATTCCACTCAAAATTTGATACCAAGGGAAATGCATATCTCGAGACTTCATATCCAAAAAAGGAAAAAAGACTGTGTGTGAACAGCATACCTAATATATAAATAATCAGAAAATAATGAGCCATTCACACAAATAATTTACATTGGCAACACATCGTGAAGTGAAAGAAAGTATGTGGTGTGAGAGAAGGTCCGCCTTCAAGCTGCGATGATGGTGCAATTACAAGTATTATAGAGGGGGAAGCAACTTTGTCGGAAGGGCAGTGGGCAGGCACACACTGGGGACTTGGGTCCATGATGATCCACCATTATCCACAATAACCCTGCATTGAAGCATATTACCTATAAAACAATAACTTCTCTCCTTCAATATAAATACAGTAATGTTATAAATTTCCCCTGGTAAACTGTCAAAAATGGTGACCAGAATTAACTAGATTACATTCAAATAATACCTACTTCATAAATAATAGAAAATAAAAAGCTTTATGAGAGAAGCATGAACCTCATATTCCTAAAAATTTTATGAGGAATCATCAAATGATGTCACAATGACTTCTATCTGCCCTATTGCTACCGACCCCAATTGTATTTAAAATGTCACTTAAGATTCCCTTATTTCTTTCAGATCCATACATATACCTTCAGAGAGCATAAGTTAAGGCAAAAATAGAATATTTCACAATAATCTTTGTTGTAACAAGCATGACACTATCCAATGCATGGGGCAATGACATTAAGAGCACCTAGCCTCCTTTCTGGAGAATTTCTTAATGCAACACACACAATTTTATTTTGCTTTCCAATAACTAAAGTACCTACAATACCTTTAGCATATGCTACATGCAGAGAAAGCTTTAAACAAAAAAAATTACAGAATTGTACCAACCCAGATACGAATACTGCTCAAAAGTGAACAGTTCTTGCTGCAACTTCACTAATAAATAGGCAACCCCCTAAAAGTGACAAAAGTAATCATTACTTGACACCACTGCCAAGATGGACTTGACAATAGAGGATTTCTGCACTACCAGCTTGTCTTAAATGTGTATACAAACTGGGGGCATTGTTTGAAATGTCAGCTGCTTGAACCACAATTTCAGGTCTTCACCTCACCAACCCTTTGGGCCAATTCACATCCAATAATCTATGTCTGTAACAGCTCTCTTCCCAACCAGCATTGATTTTCTGATGCTGACTCAATGATTCAGCACTACCACTTGCGTTTGGTGGAAAAATTTGTCACCAAAGTGAGATGCTGTGCCTGGCCTCACCCCCTGTGTGCGCTAACATTTCTCACTATAAACCAAAAAATTACAAGTTTTGAGTTAGGTGCAGTGTATGATTGGCAAATTCGGATATAAAGGCCGTTTCCTCTTTATAGCTGTAGCAGTGATGAATGGTCTCAATGGACCGATGCTTAAAAGGTATTCAAAGCTGATTCTAAAGGAATGCTCCCAATTGTTCATATTACCTTTTAAAAATCGCCTCCGATACACCTAAATAAATGCTTTTTCTAAAGTTAACTGAAAGAAAAACGTATTTCAGGTCGTACAATCACACTAATAATAACTAAAAGCAAAGAAAAATAATCGCAAATAAAATAAATAATGAGCATTCACTTGTTTACGTGGAAGTTACGCTTAGCAGTGTTTATTTATTTTCGGTTTATTTTAAATTTCAGATGCAAAACATTACTTGAAGAAAGCAAACGGAACTTTCGTTTCCCTTAATAGAGTATGAGTATGTTGTACGGCTTCCACTTTCGTTAATCCTAGCAGTCTTGGAGGTATGGCCCTGGGCAAAAGTCGATGAAAACGGCCTTGACAAGTCTCACCTTTGCGTGAGATACGTGAGATAATTGTATTGCAACCTGTGATCGCAACCAACCACCTCCCCACTTTGCGCTTACAGCATTAACTGCCCCACAGATTATATTGCCCTCTCGGTTGCGAAGCGGGAAATCCCCCATTCCCCCATTACATAGACCCAATCATCTATGTAGCATTTCTTAAGATATCAAAATCACATTATACAACATATCAACTTAACAAATGCATAGCACCATTTTACAAACCTCTTTTCTTTTTTTTATAGCTGTCTTAGGTTTATGTCTTTTTGTTTTAAAAGCTCCCATTGTTATTCCCCGCGTGGCTTCTAGAGTAAAGCTCATGGAACTTCTTATCGTACATTCAAAGTATCTGAAGTTGTTCATAGTTTCATAGTGTCATAAACCAACAAACCATTTTACAGATCTCTTTTCTTTTTATAGATGTCTTAGTTTATGTTTCTCTTTTTATTAAACTCTGTCAATGTTATTCCTCGTTTGACTTCCAGATAAGAGCTGGTGTATCTAAAGTTGCCCACTTGCTCCCTTTATCTCGAAATCGAACGTTCGCATACATAAATCTTTTTGCATTAAAAAATTATTTTTCGACTTCAGCTCGTACACCTCACCTTTATACCTGGCAACACGTTCTTTAACATAAGGTTGTCTCATAAGTTCGTTTTGCTCCCAAGTTCTATTTATAGCACCTGAAAACCCTGAACCCTCTGCACACTCAAGTTAACATAGTTGCCTAACCACCCCTATGACTTAGGTCAAATAACCAGACTCGCTACTGGATACGACAGTGTGTACTTGTTACTGACGTTGCATGGAACAGCGCGGAATTGTGCTTACGAACTATGGAAAGCAAAAAGGTACATTTCCGTCATCTTATGCTTTTTTACTATCGTAAGGGCAAAACCGCCCTCACAATACCGGCAGAAAATTTGTGCTGTCTACGGAGAAGATGCAGTAACGAATCGAGCATGTGAAAAGTGGTTTAGTCGATTTCGAGCTGGTAATTTCTCCCTAAAACAGAAAGTTTGGCGACTACTCTGTCGTAGCTGTGTTGTTGCTGAGGTGTGTTCCCAGGAGTTCATAATGATTGAAGCGTAACGAGAAACGAACGGGCTGAGACCACCTTATACTTTTCCTTTTCTGGTAGCAGTGCCATATCAACATTTTTGTAGTGTTTAACATCCACTTTTACTACTACGGCACCACCGGCGGTGACACTGATGATACATGGAATGAAGATGGAGCACCAGTGGAATGAGATGGCGGGGGTAACGAGAGAACCCGGAGGAAACCCACCCCAGCACCGCTTCGTCCACGACGAATCCAACATGCGGTTGCCAGGGAACGAACCCGGGCCGCTTTGGTGAGAAGCGAATGGACTAACCACTCGGCTCTCGGCTACGGCGCGGCTATATCATCAACAAAATATACATTTTATTATTTTCCTCCTACAACCACTTGTTCTCGAAACAGTTCTTTAACAAGCAGATGTTAAATTGGATGTGTTATTGTGGAAAGCATATGCTTTCGGGGAAAACTGTGACTGACAGATTTGCTATGCGTTTGTAAGGTATTGTTGTAGTGTTTAACGCCCGCTTTTACTACTACGGCACCGCAGGCGGTGACACTGATGATACATGAAGATGGAGCACCGGTGGAATGAGATGGCGGGGGAAACCGGAGCACCCGGAGAAAACCCGCCCTGACGCCGCTTCGTCCACCACGAATACCACATGTGGGTCCCTGGGATCGAACCCGGGCCGCCTAGGTGGTAGGCGAGCGCGCTAACCGCTCGGCCACGGCGCCGCCCGTTTGTAAGGTAGTATACTGTAGTGTTGTATACTGTGATTTTGAGAGGTGTGTGTGTGTGTGTGTGTGTGTGTGTGTGTGTGTGTGTGTGTGTGTGTGTGTGTGTGTGTGTGTGTGTGTGTGTGTGTGTGTGTGTGTGTGTGTGTGTGTGTGTGTGTGTGTGTGTGTGTGTGATATAGCGTATCCCTGTTAAACTTCTCTCTGAAGATTATCTTCTACGCTGACTATGATTAGTTGTTCCACGCATTAATTACTTAACAGTGTTCTTTGCTTCCAATCCTCACCAGTTTTCTTAAGCATCTCCATAATTTCCTGCCACTCTGTTCTGTGAAATACGTTTTCCTGATCCACAAATACCACTTATACCTTTTCCATTTCTCTAAATCACATTTGCCGATTTTTCATGGCAATCCTATATTTCTTGTTGCCTTTTCCCTTTCTGAAGTCAGGGGTTGGTCTTTCATACCTTTCATCTTAGAACTAAGCCGTTGTTCCAGTATCAAAGTTACAAGTTCTGCTTGAATGTAATTTGCAAATAAATTACAGTTGGAAGGAGAACGCAATACGCCGCGCCCCCCCCCCCCCCCCGCACCACCAAGGAAAAAATAATTATCAAAAAAACTGAGAGAAATGTCCGATTGTGTAATGTGCATGTTAATTCTTGCCCGGCTGGATTTTCCTTTAAACTCCAAGATACGGCCTACTAAACGCGTAGTCTACGACCGACCTCCGCCGAGTCAACATGCCGCGTAAGAAGACCAGAAGCATCATCGCCTCACAGCCGACCTCTTCGCCGACCAGACCGCCTCCACCTGCATCAACAGAAAATGGTATTTCTGCTTGTGACACCACAACAAACCTATCTACCGACTGCACACAAACAAAACAGCCAGAAGCCGAATACCGTTCGCAGAGCCTCCCAAACCTCACCAAATTGCAGGAGTACAGCTCAGTAAGGCGTGGAGTGCATCGGCAACTCCAGGTGCTCTCCTTCTCAACGCTGCTCGACACCGCTGGCCATCCCTGATGAAGGCAACACGCATCTTCACAACCAAAGGACCGTCACCGCTGATACGCTTAGAATTCTGGGATGAGGCGGACTACCATGCCGCTTTGGCTGATGGGCTCCCTGCCCTCGGGCAGGTGCTCCCGGTCGAGGCTAGCCGGAATGTCCGCCCCATTCCATACCGACGCCGCTGCCAGTACGGTCATCTCGCCGACGCCTGCACCCACGCCCCACGGTGCCACTACTGTGGCGCAGGTACCTTCACCACGTCTTGCACCAGCCACGACCTGACACGCCGCTCCGTGTATTGCGCCACGTGCAACTGCACTGGGCACTTCACGGGCCAAGCGGCGTATCCCAAGAACCCACGCCATCAGCCGACCGCTGCTCAACCGCAACTAACACAACAGCCAGTTTCCAACCCCTGGACCAACACAACCATACGCCGACCGCACGCAGACACCAACCGACAAACCGCCGAACCACAAGACACTTCGAACGACCTCCGCACTTCAATACTCCACGCCACCGCAGCACTGCGAAAACTCCACGAAGAAATCCAAATACTCACCAGCTGAGTCACGACGTGGGCAGTAGCCCTTGCCCATGCATTGACGAACTCCCAGAACACCGACAAAAGAACAACAATCACACGAAACGGCGAGACGCAGACACAACCACTACAAGAAGAAGAAGAAGAAGAAGAAGAAGAAGAAGAAGAAGAAGAAGAAGAAGAAGAAGAATAAGAAGAAGAAGAAGAAGAAGAAGAAGAAGAAGAAGAAGAATGGATCGAGACACGAAGAAGACGACGACAATGCCACAACACACTTCCAGGCCAAATCTACTACAACCGCCAAGACAATCCTGTAATGACGTCTGCGCCTTACCATTGGCGACGTGCACCAATAACGACACAGCTACAGAACAATACCACATAGCGACTGAAGACGAAATGAAAACAAAATCGAAAAAAAGCCCTTTTTCTCCTAATAAATAAAGATCTACCTCGCGGCTGAAGAGGGAATACCCCTGAAACAGTCTTAGGGCGGAATAATTCCTAAAATACCCTTGAAAACCCTACTAAACGCAAGGTAATTGATTTGCACAATGGAATACAGTCGCGTACATAAACTTGCATGATTACATTGAAATTGGAAGTGATATCGAGTGAATTATGAAACGGCGTCAAACTCTCAGCACAACGCTAGGAGATCGTTGAGATACAACTAGCGACATCTAGTGCCTAAAGCCGCAAGCTTACATCGGACGCCATTCGTCAGGAAAGTAATTATTAAGCTCTTGAAGGACAATTCATTATACAACACAATAATACGTTGTTTAACTAGCTACATTTTTATTCTTACTCATGTTGTGGCAACAAAATACCATTAACATGAATGAAGCCAACATGCGAGTATCAACCAAAAAACAAGCTACCTTAAAGGCTACTTCAAAGCGCATTCAGAATTTTGTGAATACTGAATTAAACACTGTTGATCTCAATCTTATTCAAGTCAAATTAAATAGTTTGCTTGCCATTAACGAAGAATTTAAGCAATTCAAGACGAACTAGAAGCACATGACGAGGAAAATGCGGAAGCTCACGATGCTTACCGAGTAGAATTTGAAAAAATTATCGACCTACTTGAGACTAAACTAAAGAAAGCCTCCAACGAATAAAATGTTCATGTAAACGACGAAGTTCTAACACAGTCGTCCCATAGCATGTCTAGAAACATTAAAATACCAAAAAATAATCTCCCTAGCTTTAGCGGCACTCTAATCAGGTGGTTACATTTTAGAGATACGTTTGAAGGTTAGGTAGTGAATAACAGCGAGCTCTCCAACATCGAGAAATTCCACTACCTGCTGTCCTCCTTTAAAGGCGAAGCCAAGGACTGCATAAAAACATCAGCATCTCTGGCGCCAATTTTCAAGCAGCATATAACATCCTACTGAGTCGTTATCATTCGCCCAAACTTATAGAAGCAGAAAATTATGGGTTCTCCAGTTAAACTCGGCTCAACCGAGAGCGAGGTGCGCCACCTAATCAACACGTTCCAAGGAAGTATGGAGGCCCTCAATATCTTAAACGTGCAACCAAGTATTTTAGACCTACTGCTCAACGAACTCCTGCTTTCGAGACTAGACGAAAACTAAAGTTGGGGTTTGAAAAGGAACATGCTGAGCTCGAAGTAGTAGGATTCAAGCATCTCATCAGTTTCTTGGAAAAACGATGTCAGACGCTGCAATTTTGCTCCTCTATACAACCGCTTCCAGCTAGTGTAAACCAGCATCTCAAGTCGAAACCAAGTATGGCATAACAACAATCATATGTTTTTACAGCAGAGAAATGTTATATCTGCTCAGAAGAACACAGACTGTAGAAGTATCAAGATTTTCCCAAACTGAAATGTGATGAAAAATTCAATTTGATCGAAGACAGCAAACATTGCACCAACTGAGTCCATCACATTAATGGAAAGCATGCCATTCTAAAACTGCATGCAAAATATAAAATAAATTCCATCATTCGTTGCTATGTCCTGCGCCGTGGCGTAGTGGGCTAGGGCGTCATGCCTTGGTTCCCTGCCATGGAATGCGGCGCGGATTCGATCTCACCCCTGCGGATTTTAAGTCCCGGTTATAGGACCTGTGTCCACTCAGCATCGTGAGGAAATTGAGGAACTTGCGATAGGTAAGCGGCCCTGGTCATGAAAGTCAAATTTCCGGCTGGGGGTGTCGAGATGCTAACCACATCTCCCCGTATCGGTTGGATGATCGCCCACCTCTACCTTGCGTATGTGGGCGTGAGGCCGGCAGTCGGATTGGCAGGCCCTGGTTCAATATGGACTGCAGTACTTCGGGTTTAACTTTTATACGTTGCTACGCCAAGGGGATAGTCGGGTAACAACTAACTCACGGCAAGAAAACAATACAATGATACAAACTCCACAGAGCAACAATTCAAGGCAGTATTCATATCACTCCCTAAGAGGTGCTCCAAAAATCCGAGTGCTCCTGAGCATAGTGTTAGTTAAATCAGGGACATAAATGGAGAGTTTCATCACTTACGTGCAGTACTAGACAGTGACTCCCAGAGCAACTTTATATCTGAACAGACGGTACAACAGCTTAAGCTCAAGAAGAAAAGAACGAATGCCGTCGCCCTGCAAGCTTTCGGTGCTCTAACATCTAAAGCGGATACATCAGTAAATGTACAAGTGCACTCTATGGCCAGTGACTTTCAATTCAACATGGAATGTATAGTACTACCTACAATCACTGGCAATATTCCTACACCGTACATTAACTACAAGGAGTGGAACAACCCGAAAGATATCATTCTCGCCGAGCCAGACTTCTATCTTCCTAAAGGTACTCATTTACTCATCGGTGCGCAGTTCTTCTTGCATCTTATGAAGGAGGTAAAGAAAACCCGCCCAGGCTATCCTACTCTTCAGGACACTCATCTAGGATGGATTTTATCCGGAGAATCTCCACAACAATTGAATGAAAGCAAACTTATCGAGCAGAGACCTAAATCACTCTTCATTAGATCCGACCACAGCCTAGAAACCCAGATTCAAAGGTTTTAAGCCCTAGAGGAAGTTGGTCATGTAACACATTCTTCAGAACATAGGGAATATAAGGAACATTTCAAGAGTACTATCGTACGAGATGAAAATGGAAGGTACGTTCTATAGCTACCCATGAAGAAAAATAAATCTAGGCAACTCAAGGCACCTCGCTATACAGCGCTTTCATTTCTTGGAGAAGAAATTGCAAGCGCAGAGCCATCTTTATCGAGATTATGCTAACCTCATGAGAGAACATGAGGCCCTTGGACACACGGTCTAACTTGATTTGAACTCCACATCACAAGAACCGAAATAATACATACCTCATCATGCTGTTCACAAACATTCAAGCAGCACAACGAAGATAAGAGTTGTTTTTGACGCATTGGCCAAAACCGATAATGGTGTGGCACTGAATGATATTTTTTGGTGGGACCAACTGTACAGGATGACTTTTGCTCATTGTTGTTATTGTGCTTGTTATTTCAGCTTCAGTTATGGGGTAAGTTGTGCTGTTTATTTCTGGAGCAGAGAAACCTTGCACTCATCTTCATTTCATCCCATTACATAAAGTGACATATCTTTGGGAAGACGTTTTCGAATTGTTGCCACTTTTACTGTACGGCTTTTCTTTCCTCACTTCCAGCCTGTGTCTTATATTTCCTTAAAATTACTTGCTAAAGCAGAAGAATAGTACTCCCAATTCATGAAGTATGGCTTGGACTTCCTTGATTGGTTCCTTGCCTAATTGACTTCTTGTTCCATTATACCTATGGTCACTTCTTCGGTGTGACTTTCTATCTGAGAAACAAAGTATACGCTACATTTATTCGGTTTCAGTAGTGGTGAAAAGGATGTGCAGGATAAGCCACCCCCTGTCGACCCTACTTGGCTGCCACGCGCATAATGAACAGTGTCTCGACCAAAACGTCCGTTATGATCGGCTTATTACCATTAAGGAATTGTGCTCAGAGCTGGATATCGGCTGTAATGCCTTAAACAAGATGTTATGCAACCTTGGGATGCTTACACAAGACCAAAATACTCATCGAATGGAAATTTTTCAGGACCTGATGGACCACTATGAGGTTTAAGTTGATAAATTTCTGAATTCCAACATCATCGGAGATGAGACGTGTCACCGCTACGAGCCGGAATCCACACGACAGCATGGAATGGCGGCATGCAACTTCAACAAAGAGTTCAAGATACAGCCACATGCAGGCAAAGTGATGTAACGGTACATATTAGTATGTATATTGTACATTAGGTTAGAACATAATTTGTATATAGATAAATATTTTAGGATAATAATTGTTTAAATATTGTTAGTGATAAGCAGTTATACTTGGAAACTTGTGAAATGTAAATAGCGACCATGCGGTCTTCAAACGCCTCATTCAGGTATTGAAAGGGAACAAACAGGATGCGGGGCATTTGTCACCCCTCACTGCACAGGTATTTCTAAGACAGGCATACTGACCGTAGCAAGGGGAGGTACCGTTATGAACAAAGTGCAGGGCCACAAAAGGGTCGGTGCAGTGAACTCCGGGACAGAAAGACTCAACTACTTGAATGAGACGGGTGTAGCTGTGAGGGAGCTGGTGTAAGAGAAAGTGAATAAAGTCAGTGTCCGAATGCTAAGAAACACTTATTAATCCACCTGCATAACCACCCCTGAAGAAGAGTCAACAGCCGAGGGCAACGGAGACAACATCTTGGCAGTACATATTCCTCCCTTCACAACACACAAAACCACCCGTCTCATAGATGGCACCCAACGTGTAAAGTCGAGACGGCAGGTATAAACCAAGGACTACGAAGATATCTTCATTCAGCATCCATGCTACAAGCATCATCATTCAGCACCCTGGAGTACCAACATTCGTCATCAAAGACCGGAGCGCATCTACTACTAGACATCCCAGCAGAACTTCTTCACAGGAAATACGCCCAATAAGTTTAGGAAGCTCTAAAAGTGAGTTGTAAAGAACCACAATAATATTTCTGTAAACAGCTTTGCATGCTATTAAGAAGTGGGAAAATTGTAGATAAAATGGAAGGTAGCCACCAAATAAATGGAAACAATTGTGAAGCAGAGAAGGAGGCAGATATGCAAATGGTACAAGTAGGTAGTGATAGTCGGGAACATGTACACAGGCAAGCTGTAGCCTCAGTCAGTCAAGAGATGATAGATAGAGATTCTATTAGTTTATTGTGGAGGTTGATAGAAAGTAAGTTAGAGGAAACTAACAGGGAAATTAAGGAAAACAACAGGAAGGTCGAGCAAAGCAATAAGAAGGTAGAGGAAATTATAGCGAACTTAGAAAACAGAATAGAAAGTAAAGTTGAGCAAAGTAACAAAAAGTGAGAGGAAAATATAGTGAACCTAGAAAAGAGAATAGAAATGAAGTGGTAGTCTCTTATAGTTAGTTAGGGGGAGATGAACAAAGAAATGACAGAAATGAGATCAGAAATTGAAGCAGTTACGGGAGAGTTGGGTAGTATGCAGCAAGGGGTAGAGACCAAATTGCAAAATTTTCACCAAGAGATATCTGACAAACAAACTGGCTTAGAAAACAAAGTGGACAAGGATGTACAAATGTTGAAGAACTTGGTAGAAACCTCAGTATCGAGTACAAATGCAGATGTTTTAAAAACTACTAAAGAAATTGAATCTGTCAGATGCCTCGTGGTGAATTTAAATGCAAGCCAACATAATTTAAGTAAAGAAATACAGGATATTAGGGGTACTTTTTCGAGGTTAGAATTAAATGTAACAAACACATGTACCGTTTCTGATGTAAATGTACCTGCAGTCTCAGCTGACGCTAGAACCGACAGAGTACAAAGTCCAATTCAAGCCTCAGCTGATCCAGGTGAAATGTTTGCAGAACAAATTTCTGCATCCGGTGAATCAAGTGTGCATGCTATAAACCCCATTAGTTACCAAACATGGCCGCATCATTTATTAAATGAAATTCCCGTACGAACTTTTCAGGAGGAAAATGGTGACAAAACCACCCGTCTCAGTGATGCAAGTGGTTTACATTGGATGTAAGTGTTTGGTTCAGTGAGCTGTTTCTGTCTTCAGTCTCACAACTCTTGTCATTGCTCCAATTACCGTTGTTGAGTCTCAGTTCTTCCGACGTCAGTCTGTTCCTGTAGGAAAAGTAGGAGCTGCGTGGTAACCAACAGGGAAATTTGGTGCGGACCTTGCCAGGACGAACAACGCCTTGATATACATAGTGTGATGGGCGCTAGTAATTCTAATTGCTACTTTCCATTGCAGCTTAGAAGCATTGTGGTATAGTCCTTCCGATTCAGTACTTTGCGTCAAATATCTACACCATATGGATATCACCGAGCGAGGTGGCGCCGCGGTAACGTGTGCGACTTGCATTCAGGAGGAGGTGGGTTCGATCCCCGTCGATCGACCACACTGACGTGGGCTTTCCATCTTTTCCCCTTGTCACTAGGCGAATGCTGGGGCGGATTCTCTACTCCACGGATTCCTTTCCTTTCTCATTTTTCTCCCTTTTCATCTTTCAGATTTGGTTGGTAGTGCGTTACGTTCCGACGGATGCGCACAGATGGCACAGATGCTTGTGTTCTGTAAACCTTTTTTCCTGCTCGCTCCTAGAAATTTCTTCCCGGACCGCAGGGGTGCCTCGTCAACCTCTGGGTAGCGAACATACTTCGGTCGTGCGCCAGGTGACAATCTATGTAACTATTAAGCACTTCTGTGCGTCTCTGGGATTCACTGACTGTTTTCTCTGACAAGCCTGTGGTTTCACTTAGACTCATCCCTCCCCCCCCCTCCCCCCCCCCCCCCGGGGAGTTGCGGTGGGTCGAGGGGTCCCCCTTTTGTTTCTACAATCACAAGATGGATATCGCAACTGAGTAAATAATCCGCCTTCTAGTTCCCTTGGACCTCCAGTATATCGTATTATTTTTACCTCTTAGCAATACAAAGTGAACGAAAATTTAATCTCATCACATAGCGACCAGCTCTTAAAACATTTGGCTATCGCTTACAGCCCGCTGTAATCCCATATTCCCCTTGGACCTACAAGAAAATTAGCAATAAAATAATTTCAGCAAATGTTTATCTTGATTAATATGAAGTGTTTGTAAGAATAGTTAGCACAAGAGTAGAGAAAGTCATGTGAGTGTAATCCATTGGATTTTTTATGCAGGAGGCACTGAAGATGGCCTCGCCTTGTTTTGTAGGCAGGTTTTAGCAAACCCAATTCCTATGTATACCAAATGATGTGGCCAATAAGTGATTTCCTGGCATTTGCAAAAATCAATTTTCCTCTGCTGTGACAAAAATGGTTAGACTAATAAGACTTCACGCCGATGATTATTGATTGCAGCTTCTCGGGTTAGCAACCGTGTAATATTTACACGGTCGGTAGCCCGAGAAGTTGTAATCAATGGTTAGAGTGTTTGGGAGTGGTTATTCAATTACTTCTTCTTTACCGAACTACCCTTCCCTTATGTAGGACTTACAAGCCAGTGCCTAGGGTCAGAAGGCTGTTGGGGAGCAGAGGAACCTATGGACCGACCAGAGTGAAGACCTGGAAACGGGTACAGCACCAGGTATAATAGTGAGGAGGAGGATGATATGAAATGGAGGCGAAATCAATGAATGGAAAGGCGATGGAGCAGTTGGTGAAATGAGTGGCGGGGGAAACAGGAGAACCCAGATAAAACCCGCCTAGACGCCACTTCGTCCACCACGAATACCTACCATATGTGGGTCCCTGGGATGAAACCCGGGCCACCTAAGTAGTAGGCGAACGGTCTAACCGCTCGGCCACAGCGCTGCCTCTTCAATTACTTCAAATAATAATCTATCAGAATAGCACTATAACTTCTTCAGCCATAGTCAAAGTTGAACATGGCAATAGAAATGCTGAGCTTTTAGAAAAAATGAAATAAGAAAAACACCTGCACATTGTTTTCGGTGCAAAACAAGAACGTTTTTACTCGCAGTAAAACGCAACGCAGCATGCAATTAGCTTAATAGCTAAGAAAATCCCACAATTCTTCTCTAGCCGTTCCTTTCCTTGATATTCTCTAAGCTTGGCTTTAGCGGAATTCTTATCTTTATTCGTTTAGTGTTATACAGTATGGATTAACATTAATACCTGGGATACAATATTGTGCTGATAGTGCCAGAAATTACTTTGTCAAACACAGACAGACCGCTCACATAAATTTTGTTGCCACCTTCTGAAAAGTTACATTGGTGGATTCCCACTTCCAAAGTTAGTTATAAGAAGTCCCACACAATTTATACATTAATAATGAGGACGACACGAAATTACATAACACAATAAATTGACATTTGCTTTTTCATTTTTAGGCATACCTATTTTGTTTCTTTAATATCTAATATGTTGCAATGTGTTATTAACAAATGCAATTTTATTGATTTAATAATTCATGTTATAAAATATACAGTTTAGTTAAAAAATACATTTGCCATCTTAATACCACACTTCTGGTCCTCCCACAGCCGTCCCTTCCCTTATCGAACCAAGAGTAGGTATTTGTGAAATAACCTAGGTGTAAACAAAAAGTTTACTTAAGTTTTTTAACTGTTAGTGGTACTAAGAGTACTACGATCGATTTCTACCAGGATCGATTTCTAATGCATCCAACACATTGTACAGGAATTTGCTTAGTCTCCATGATTGTACTTTAAAACAAATCAAGTACAAAAATGGCAAGGAAAATTACATTCTATGTGTAATAATTTTCATACCACAGTTAATAAGTTACGAATAACTTTGAACTTTCGCACTAGGCATTTCTTATTCTACTACCTGGTGTTTACACCCAGTCCCGGGTAACCAGCTTAAAGTCAGCTGGCCGCTTTTCAACTTGCCTTGGCTTTCCCAAGTTGGTCTCTACTCGTGCATTCCAAAGAAGATGTAAGGAAGACGGGCTCAGGGTAAACATTTTCGGCAAGTTTTGTAAAGCAACATTCTGTAACTTAGCACACGAGAGGTATCATTGCTACTGTTGACTTACTGTCTAGGAAATATTCGATGCTAAAATAGCATTGCCTAAAATATATATAGAGAAACGGTTACAAAACGTTTGCAAAATAGCAAAAGACAATATGGTTATGAAAGTAAATAATGTGAAGCTGCTGCCTTTTTACTTTCTCTACTACGTATAGTAGAGGAAGTATTGTATTCAACCCAAAAATTCAATGTCGAGATTTTACCGGAAATATACAATTTGAGGACCCCTGAATCAAAAAAAAGCATTTTTAGAAAAAGGTCCGTGTATGCGTGTGTCTGTGTCGGTCTGGGTAGCTCAGTTGGTTAGACGCTGGCCTACTGACCCTAAGGTCGTGGGTTCAAATCCGGCCCAGACCGATGATTTTTAAGCGTGCTTAAAACGACAGCTCCATGTCAGTAGATTTACTGGCATGTAAAATAACTCGAACGGGACAAAATTCCGGCCCACTGGCGACGCTTATGTGATCTTGGCAATTTTATTGACAGCGTCGTTAAACAACAAAATGGTTTTTCTGTGTGTCTGTCAGTCTGTGGACAGCATAACTCAAAAACGAAAAGTCGGTTAAAAACCAGTAAGTTTAACGTTTCTCAAGGATGAGACACGAAGATTTTGAAGAAAATTTCTCCACCCTAAACTACCTTTTACATGGAAAATTTTTCGAACATTTTGATTTTCTTGAAAATGACTAACAATTTTGATTAAAATACCATATGTGTGATGTATTTTATGGCAAATGAAATGTATATTTTGAATTTTCTGTCTATAGCCCATGTAGTCCTATTTACTCTGGATGACTTGTGCATAACTGGTAAACCGTTAGAGATAGACAAAATCTTACTATATAAAAAATGTAGACCTTGCTAAAACACAATTTATGTCAAAATAAGTTTTTTTTTATTATTGTTTTTAGAGTGAACCATTTCGGAGATATTACCTTAGGTTCTTAGTCAAATTCCTGGGCCAGCCGTTTAAGTCATTTTTCACAGGTGGTCTTAGTTATGCCTTTCCGTACCATCCAGGCGGTTTATTTGTTTAAAACGCTTTACTTTGCAATGAACAATGATATAATGTGATAGAGCCTTGTAATATTTTTATTAGCGCTTATTTAACTTCGATTTAACTTTGAAGTAATGCCGCGATGATTTTTCTATAGCTGCTTTGGCACATGAGACGGATGTCCTTATTACAAATTCAGTTTCTTGTACTATTTGCTTGAACAATTCGCTGATAGATGGCCTTGCGTGCATAACTAGTTGTTTTCTTGTACCGTCCATTTTATTGTTATTGATTTAACGGAATTGGGGCTTTTGGGATGCTGGAACTGCAGACTGCAGGCTCTAATATAGCTGGTGTAATGCCTGAAGGAATCATAGTCGCGTAAACTTGTATAGTCTATTAAACACGCTAATAAATGGCGGTTAACTTCTTGTATAATTTATTGTCTCTATTGTCTTTGTTCTGTGAGTGGAACTTTAGGTCGTGGTATTTAAATATCCAATCTAGAATTTACTCGGCGACTGAGGAAGGTAGAGGTAAAACGTTGTGATGTGCCACACTTGCATTATTTTTTCTCTGGCTATTCCTTACATACCTGCTACAGTATTCAAATAAAACGTGATTCCAATTTGTGTCACTCGTGATAAATTTTGACTAGCAATAATTTCAATTTACGCAATATGGGCGTGGTTGCATGCACAGTTAGGAAAACAAAACAGAACTGCTCATAAGTCAACTTAGTCAATTTTTACTTCTATTTTAGATAAGCAGAGGAAGAAGTATTGTATTCCATCTAAGATTTGATATCAAAATGTGAACGGAAAGTTTTCAGATTTCGAAATTCAAAAAATAATTTTTTTAATGTCCATTTTCTGCGTGTGCGTGAAAATTGCATAACTCAAAAAGAAAATGTCGGATGAACAACAAGCTTGATACATAAGTTTACTATCTGCTAAGGATGGAAGATTTTCAAGATACCCTCCTGCCGTAAACTGGATTCACAATTTTTAATTTTCTAAAAAACGGCGATACGAGTTTGATTAAAAAAATCACTTGTTTAAGATATTTACATGACAAATAAAATTTACATCTTAAACTTTCTACGAATAGCCTCTGAAAAAAAGCGTTTTAGAAAAAGGTCCATGTGTGCGCGCGCGTGTGTATGAAGAGCATAATTTAAAAAAAAAAAAAAAAAAAAAAAAAAAAAAAAAAAAAAAAAAAAGTCGGTTAAGAACCAAAGTTGGTATTTAAGTTTAATATCTTTCAAGGATGGGACACGAAGCTTTTGAAGAAAATTCCTCCACCCTAAGCTACCCTTTACATGAAAAATTCTTCAAAAGTTTTGATTTCTCGAAAATGGCTCTAACGATTTTAATTAAAATGCCATATGTTTAAGATATTTTTATGGCAAATAAAATGTATATTTTGAATTTTCTGACTATAGTCCATGTAGTCCTGCTTACGCTTGATGACTTTTACATAACTGGTAAACCGTAAGAGATAGACCAAATCTTACTGTACAAAAATGCAGATCTCGTCAAAATAAAATTTATGTCCAAATGAATTTTTTTTTTCTGGAATGAACTATTTACGAGATACTCCTTGTTATTTGTGTAAGTTTTGTAATACTTATGATTTTCTCAAATGAAAATTCGATATTAAATTTTTTACATCTTAGCTGTGCAAAGAGAACGGAATTTCAAAGCCTTCATCTAGCGACCAGGTTTAAAAGATTTGACTATCGCTCAAAGCCTACTGTAGCCCATGACAAGACATTTGATTTTCACGAAACTGCTATAAGGAATTAATAATTATATTGATAACTTGGTGACATATATACATATTTCTTGTTCGCTTAAGTTTAGAACATACAGGTTTGTGGCAATATTAGAAAGAAGATTTTTATATCCAGGAATAATTCATTACGATTTATTAAAACGAACCTATACAATTGTTAGTTTCCATGGCGAATTCAATCCGTATTGAGTTCTTTTTCCGGATGGAATACCGCATGAAAACGCGGATTCAAATGAAGCTCAACCACTGGATCAGATTCGCTTATTTCGTGGGATCGGATCGAAATTATGTTGTATGGAAACACCTATCGGCCAGAATCAATCAAAGATGCTAATTTCTACTGTACTCATTGTAACACGCTGCACACTCGTCATTTTGTTTTCTTAGTGAAAGTTGTGTAATAAAAGAAAACAACTAAGCCACCTCTATTGTTTCTGTATCGGTCTGGGTGGCTCAGTTGGTTAGACGCTGGCTTACTGATCCCAAGGTCGCGGGTTCAAACCCGGCCCAGACCGATGGTTTTTAAGTGTGCTTAAAAACGACAGCTCCATGTCAGTAGATTTACTGGCATGTAAAAGAACTCCTGCGGGACAAAATTCCGGCACACCGGCGACGCTGATGTGATCCTGGCAATTGACAGCGTCGTTAAACAACAAAATAATAATTTTATTGTTTCTGTAATCTCGCAATATATTCTTCTCAATAACATTTACTAACTTGAACACCTTGTGAAAATATACAGAAAACATATTTTTATAGGTTCGCCAACATGAACCAAGTGACTAACATAAAAGCTTAAATTATTTGCGTTGGAGCCTTGCATGTCCAAAGCAATCTCATTTCCGGATTGAATTCAGCATAGAAACGCCGAAATGGGAATGGACTCAAATCGAGTTCAGTTCCACGTGGAAACTCAGTAATTACGATGGTTTCGAAATGACAATTTGGCAATACATTTTCTAATCTTATTTTTATGAAAGAATAGACGTAATTGTCATTGACAGGCAGCAAAATAGGGGATTAATTCTTAAACCTACAATCCGATTTGAAAGAAATGTCGACTAAATTAAGGAGGTTGATAAGGGGAAAAAAGCTACATTTTAAGCCTTGCATTCCTTATTTAAGAGACAAATAAGAAATTTCAAATTGGAAAGTAATTACTAAATTTACTGCTTATTTGTTGCGTTTTGAATTGCAATTAAGTGTTCTAGAAGTAATTGCCTTTCCCTGACCCTTTGTACATTTTACACAGTCATCTGTATACTACACTAAATTAAATAAATAATTAATTCTAAAATGGCTAGCTATCCTGTTTCCAAAGTTTATAATAATTTTGCACGTTATTACATTTTATCTATTTACTCAGGGGTCTCCGTCTAGGGGATATGTGAATGGCAACCACAAGGTACCCAAGCTGAGCAGAACATTACTTCCACTTACTGGTGTTTTGCTCCTCACTCTAACTTTTCTATCTGACCTTACCTTGGTCAACTCTTGTTCTCTTCCGACCCCGATGCTATTAGGGTTCCCGAGGGCTAGGGAGTCTTTATTTTTCCAACCTCTCCATTTCTCTAAAATATTAGCCCCTAACATGCTGACCTGTCATGGCATGTAATACGTCCTCTGATTGGTAATCAGAGGATATGGTCGGTGAATTTATTTTGATAATTCTCCCGGTCAGGTCGGTGAGACCAGTAAACCAACGACAGGTGTGGTCCTCCAGACATTCTGGGGGTTGTGAGAGAGCGATGCGACCGCCAAAACATAAAAATATAGTGCTCTCTAAAAAACGGTTACTATTACTGCTATTGCTCTATGAGTGAAAAATATTGTAGAGCAAGAGGATTACTGACTTCATTGTCAGAAATCCAGCATTAGCTAAAAACATTTTATCTATTCAAATATTTTTACATTATACGATATTTGATCCTTTATCATACATATTTAAGGTTGTCTTTTTCTACAGATCTATTAGCAAGCGTGTCTTTATGACAACCCTAACATAGGACAGCTATCCAACTACTGGACTTTCTCCCATATTCGCCTTGCATCTCCAAGAATACTAGCAATAATTTCTGCAAATGTTTTTAACGTCCTCCAACGTAATGTCATATCGGACGGTGAATGAATGAAATGGGTGAAATGATGCTCAAATGAGCCCGAGGTCCATGGAGGTGTAAGTTACCCGACATTCGTCTTCTCAGGATAAACGAAAACCTCAGAAAAAAGCCTTATCCGGACAACTTACCCTAAGAGCGATTCGAACTCGCGACCTCTTGAACGTGAGGCAGACACGCTAACCATCACGCTACAGAGGGGGGCACAAACAAAGTTTATCTCAACTGATTTGAAGAAGGTAGAGCAATAAGTGCTTGTAGGAATAGTTAGTACAAAAGTAGAGAAAGTCATGTGAGTGCA
The DNA here is from genome assembly GCA_030765045.1 of Tenodera sinensis. NCBI lineage: Eukaryota > Metazoa > Arthropoda > Insecta > Mantodea > Mantidae > Tenodera > Tenodera sinensis. Next base: position 31,094,713 of record CM060967.1, read on the forward strand.
ACACATCAGATTTGTTTTGTTTCTTGTGTTCATGTAAAAGGCGGAATTTCAAAGCCATCACATAGCTATCTGTATTCTAAAGATTTGATTAGCATTTATACTACCTGTATCCTCTTATACAACAAAATGTGTAATAAAACAATAGAATAATAGCCTATTCAAGTGTAGTTTGTGGAAGAGTAGATAGAGAAAACCATATGAATGTAACCTAATTGTTTTGTTACTATCTACACTGGATCCGAGCCGAGTAGACGCTTGAGGACAGCTCGAAGGAGTGAGATAACCCCAGATGGGTTTAACCGCTCGTAAAAGTCTGTTTACTGAACGTGAGTGCAGTTTCTTCAAAGGAAATATACCCTAACCACAACTAATGGCTGCCATAAACCTATCCCCACTCTTCAGAAGTGAACGTCCATCCCTGTCCTTGAAGACCAGAGGCGACCCTGGGTTTAAGAGAGTGACAGTTACATGTTGACTCCACATGGAGTCTCAGTTGCCAAAATTCTCAATTCCAATTCTTTTGTTTCTTAGCAACAAAGGTTCATGTTAAGGTGTTGCAACTCTGCTGAATAGACTCAAGAGGAAGGGCCCGTGTTGTAAAATGATAATGAGTAAAGGCCGGAGAGATGTGCGCTCGCATGCGATACAAGTTAGCTGGACACAGAGTATGAATGACGTTAGAAGTACAGCACGGCCATCAAATGTGCAAACAACTGCCACTGTAGAAGCAAGAGTCGAAAATAACGTAATGTAATTCTCTACGAACTATGGAAGCATTGCTTTGTAAGTGTATGCAGACGCAAGATAAATGTGTAGTATAACGCGACTGCTTTGTTTCATCTGGCAGTAAGTTGCAGACGTGGATTGGTAGTGTTCTTTCATGGTCAGGCTGTACCTACCTGCAGTTGTTTACATGCGCGAGCCATAACAGCAATGTCTATGTGCGGTGTATCTATGGAAAAAAGCACACGTCTCCGGCCTTTAATTATGAGAGTTCCTCAAAGGCAGCGGCCGAACTGCACACGCGTTGACTAAACAGACTCTATATGTTGACTACACCTGAAGTCTCAGTGCCAAAATTCTGAATTCCAATTTTTTCTCTTTCACCAGGTGCGACGGTTAATATCAAGAGGTTGCAACTCTGCAGAAAAAACTGAAGAGAGAGGGCCTGGGTTGTACAGCAATTATAAGGGTTTCTCATAGGAAGGGATCGAACTGCGCACGCGTTGACTAAACAGAACGAATTGGGGTTGCAGGGTGACGAGTGAGATTGAGATAGAGGATGTGGAAGGAGGTAACAAGATTGCTCTATGACACCTGCTGGTCTGGGCGCAATGGCCCTACTGCATCACTGATGTTTTCAAAATTTGTGTTATGAGAGCGCAATATTAAATCCGCTCTAAGAAACATACATTTGCATTACCAAGTCCAAAATTACACATTTTAAGCAATTTAGCGACTGACAAAGAGATTCATTGCCTTCATCCGTATCTTAAAGGATATTTAAAATACCAGTTAGGGTAACTTCGTGCAGGTTTATAGCAGACACATAATTTAATGGTGGCTAATACCCAACCATTTCATGGTTTTGATTATTCTCTTTTCTGTTGCTCAAATAAATTTTGTGGGTGCAAATGATATTCACATCACCGATTTTACAGCGTGACTTCACAGCGTGTCTAACTACAAAACACCGCAAGGAGTGGCAAGCCTCTAATTGGGCGTTGTGTTGACCAACTCCTGCCATCCGCCGTTTAATTTTGTGTCTGCTATAGTTTTCGTCTCAAGAAGTTATATTATTATATGAAATGAACACTGATAACTGATAAGTAATTGATTAGCATAACAAGGAAAGCTTGAAATATTATGCATTCAAACAAACGTACGAATTTAAAGCACTTGCTTATTTACATTAATGGGGTTCACAATTGCCATCATTGGCAGACAAGACAGGATTCTGAAGAATGTTTTGAGTATTCAGAAAAAAAGGGAGACTAGAAAAAGCGTCAACCTTCCGTGTTTCTAGATCGACAAACCTGGAATCTGGTTTTGTCAAGCAGAGCTACAATTTAAAATAGCTGGTATCAGAACGAAATCTCCAAATTTAGCTACCAATAACTTAATTGGAACCGTCATCTCTAGATATCTGGGGTTTAGTTACAAGTCAAGATGTAGATAAATAATCGCCAGCGCGGGAGCGTCTCCTTGTAAAGTTTAAGGAAAGCGAAGAAAAGCAGATAAGCTGATAGGTAAGTAAAACTGAATTAGATCATATAAAACAAAGTCAACTTACTAAATAAAATGAAACAAATATTTCAGAAAGGAGCTTAAGACGATGTGATTAGACAAGCTGCTGCTGAATGTATGCAATATTGTTGTAATATCCAATGAAGAACTAATCAAGATAGCAGAAATGTCAGATAGCATGTGTGAAATTAAGTATATAGAGAAACATAACCAGCAGCAGTTTCAGAAGCAACAAAGCAAGCTTTGTCTACCATAATTGAAGAAGTGAAAAAAGAACCTCGGGATCCCGCAGCAGGAAATAGAATTTGCGGCCCCGATTCCAGTCAGAGTCAGAATAGGCCAAGATTCAACAGGAATGGTAAATATTGTTACTATCATTTCGGCTTGGTTCCAAATTCAAGCCAGAAAGGTGCACCCTCGTTGTCAGTGAAAAGAAGAGGGACAAGGCACTCATACAGCTGCCACTTCCCTAGATGGGCGAAATTTTCGATTGTTTCTCCAACGTAGACACTCTGGTCAAACTGTTTTAGTAGATAGTAGAGTAGATATTGCTGTATTAGTAGCTAAAGATAATTGTCAAAACTATGTAGATATTAGATTTCAAACTCTATGATGCCAATAGTACAGAAATACCAATCTTTAGCTCAAGTCTTCTGAACATTGATTTAATCTGAAAAAAAGAAACTTTGAATGAACATTTGCAGGAGCAATTTGTTTTAAGGGGCTGATAGGACTTAGTTCCACCATATCCTTTTTTTTCTGTAACAGCAACAACAAATACTGCCTCATATGTTTAAAATATAGTATAATTTTGTTTACAGCTCGTTACTAATCTCTTTCTAAGCTTGTTGCAATTCCAAGAGTTAAAATACAGTGTATACGAGGGACGGGACTAATACAGACAAACTCCTAGACTAAATGTGTGTCAGTAGTAAATGTTACACGAGGTATGGTTTGGTTAGGCATTACAGCATAAGAAAATCTAAAGCTTAATACCGAACCACATTGTCATCCAGGGGGCTAGTTCGTGCAAGCATTAGAATTCTTACACAATAGACTTACAACTCCAGACTTGGTTCAATTCCTGTACCAGCAACAAAAGCGGACGAAAAAACATTCTTATTGAACGACTATGTCATTTAAAAAGTTATTCAAATATAATTGCAAATTAACAATTCATTTATAGGCATTCACAAGTATTGAATGATGATGATGATGATGATGATGATAATGATGATGATGATGATGATAATAATAATAATAATAATAATAATAATAATAATAATAATAATAATAATAATAATAATAATAATAATAATAATAATAATAATAATAATAATAATAATAATAATAATAATAATAATAATAATAATAATATAATAATAATAATAACAATGATGATAACAATTTCATGGATCAGATAGCCTCATCAGTCATTTTAGTCACGAGCCACCTCTGGCCATTTGTAATAGCTATAACATCTAAAGCTATAGGTATCCGGTGTAAATTTGTTTGCATTATTTTGATCTAATAATTACTACTAGAAACAGAAGACAGTAATAGCAAAACAAAAGTTAGTATCAAAGCTGATACAGCAGTAATCAATGATAGAGACCCAACTATTACCCTATAAAGTAATAATTCTGAATTTTAGGATGCACTACAAAAATATTGTAAAACAACTAATCCAATTGTAACGCCTAAGAAAGTTAAACTACTTCTAGTGGAGCACTTATGTATATACCTACAGTAAAGTTTGACACTTGGATCCTGAGAATTAGGAAGTCTGTTAAAGGGAATTTCAATTCATGTTGGATGATTCAACCTTCAAAATCATAGTGCTGCAATCCATTACATTAGATTACGATGAAGTATGGGGCTTGGCAGGTTTGTGGTGGCTCTCGGAGATTCAATGAGTGCACCATACCTGAACGTTATCCCATACCTAATATTGATGACTATGTTTTACAAGGTAAAATTGTTTTCTCCAAACTAGATTTATAGATTTCTTTCAAGTTTACTACCAGATTGTAATGTTTGAAGAAGATAAGGAAACTGCCATAATTACTCCCTTTGGGATATTTGAATTTCATCTCATGACCTTTGAACTTAGACATTCTACTTGCCAGAGATTCATTAGGTAACATAATTACTAAGAGGAAAGTGATGTACAGACAATATTCTATGTTGGTTAATCGGTTTAAAAAATCTGATGTGTTGCACTCACATGACTTTCTCCACTCTTGTACTAACTATTCTTACAAACTCTTATTCCTCTATTTTCTTCATGTTTATTGAAATAAACATTTGCAGAAATTATTACTTATTTCCTTGTAGGTGCAAGGGGAATTTGGGAATACAGTAGGCTTTGAGCGATAGTCAAATCTTTTAAAGCTGGTCGCTATATGAAGACTTTGAAATTCCGTTCCTTTTGCACGGCTGAGATAAAAAGTTAAACACCAAACTTCCATTCGAGAAAAGTATAAGTATAAGTATTACAAAACTTACACAAATAACAAGGAATATCTCAGAAATGGTTCATTCCACAAAAAAAAAAAAAAAAAACCATTTGGACATAATTTTGTTTTAACAAGATCTTCATTTTGTCTATCTCTTACGGTTTACCAGTTATGTAAAAGTCTTCAAAAGTAAATAGGATTATATGGGCTACAGTCAGAAAATTCAAAATATACATTTCATTTGGTATAAAAGTATCTCAAATGTGACATTCTAATCAAAATCGTTAGAGCCATTTTCGAGAAAATTAACATTTTCGAAAAATTTTCCATGTAAAGGGTAGTTTAGGATGGAGGAATTTTCTTCAAAATCTTCGTGTCGCATGCTCGAAAGATATTGAGCTTAAACTTAAACTTTGGTTTTTAATCAACTTTTCGTTTTTGAGTTATTTGTTCACACACACATAAACACACACACAAACACACATAAACACACACATACACACATAAACAAACACACACATACACACACACACTTAAACACACACATAAACACACACATAAACACACACATACACACATAAACACACACACATAAACACACACATACACACATAAACACACACAAACACACATAAACACACACATACACACATAAACAAACACACACATACACACATAAACACACACTTAAACACACACATAAACACACACATACACACATAAACACACACATACACACATAAACAAACACACACATAGACACACATAAACACACACATACACACATAAACAAACACACACATACACACATATAAACACACACACTTAAAACACACATAAACACACACATACACACATAAACAAACACACACATACACACATAAACAAACACACACATACACACATACACACACAAACAAACACACATACACACATAAACACACACATACACACATAAACAAACACACACATACACACATAAACACACACAAACACACATAAACACACACATACACACATACGCACATAAACAAACACACACATACACACACATAAGCACATACACTTAAACACACACATAAACACACACATAAACACACACATACACACATAAACACACACATAAACAAACACACACATACACACATAAACAAACACACACATACACACATAAACACACACACAAACACACATAAACACACACATACACATATAAACAAACACACACATACACACACTTAAACACACACATAAACACACACATACACACATAAACACACACATACACACACATAAACACACACACAGACGCGCTCGCGCATAAGGTTATTTTTCTAAAATGCTTTTTTTTTTTTTTTATTTAGGGGACCTCAACACATATTCCCGGTGAAATCTCAATATCGAATTTTTGGGTGGAATACAATACTTCCCCTACTTGTTACACGCAGTAGAGAAATTAAGGAGTGGTTTATCAGTTTTGTTTCTGAGCTGTTAATTTTTTTTTTCAACGTTATTCTTGAACTTCTTTTTCAAATAACTTTTCGTCATTGTTTTCTTTGTCTAGATAGCAGTCAGTGTTTGGGAAGCCCGCCTCGGTAGCGTGAGGTCGCGAGTTCGAATCTCGCTTATGGTAAGTTATCCGGGTAAGGCTTTTTTCCGAGGTTTTCCCTTATACCGATATGACATCACGTTAGAGGACGTTAAAAAAACTGCTTGGGAAAGCCGAAAGTCTTCTTTCTGAATATATTTGTTAGACGCATTAAGGAGTTTTCTTACTGACGTATGTTGTAAAATGATATATTAGTAACGAATTATCACTAAGAGTCAACCTAAAGTCCAATTTCTATTTCTTCAAGCTGATATTTTTGCTTATAAAATGGCACGGTGGTTGCATATACCTCCTGCCTTACTTTGTTAACTTCCACGGATTGGACAGAATGATGTTCAAATTGAACGGTAGTATCAATCATGCAGCCATTTTTTGTGTTGTTAAATGTTATTGTCTATCTTCCTTGAGCTTCCGTCTGCTGTGATGTCATGTACTTACCTCTTCGTAGACATTGAAGTTCTTGTAACTTAGTTCTTCTCCTATTAAAGTTCTTACTTGGTGATGACGTAAGTTGCGCAGAACATTTCCATGGGGACATGACCCAAAGGACCCAAAGACTTTCGCAATTTTTATACGTTAGAGGATGCCGTCTTGAGATCTGATTGGCACAGGCTTAACTGTAGAAATGTTTGTTGTCATTGCAATAACCTTGCACCATCCGATATAGGGAAGTCTTTTACGGTTTCTGATACATTTATTAGCATTTATTGCATACTCTTGGTATAACTCTAATCCAATACCTTTCTGGGATAGTGAGCACCAAATAACTGTTTTGTTATCTTTTAGTGCCTGTCGAATTTTTCTTACATCAGGGAAGCCAATTTTTTTTAACGTATGGTGGTATCAAGATTCATTACTTCATTAGTATTGAGGATGTTGAGCTTATTGTTGTTTCAGCCGTTAAAACATGTGTTGCAAGAACATAATGTAACAAATGAAGAAAACACCAGTTACTGCTATTCACACTTCATTGCCTTTTAGTCAGTTAGCGTAGTGCTAACGTTACACTCAGATTACTTTTGTCCAAGCTCAGAGCAACAGAACAACTGCCGAATCACAAATAAGAACTGTCAGATTGAACGGCTCGTCGGCACGACTCCTCAACGCTTCGTATACGTCTTTTTCCTCTCTGCCCGGTGCTTGGCAGCGACTTATATAGGTCCTTAGACAGAGGGAAAGTTCTGGAGGTAGAATATTCGGGAGTGCCTGTGGCGGAACGGTCCAGAAACCGCACCGCCATGTAACAGCTATTGTCTCGTACGCTCCTATTGTTGTCGGCGGCCTGTGGCGGAATGGTCCAGTGTAACCGCACCGCCATGTAATAGCTATTGTCTCGTACGCTCCTATTGTTGTCGGCAATTAGATGCGGCGGGCGCGGTGACAATAATCTTTAGATGTTATGGTAAAAGTATTACAAGACTTTATGTTTTAGCTGTTTTAAATAAGCCGAAATCCGAGACTTTTATTAGCACATATACAGTGTTAGGGGTACAAATGCACTTCTGGTAATTGAGGACAGCATACCTAATGAAACATTTGCTTCATTTGCGAACTTATAATTTTACTTATTAAGTGCAGCAGCCGTGGCGTAGCCTATCAAACTCGGGTATGTAAAGCAACGAATATTGTGAAATTCGTTAAAATACGACGCAACTTAAACAGAACTATCCTTTGGAACTATAATTGTCTGAAAGAAATCTTCGATAATACTGTGAGCATGATTCAAAAGAGAATCTGCTTTTCACCCAGAACTGACATCTGTAAATCAAATAAACCTCCCTTCAACATTTCTATAACGAGTGGTATAGAGTTGTTCCTCGTTATTAATGTCAGGAGTTTCATCTAATATTAATCAAACAAAGAAGGCATCAGAAATGTCTTTCATAATTATGTGTCAAGACGGCACTCACACTTGAAATTAAGTCATTCCGAATATCAGGTGAAGTTGCACGAAAAACAGTCAAATTTTCCAAGTGCTGTTTCAGAAAGGCGTCATATATTGCTAATTCATTTAAATATTCAATATAATTGCCGCTGTTTGAAGATCCTTTATTCTCATTATGGCTATAAAAAGGAAGAGCCTGTTTCCCTAGAAAACATACAGCCCGTACAAAATGAGAAAGTAAAACTCTGTTCTTTTCCACTTCATTGTTATGCTGTTCAGCTGAGAGCTTATACTGATTATTCAATGAAAATTCTATTCTTGGAGTTATCCAGAACATTTTTAGCCGTTTTTCGAATATTATGTGATTACAAGTATGGTTGTGTTTTATGGCGTCTTCTACTCATATTATATCTTCAGAACTGCTGGAACTTCAAACTCGCTTTTCTTTTGAGAAAAGATCAACAAAACATTTGCTTAAAGTATTACGACACAGCCAAGAGTCACTTTCATAAACTTTGATGTTGAAATGCCTTATACATTTTTTTAATGTTCGTCGTAATATGTAGTAGAGGCCTGCACGGGCCGATATTCTTAGGTTCGGCCTGGCCCGGCCCGGACTCAACCAAGCCCGAGCCCGGCCCGAGCCCGAGAAGAGGTTATAGTGCCAGGGCCCGAGTCCGGCCCGGCCCGATTATTTAATTTTATTATAATTATGATTATGACATTATTGTTATTATTATCATTATTATTATTATTTGAAACCTTTCAGCAGAATAATCATATATAATAGTAATGAAATGCTGTGAATTGTGCTATTCTTGGAAAAATATATAATACATTATTTTGTATCTCTTAATTTTCAAGCCCGGGCCCGGCCCGAGCCCGACAAACATTTTCCAAATTAGGCCCGAGGGCTTGGCCCTAGCCCGTGCAGACCTCTACTGTAGTGCGGGTTTTGGAGGATCAACTTTAATTACATATTGAGACATTTTAATGTTTGGGAGCTTCTTGCGTTGAGTTTGCCGATCACAGAACAGTTTATTTTGATTTTTGTTGCAACAACGGCAGGGAAACAAGGTTTTGTTTACGCTCTATCTCTTATTCATTTTGTGACATCATGTATGTAACCGCCCCTCTTGCATACCTTTGCCCAGAATCCGCGCGAATCTAAACCTACATTTTGTTTTAATAGTAAGTAACCAAGTGCCCAGATCATGTTCAAATATTTACAAGTGAAGAGCACACATACAAGAAGCAAAACAAATCGCGAATTTCTTTCTATTCACGACTATAAATGCAATTAACTTAGCACGAATCCTAAGGTAAGATGTGGTCTTCCTTGGTACATACCTTGGGTCAGGCGCACAACACCAGTTTCTTGCATCTGACGACAGATACCGTTGACCCAAGTTTTGTTTCGAAACATACTGCTCTAGAGTGGCGCGAATTCAAATCATAATGCTTAGGAAAGCCTGGTTTTTAATTATATTAAAACGAGTACGTAATTAAACAATGCCAGGATCACATCAGCGTCACCGGTGTGCTGAATTTTGTCCCGCAGGAGTTCTTTTACACGTCAGTAAATCTACTGACATGGAGCTGTCGTTTTTAAGCACACTTAAAAACCATCGGTCTGGGCCGGATTTGAACCCGCGACCTAGGGATCAATAGGCCAGCGTCTAGCCACCCAGACCGACAATGAGTATGTACACCAAATGATATTGAACACCAATTTAGCAATCACTCTTAAGAAAATTACAGGGTATGTAATACATCTCCCACATCCATTGACGTTACACCCCTGTATTGCAGTCATCGCAAAATATGGTCCCGCGAGACAGCGCCTGAACTGTGACGCAACTTCTATGACACAACTATGACACAACATCCCTCTCCTCGCTGAACGAAGGCAGCAATATCGGCAGTGGCTCAGTCCGTTATCTCAGTGCCGCGCGTTCTACTGATTGTCAAGTTTTCAAAACCACGAAAACTCTATTTAGGGCTGAATGAGAGGAGAAATACTTTTCTAAATTAAAAACCATATGAGATGTTCATTGCTCTCCAAACTATTATTGGGTATCTTTATGAAATTCATAAAAATAATGCTACGATATCAGGCAAATTTATTGCCGACTGGTGTATAAAGTAAAGGTAATTCATATTGAATCATATGATATATAAGGGACTTCCTATACGAATGTAATAGTAATAGTTTGATTTCCTGTATAACTGTAATTTGCATAAATCTATGTTAAAAATTGTTATGGCAATTTCATTTTAGGGCAGGAATGGATAAAAGCGTTACGATACTTAAAGGAAGCACACCCTAGCAAATGTGATAGACATGACGATACACAAACCAACCCAAACTCCGACTATGGTTTAAAAGTCGTTGCTCGCTAGCTATCATTTAACTTGGGAAGTCGGAAAAGCAATGTGAACTTTTACACATGTGTAATATACCTATATAAAATCCTGTGTATGTGATGCTGCTAAAATAATGTCCTCCCAACAAGAAGATTACGTCAAGACTAGTGCTACAAATTGCATATGTAATTTAAAACGATAAAGTTGTAAACTGCTCTCTAGCACTGAATGAGACAATATACATGTATGACAAGGCTCAGTGAGTAATCTTCATTTGTGGTGTAAACGAAAATCTTCCAGTACACGAATTGCATTTGAATTTTGTGACCGTAGAAGCGAGAACCTACTAAGTTTTTAACCGAAAATAGGTGGTTAAAAATTCTAAATTTGGATTCTATCACAAGATCATGCCCCGATCCGTCCCCCACACGGTGATATAATTATTTTTCATTCGCGCCATTTTACTTTCTCTACTGGTAAGTAGGGGAAGTATTGTATTCCACCCAAAAATTCGATGTCGAGATTTCACCGGAAATATATGTTTTGAAAAAAAAAGCATTTTTAGAAAAAGGTCCGTGTGTGTGTCTGTGTGTCTGTCTGTGTCTGTGTGTCTGTCAGTCTGTGGACAGCATAACTCAAAAACGAAAAGTCGGTTAAAAACCCAAGTTGGTATTTAAGATTAATGTCTTTCAAGGATGCGACACGAAGATTTTGAAGAAAATAGTCCCACCCTAAACTACCCTTTACATGGAACATTTTTCGAACATTTTGATTTTCTTGAAAATCGCTCTAACGATTTTGATTAAAATGTCATATGTTTGAGATATTTTGATGACAAATGAAATGTATATCTTGAATTTTCTGGCTGTAGCCCCTGTATTCGTATTTACTCTTGACGACTTTTGCATAATTGGTAAACCTTTAGAGATAGACCAAATCATACTATACAAAAAATGTAGATCTTGCTAAAATACACAATTAATGTCTCAATAAATTTTGTTGTAGGGTGAACCATTTCGGAAATATTCCTTGCGATGTGTGTGAGTTTCGGAAAACTTGGAACTTTCGTGAAATGGATCATCGTTGTTCATTTTTGTGTAGTGTGCAAAGACAACAGAGTCTCAAAGCTTTAAAACATTTGACTATCGCACAAAGCCTACTGTGTTCCAATATTCCCCTTACACCTACAAGGAAATAAGCAATAAGATAATTTGTACAAATGTTTATTTCAGCTAACACGAAGAAGATATAGGAATTAGAGTTTGTAAGAATGGTAAGTACAAGAGTAGAGAAAGTCATGTGAGTGCAACACATCAGATTTTTTTAAGATGCTTCACAGCACCTCTCCAGAGCAATGCGTTACGCCCACCTACTGAAGTTAAAACAGCAATACAAATCATTTTTTTTTTTTTTTTTTTTTTTTTTTTCAGATTTTGACGTTGAAATTCGCTCCTAATGTGGTCAGTGAACGAAAAGAAAGACATTGCCATCTAGCTGATACCATCTTCCGTATGTATGCTACCGGCAAATTCCAATTGTTGTTTCTCAGAACATTTTGTCTCCATTCAAAATGCTCCACGCGTCGCAATTTAATTCGGACATCTTTAAAACTTTGTATATGTGCTAACATCTATATTATGCATAAAGGCTCTATGGGTATAAAAATTTGTGCATTACTTAGCAACAAATATGCATCAAAGACTAAAAAGTGAAAATATTGAATATTTTAAAATAGTAGGTATGATAAATAAAAATATAGTATATAAATAGTAAAATGTATTAAAATTATGACAAAATATTACCCATAGCAACTCTTATCTATACCTATAAGGTGTGCATTAAAAAGTTTTGGAGAAGTTATTAAGATGTTAAGATACAAAGGACAGTTTAATAGGTATAAATCAATTTATTATACTAAATTATTAAAACTATGCATCTGAATCACTTCAAATTGGGTGTACAACTTTTACCACAAAGTTCGAAAATCTGGAGTAAACTGGATAAAAAATAAAGAATTTCCAAAACTCGGTAAGGTCCCCTCCCCCACCTATGAAGCAAACCACAGGGGAGCTGTTCAGAGCATTGAAAGATACAGTAAAAAACAGTCGAGACTTGAAATGGCTGGTATCAAGAGCAACAGATAATGCCGCAGCAATGATTGGGGAGGGATTGGTAGGGAGAGATGAAAGCAATTATTTAAAATGTTAAAAATGCCTGAAAACGTGCGCTTTTTCCATTGTATTACCCATCAGGAGGTACTGTATGGAAAGATTGTGAATGCAAAACAGGTAATAATTGATATGGTTGAGACTATTTAAAAATTATTTTCTTAAACCCAGAGGATTTAGGTTCAATTTCCAGTTGAGATTGGAAATTTTTTCGTTAGCCAAAATAATTCCCTATTCCAAAAGAGTCTGGATGTATGAAAGTGGAAGCAAATGTGAGTGTGTGTAATGTAAAACTGATAAAAAATCAACTTTAGAAAACTTGATATTTCGGCGAGTTCAGTCGTTTCTCTAGTCAAAACCCCCAATATGACCAAAGAAGTTAAAGGGGCTATACAAATATCCACGTCTCCGATCATTTGCTGCCAGAATCACAGTTATGTATACATGAAAACTTTTTATTACAAATAAAATAACACATATTTTTATTATAAACTAAAATGGAAAGAACATGATTTACTGATATCAGCCTTCATGCACAATCAAAACTAGCTACTTATGCAGCAACCCCAAATTCATAGTAGGATCACTATGCCACGGTGAAAGAAAATGAAATAAAAAATACAGATAAAATGTATTGTAATATTCTAAAAAGATTTAAATCCTTCGTTCTCTGTTATTTCTTTGCTATGAATACTAGTAAGCAGTACATGTGATGATGCTCAGGTCTAGAAGACCGCATAACCGGCCGGGAGGGCTCGGGGCGCTGACCACGTCCCACCCTCCAATACTGCCCCTTGTGGGCTGTCGCGCCGGGGTTTAGTTTTACTACATGTGATGATACCGATCACAAGCCACCGCTGTCGTCTCGCTTACCGCCCGCCCCCCCCCCCCCCCCTGTCTTCACGTAGTGCGTTGCGGGCAGTATTTCTATTGCCTCCTGAGTTTGTGACGTTTTTGCCACCTCTGAAGTACATACCCTGTATGGTTTATCTTGTCTCTGGCCTGAAGAAAGAGATATGTAGAAAAGAGACGCAGATACTCACCCTTCTGTCTGTTGTTATGGGGAAGGCAGTCTGTACATACACAATATATTAAAGTACAATAGTTCAAACAAAATTGTTAGAGTAGTTTTGAGGGAAAAAAAGTTTCTTGAATGGTTTGGGGTAGCAAGCTTTCCTTGAAAGTTCGTATGTGGAAGATGTTGAGTTTTAATATTTGCTAGTTATTTAACTTTTTGTGTTCCACACACGCGAGTGCGTCCCTTTTATAAAATCGGTCTACAGACTCAGGGATGTCTCAAAACATGTAGATATTTGATATCAAATTTTTGGGCGGAACGATATACTTCCAGGTATGGATAAAGAAAGTAAATACTTTATTTAAAGAGTTAAAGAAATCCGAGAAAGGTGGATGTCTGCTGAAACACTGTATACAGCTTCTAATGTCAACCGGGGTGAGGACGAACACGAACACCCAAGGCAAAATCATTTGAACCAACAGTGAAGGACGTTGATATCTTCGGGTTATATGGGATATTTCTTTTATGTGTCGCAATGGCGTGGAAATCATCCTTCTCAGCGTGTGTAAGCATCGCTTGATCGGACCAGACAGCACTGCATTAACTCACGTGATGTCTTCCCGGGTCATGCATGGGACGTCTGCTGTGAGAATCTGATAACAATGGCGTAATGTCAAGGCCAACAAGGAAGCTAATGTAGAATTCCAGTATTTAAATTTAGTGCGCCATTGACCTGTATCCTTCTGCATCTGGAATTATAGTTTACGTTGTGAAAGGTAACGTTCTAATAATTCAGGTCTGTATTTGTCACGTTCATAACACTTGCAAAATGTCTTATGTAAGCTTGTGGTGTGGAATTCTAAACAAGTTCAGTAGCGGAATGTTATGTGTTTGCTAGAAGCCATTGCCAAACCGTGTTGAATGTGTTCATAAATAGCGCACTTCATACGCTGCTGATAAAGTTTCGTGCAAGAGAAAGTTACAATGTTGCCATCGAGTTGTTTTTAGGTGCATTTGCTACGTTTTAATATGGCTATGAAACAACTCAAGGACGGCTGAGCGTAAGCAGGTGATGCTTGTATATTTTTGATGAAATGCTATCTTGAAACTTTTTTTGAAATTTGTACAAAATTAAAGGTAGTTAATTTGGAAATGTTCCTAAATTTTAGGCGAACCGCTGCATAAATGAGATAGAACTTTTATATACCAACATTAAAGAATGGCTGTACCTATTATAAATGTGACTGAAGTAGGTATTAAATAAAAGAGAAAACCTGCGTGCTTTTGAGACGAACAGTGTTCACTTGGAGCTGACGTTTTATAATATTGAGCTTTAATATTAAGAAATTGAAGCACATGTGTGGGCTTGTTTCAGATTTGTTGGAAATTGGTGCATTTGCCAAAATTACGCTGTATTACGAGTACATTATTTCCCCACAAAACGAAGACATCCGAAGTTATCTGCTTAAACTAATTGATTTACCCGACGTTACACGCTAGCATTTAAAAACTCGAATGTTGGTTTGTATCTATGACTATGACGACTTACGGAGTGGGACCCAAATGAAGTTCGAATTGTTATACCTTTGCAGTTCTCTAGGTACCTGTCAAAAACCTTATGTGTGTAAACTACTGGTGCCCTCACAAGAATGTGACAGTAAGGAATATGACAACTCCAGCGTTTTCTGAGAAAGATTGCGGCTAGAGTTTCAGCATATCAACAAGGCTTAAGCCTCAAAATCACAGGTTCTTATGGTAGCAATGCTGGGATACTAACGTTGCTGATCGTGACATCATCGTGACCTGCCATGTGCTATTATCTTTCCTTTCCCCTCCAGAGATCATGGCATCTCTGAGACGTTTTCTCGTCAAGACCGATAGTACCTAATTGGCACTGTCTTTCTGCGCATATTTATCACACCCACACAAATGTTATGGAGCACATTTATTGCATGAATAATTTTGCACATATGCCACTCTTTTTCTAATTCCTGAATCGGTTTAGGTATCCCTGTCACAGGCTTCTTAAAGGAAGCAATTCGAATAGGCATGATTGTTAAAGTCCAGACGAAATGGACTGGCTATCCATTCAAAGCAGAACATCGTGAGTTGAATTCCAGTGACCGTAATCAAATGTGGCTGTAGTAAAGAATGGGGTGGGCCCACGTAAAATAATCAGTGAGATGGTTCACGTGAGTGGTGATGGGATTACATTAGGCTACAATTGGATGGATTTTGATTTTTGAAAAGAAAAAGTAACGAAAGAAACTACAATAATACCGAAATATATTGATACATTTATGATATAAATCGCTACCAACGCCTTTATTTTATTGTTGAATGCTAATATGAAAATAATATAAAACACTGTTCAAATATTCTAAAACTTTGATTAAACAACTTTGTTGCCAAATGGCAACCCGATACAGCGGTGTTCGGTTCCTTAAAGTTCCTTTGAAATGGCAATGGATTAAAAAATGTCATGTGACTGTTGCCCATAAAGACGTTAAATAATGTGTGAGTTTCCTATTGCACATAATTCCAAACTATTCAGAATAAAATTGCTTTGCAGATTTATTGCAGCGTTTTCGAAATTTGACTATTCATCCTACTTTTACTTTCTCTACTGGTAAGTAGGGAAAGTATTGTATTCCACCCAAAAATTCGATGTCGAGATTTCACCGGAAATACACGTTTTGAGGCCCCCTGAATCCAAAAAAAGCATTTTTAGAAAAAGGTCCGTGTGTGTGTGTGTGTGTGTGTGTGTGTGTGTGTGTGTGTGTGTGTGTGTGTGTGTGTGTGTGTGTCAGTCTGTCAGTCTGTGGACAGCATAACTCAAAAACGGAAAGTTGGTATTTGAGTTTAATATCTTTCAAGAATGTGACACGAAGATTTTGAAGAAAATAGCTCCACCCTTAACTACCCTTTACATGGAAAAATGTTCGAAAATTTTTATTTTCTTGAAAATGGCTCTAACGATTTTGATTAAAATGTCATATGTTTGAGATTTTTTATGACAAATGAAATGTATATCTTGAATTTTCTGGCTATAGCCCCTGTAGTCGTATTTACTCTGGACGACTTTTGCATAACTGGTAAACCGTTAGAGATAGACCAAATCATACTATACAATAAATGTAGATCTTGCTAAAATACACAATTTATGTCTCAATAAATTTTCTTGTAGGGTGAACCATTTCGGAGATATTCTTTGTTATGTGTGTGAGTTTCGGAAAACTTAGAACTTTCGTGAAATGGATCATCGCTGTTCATTTTTTTATGTGTCAAGTGTGCAAAGACAACAGAATCTCAAACATTTGACTATCACACAAAGTCTACTATATTCTAACATTCCCTTTGCACCTACAACGAAATAAGCAATAAGATAATTTGTACAAATGTTTGTCTCAACTAACAAGAAAGAAGATATAGGAATAAGAGTTTGTAAGAAAGGTTAGTACAAGAGTAGAGAAAGTTATGTGAGTGCAACACATCAGATTTTTTAAATACATTATGATCTCTCTTGTTTATGTCATTCTAATACCACTATTTACTATTCTTTACACTTGCATGTACAATTATGTATGAATTATTGAATAACTTTTAGCGTTTATGCACTTGTTAATTGCCACGTGTTTTTATTATACATACAGGCTTCAATGTGATAGTTTCCGATTTTTTGTATGATGGTATGACAAACGTTCGTCCTGTTTGCTACTTGGAAGCGTTTCAGGAGGTTAAATTTGGCACGGCTGAGCTGTTGATTACTTTCATATGCGTATGCAGTCGAGCTATTGAAATGGTTTCGTTTTCCAAGGGTTAGACAAGGCCGTCCACTGCCGTTTGTTTAGCGCAAGGCTATACTTTTGTACGAGGAAAATGTTTTTAAAACGAAGTTGGTATCCAGTTTATTTATGTTATTGCCACTGAATTCACATTACATCTAAACGCAAGTAGTATTTGGAAATTAATGAAACTATAACAAACAAATAGATATATAAAACCTTACCTTTGTCATGGTCGCTTACTTTCATAGCGATTCTAAAGTTATTCACTGAGAAGTTTACATATACTTACCTATAGTACATTTCTATCCCTGGGGTAACTTAACATAAAGTGTATAAGACGCCCTCCTCGGTAGCGTCTGCCTCACGTTCAAGAGGTCGCGAGTTCGAATCTCGCGTAGGGTAAGTTTTTCCGAGGTATTCCCTTACTCTGAGAAGACGAATGTCGAGTAACTTATAGCATTTGAGCATCATTTCACCCGTTTCATTCATTCACCGTCCGATATGACATCACATTGGAGGACGTTAATTTTAAAAAAATGTACAAGACAAACCCACACACCCTGGAAGAATTAAAACAAAATATCCGCCAGGAAATTGCCAGTATTTCTCAACGTGAACTACGGCGAGTGATGGATAGTTTCCTAAAGAGGTGCCAAAAATGTATGGACAACAACGGTGGCCAGTTTCAGTATCTCCTTTCATAAAGTTGGTAAGTAAAGCCCTTAAAAGTAGTTGTACAAATGTTGTATGGTTTCATCCGCGCGTTTGTATGATACTCTACTTACTTTGATAGCGACAGACTGCAATGAGTGTCGAGAATGCAAACAGGCAAAACGCCGCGCAGCCCGTTCGGAAGTTTGCTGCTCTTCCTGTAAATTAATATCTGAAGGTTCCTTAGGCTTCTCGTAGATAGTTTGATAGCTGTAATGTAGGCAAAATGTATCAAGCAGGACCTACAGACAGACATTTAAATCACTATAATATGGCACATTTTAACAGATCGTACAACCATAAAGACATTTTTGTAACGTTGTTCTGGGGTGCACGAAAACAACTCTTGTTAAGCTTGTGCAACCCACTGACACGTCTTAAGCTTTAGGATAATGTGGATCTTTAAAGAAATTACACTGTCAATTGGCAAGTAATACTTGCCTTTATTATAACAACTTCAAACATACAAACTTAACACCTTGAGTTACAGAGAATTTAAATATTTGTCCCCACTTTAAAGGGGTTAGAAAAAAATATTACTTTTGATAATACATTTTGAGATCATTGTTTTAATATTTTAATATTTCGAAAATTCCTGCCATGCTGATAAAGTTTTTACTCACGTCCAATGCGACCCGAAGAGCTGAAATATAATTTAGAAGAGAACTACTCGCGAATGATAAGATGATACCTCCCTAGTACCATAGTCACCATTTCTGCCCAGCTACACAGAAACTTCCTCTATCGTTGAAAATCCCAAGTCGACTGCATATAATTTCCAGATACACCATATCATTAATTTACACATTGTTAATTTAACACACCTTCTCTTACTGAACTGATTTTGAGCACGAGGTTAAAATGAATGCAACCAAATTTCTCAGAGAGCTATGAGAAGTCAAGTACATCTCTTCAAATTCTTTTCTGAATAGAAACAGTAACACTGAACATAAACATGCAGAGCTTCCAAATTATACCTTTTGGGGGAAGCTTTTAAATTACACAACTTAATTTGTTTAACATAACTGTTGACTCTCAAAGCTCTCAAAGCTTAATAAGTTTAAGAAACATTTACAAATAAACTTTGTTGGGGATTCGTTTGTTTAAATACATTTTCTTTATAAATCGGAAAGAAACAAGAAGAAATAACTTAGAAATGTTCAACAATGAATAAATTTGTTTTGCCTCTTCATTTGGTAACCCATATCTGCTTTTGTACACCACACAGTCTTTCCTAATAATAAAATGAATTAATGCAATAATGACTTTTTACAGAAAGACTTGAGGGATTATGCCAAAATTTTGCATTCAAAATACCATCAGGTTTCAGTACTTCCTTCTTCCAGAATTAATCTTCAATGTTTTTGCTCCTTCTTGAAACACAGACCAACTTCACTTACACGCCACATTGGTAAAATGGTCCCTATTTAACAGTTAAATGCTGCGATTACCTGCACCTAAATAAGAGTTTAATAATTTAATAGTTTTCCATGCAGCTCAAAATGAATAGGAATAAGGGCATTCAGTGCGAAAGAGTTGTCTTCTTACAGGTTTAAGACTTTTGAAGCGCCGAATCTCCATTTGCACTTCGCTCTTCTTTGAGTGAGATGAGATAATTCCTATATTGTTCTGGAGGTATTTTTGTATTCACATCCTCCATTATACTAATAAGTGAGTCGAGCCCAAACAGAAGTCCCTCTTCGTGACTGCCCTGAATCCAGGGTGTGCGGTGGTCTGTAGTAGTTCCGTTGGGAAGCGGAAGAGTTTTTGCAAAGTCTATCATCCATGCCACAACTCTGGTGTCATCGTAGATCATGAAAATACTACTACCAACCACTTCATGATGTTTGAAGTAGGAGGAGTTGTCAAACTTTTCACGTATTTCCCTTGGCCTTGCTATTAGCCTTTGCCTGGTGCCCTCTCGACCACCAAGAAACAGTGCCATGGTTACTAAGACTTCTTCCCTCGACTTCACTTCCTTAAGATCTTTCACAGGAGGTGAACCACGGAACTTCATTGCTTCTATCCTGAACCCCTGACTGCACGTTGAACCCTGCTGTTCTCGGAACTGCATATAACGAAGTTTGGTCACTGCCTTATGTCTGTGTTCTTCCTGTGTAGGAGCTGTGGGATCTACTGCAACCACCTTTTCGTAAAGGTCGTGCCTCGCCGTCGTTTTCTGTACTTCAGATTCGAGGAAGGTCCGAATTCCCATTTTCACGTCCATGACATGCGGATCTGAGAAGCCATGTAGGAGGTCCTAGAGTTCTATGAATTTCTCGCCTTCATACTCCACCTCTCTATGATATACAGGTACTATGTCGCGCAGCTCGGGATCTCTCGCTAACGCTTCGGACACCTCCCGTTCGGCGTTTTCAGGTCCCCCGTTGCGCTTCCTCCAGATGGTGCCTGGACCCGCTGGTGCGAAGCAGTCCGGGTGGCCCGATAACTGGAACCATGAGTTCTGTCGGTTCTTAAGGAGAATGTCGCTAGCTGGAGCCGTGAGACCCAGAGCATTCAGGGCTAGGAACTTGAGAAGCGACCGTTCTTCGTCGGTGTTCTAAAGTGTATATTTTATGAATTTTGGCAATTCTTGGTGCATTTTCTTAACACATGTGTATTCTTAAGGTTTCAAATTCGTAAAATAGATTAATAATGAGATTAATAGAATGAATAGTGAACCTCCGCCCTCTCTTGTATGCAGTGCTCTTTTTCTTAAAAAAAAAAAAAAAAAAAAAAAAAAGTTTAGGGGAACTCTCGGATTTGTTTAGTTTAAAGTCTAAGTAGTCTATATGTTGCGCAAGAAATTAAGTAAGCCGAGCAGATAACATTACTGTGTGTAATGATTACATAAATAGGCCAGGTTTCAATATCGACTGCTTGCTGCTACCTTCCACATGACGTTGCAGCTCCAATAATTTAAATAATAATATAATTGAATAAATAAACCCACAGGGTCATCAATGGTGTATTTTCAGATTCCCCCTTTAAACTATATTAAGTTAAAAATATATTATCACAGCAGCTCCCACAGTGGCATCATTTCATCTTTAGTCGTCATCATGTCTTCTCTCCTTATTCATCGGGTCCATTGCAAGGTGTCGACATTTCATAAACCAAGAGTTCGACATAAACTGCTGGTTTAAATAATTGGAGAGGACACCCAACCAATTTAATAAACATTAAATTGCTGACTGCGGAAAGGAGTAATGAAGCTGTATTAGGAGTGACGATCAGATTCATTTGGGAAAATCTCCGTTCATATTCACTGGTAGAAATTGGAACACACCAATACATTCACAAGAGGAAATAAAGACTCTGGCCCTTTTTTGTCTGAAACCCCTCAGAATTTCTCTTCGAAGTAGTTCAAAACGTTTACATAAGGACTTTATTTCATGTTCACCATATGTAATCCCGGGATTATTTGGCCAAGTTGAGCTGTCTAACGCTTGGGCACACTAAAAAATTCCTGTGTCCGCTGCCTGTAGAACCCGACTCTCCATTCTTCCTTTCAATGACTCATAAAGTTCTGAAGGGCTAAGGCAGATGTTTTTTGAACCACTAATTAGAACAGTACCTCTAAAGCTCAGCTATGCTTCAAGTTCTTCACTATAATGAGGTCTACTCTTCAATTTCCGTTCTTCAAAGACGTTTGGTTTTTAATCTTTCGATTTGCTGAATACAATGTCATATCTCGTGATTGCAGTTCAAGGCTCGATTCTGACAATTCTTGAAGAGCATCACACATCCATCCAAGATAAAGAATGAAATCAACCTTTTTAATATGCTTTAACTAGCCCTCATACATACTTTTTTCAGTAGAGTTTTTGTTTTTATCACCTTTAGCAGCAGTAAGGTGAACAACCAAAGCTTGAAAATTGTTCCAAACAGTTGATACAGTTCTGAAACTTGAGGCTACCCATCTGTTGCCTAAAATTCTACCTATCTTCAATAAATGAGTTTCAAGCTGTTCAGCATGCTGTCTTAGCTCTCATGTATTCTTTGGTGACTAATGATACATTGAGTACAATTTATCTAAAAATGACTAAGTAATTTACTTGAGGTGGGAAATATTTTTACCACATCTCCAACCGACAGCTCAAGACTATGGTTGGCGCAATGCCAGACTAAAATCTGTGGGAAATTCTTTTTCAGAAGTGTTACAACACATTCTTGTTTCCCATCATTACTGCAGCTCCACCTGTTGCAATTGCAATAAGATTTTCTCGGACAAAATTATCAGAAAAGTCATGGGCATTTAAACACTTTATCAATGTACTGTATATACCTTCAGCAGTCACTTCATGTAGTTCAACTATATCCATAAAACGATTTTAGGCTCATTCTTTCAGGGAACTTTGTTCTTATGTAAATTATCAAAGATGTTAGTTGGCTAATCGTCGTACTTTTGTCAATCATTAATGATATTTTGCATCTGAAGTCAATTGTTTTGTTTGGAACAGTCTTTCCCATCTCTGATGCAATATGATTAATAATGCTTGTGAAAGCATTTCCAGAGTGTAAAATGCGCCCCATGTTTACTCTATTTAGCTCTTGAAGTTCAATCACAGACAGAAAATCATTAAAAGCCTGGCTCATTTTAGCAACTTTGTACGCCGTACGGAACACATTTGCAGTCACTTCTTTTTCGTTTTCGAAGACCCTCGTGCAAGCGTTTCCTTCTTTGGAGTTACATAAAATCTTAGCTGCAGCTTGATGAGCAGAACTTTCCTTATGCTTTAATATTTTCTTTCGCAGAGATCATCTCGATTTTCCTCGCATCCCCATAAGATGACACAGAAATTGTAACCCACGCCTGTGCAAAATTCATGCCTTGTTTGTTTCTGTCTGACCCTAGTTTCCCGACTTCTCCACATAGTCTGCAACCAAGTTTCTTGTTTTTAATCAATGCCAGTCATGTTTTGCACAAAATGCATCTTTTATCTAAAGACCAACTGAGGGATCTCATCTAATTTTTCATCACACATGCGTTCACTCGAGGTCTCATCAGCATCACATATGCTTTCGTTTTCGGCTGCACTATTATCCACCGTCATCGAACTTCCAGCATTATAATTTGAAATGCATTCATCGTTACTCTGTTTAATTTTTTGGATGCTGGAGATAACGTAAAATAGTAAGTTTCCGACTCATCGCGTCTTCTAACTTGAAAAAACACGTGCACACTGTACAATACAATACAAGCGTGGATAATCCGCTAAGGGTAAACAAGACACAACTTATTACCACGTCTACTACTGCGAGGAATTTGAACTATACCTACGAACACGGAGGAGATCGGCTCAGATCCAAAGAGTACTGGCTTCCATTCTGTGCTCAGACCACATACGCACGAATTGTTATTCATAAACACGAATTAACCAATAGTGAACAAGAAGCTCGCTGAGAAGATACATAGTTAGCAAAGCGGTTGTTGTTGTTATACGTTTATTTTTGACGCTTCAAAGAGATTCTAACGTTACTATGACCTCTTTAAATGGAAACCAACCCAACCAATATTAACAAAACCAATCGGTAGCTATAAAATCACATTTCTACTTTTTTAATCGGGAAAATAAGTAAGTGGTTTTTAAATTTTGTTTTCAGAAAATGCTTAGGGGAACGCGATTCCCAGCGTTCCCACAGAAAAAGAGCACTGCTTGTATGTATCTTGAACTATCTGGGCATTTTCTGGAGCTTTTCTGTTGTTACAAGCTATTCTGTGTTACGAATATCAGAAAAAATCGCAGTTTTGTTTCTGTTACAACACCCATAGCAGACACTCTCGCAAAGATGTCCTTAGAAGACTAGATACTAACCTTGTCCTGCATGCGTATGTATACTCTCGATCCTAAAATGTTTTGTATATGATCGAGCCACATTTATAACAAACAATGAAATTCATGAGATAAACACTATGGACAAAAGAATATAATTCATCATCCCAATGCAAAACTTTCTTATTTCCAGAACGGTATAGGTATAATTATTATGAAACCATAAAACTATTTAATGCTGTTCCCAAAGATTTAAGGGAAAACTTCACAATTTCAATCCTTTTAAAACTGCTGTAAAAGTGTGTGCGTGGGGGTGGGTATGTGTCTGTTTTGTGTTTGTGTGTGTATGTGTGTGGTGAGTGTGTGTGTGTGTGTGTGTGTGTGTGTGTGTGTGTGTGTGTGTGTGTGTGTGTGTGTGTGTGTGTGTGTGGTGTGACTAATGCTCAGGAACTGACAATGATGTCCTTCGAACTTCCCAGTATTTGATGACCATGTCAGGATACATCTTCAAAGCTTGACATGATTCTAAATGTTCCATATTCATAATTTCTTTTCTAGTACACAGTAGGCAGTTTGGTGAGGTTGAAAGGTCACTCGTATAGAGATGGTTATTCGATCATGTCCAGACTGCTAAAGAGCACTTATGCTCAAAATCAGTTTATCCTGTACAAGATTATCTGAAAGATAAATTATCCTGTTAATGCGTTGTAGCTTTGTAAACAGTATTGGTTTTAGAGACAAATCATTGTAAATTATATCTGAGTATGAGTGAGTGAGTGGGTAGGTGGGTGAGTGAGTGGGTGAGTGAGTGAGTGAGTGAGAGTGGGTGAGTGAGTGGATGAGTGAGTGAGTGGGTAGGTGGGTGAGTGAGTGGGTGAGTGAGTGGGTAGGTGGATGAGTGAGTGGGTGAGTGAGTGAGTGGGTAGGCGGATGAGTGAGTGGGTGAGTGAGTGAGTGGGTAGGCGGATGAGTGAGTGGGTGAGTGAGTGGGTGAGTGAGTGGGTAGGTGGATGAGTGAGTGGGTGAGTGAGTGAGTGGGTAGGTGGATGAGTGAGTGGGTGAGTGAGTGAGTGGATAGGCGGATGAGTGAGTGGGTGAGTGAGTGGGTGAGTGAGTGGGTGAGTGAGTGGGTAGGTGGATGAGTGAGTGGGTGAGTGAGTGAGTGGGTAGGTGGATGAGTGAGTGGGTGAGTGAGTGAGTGGGTGAGTGAGTGGGTAGGTGGATGAGTGAGTGAGTGGGTGAGTGAGTGGGCAGGTGGATGAGTGAGTGGGTGAGTAAGTGAGTGGGTGGGTAGGTGGATGAGTGAGTGGGTGAGTGAGTGGGTAGGTGGGTGAGTGAGTGGGTGAGTGGGTGAGTGAGTGGGTAGGTGGATGAGTGAGTGGGTAAGTGAGTGGGTAGGTGGATGAGTGAGTGGGTGAGTGAGTGAGTGGGTAGGTGGATGAGTGAGTGGGTGAGTGAGTGAGTGTGTAGGTGGATGAGTGAGTGGGTGAGTGAGTGGGTAGGTGGATGAGTGAGTGGGTGAGTGAGTGGGTAGGTGGATGAGTGAGTGGGTGAGTGAGTGAATGAGTGGGTAGGTGGGTGAGTGAGTGGGTTAGTGAGTGGGTAGGTGGATGAGTGAGTGGGTGAGTGAGTGAGTGGGTAGGTGGATGAGTGAGTGGGTGAGTGAGTGAGTGGGTAGGTGGATGATTGAGTGGGTGAGTGAGTGAGTGGGTAGGTGGATGAGTGAGTGAGTGGATGAGTGAGTGAGTGGGTAGGTGGGTGAGTGAGTGGGTGAGTGAGTGGGTAGGTGGATGAGTGAGTGGGTAGGTGGATGAGTGAGTGGGTAGGTGGATGAGTGAGTGGGTGGGTGAGTGAGTGAGTGGGTGAGTGAGTGAGTGGGTAGGTGGATGAGTGAGTGTGTGAGTGAGTGAGTGAGATCTAATTGCCCGCCGACAACTAGGTCATTTAGGCCCTTCAGTTACATTTGATGCCTGCTCGAAAGGTACTTAAATGTATGTGCATTGCAGAACTGGCAATAGATCCTATGCATTGCTAATCAGATAACAAAATGATGAGACGTGGCAAGAAAAGTCTAGTGAAAGTTTAAAACAAAGTTTAATTTGTATTTGTAAATGCACATTGTGTTGGTCTTACAACTAAAGGAAGATTTTATTTTGATTTGCTTTTTTTTTTTTTTTTTTTTTTTTTTTTTTTTTTTTTTTTTTCTCATATTGCCTGTTTATATCCATATGCATTAAACTATATATCTTATATATATATATATATATATATATATATATATATATATATATATATATATATATATATATATAAACGAGCAATTCTTGTATATATATTCCGCGCAACTTGGAAACGGCTTTAACGATTTTGATCAAATTTTGTACTCAGACAGGGTTTTGCTTATTAAGTTTATCTAAATAGGTGTTATTCCTGAAAAAAAAATGCAATTTTACCGTAACAGTCACAATTACTCTAAACATTATTTTGGCCATAATTTCTCTGTTAATAGGCTAATTTCAACAAACAAGCCAGGATATTAAACGTCTCGTCAAGAGCTTTCAGAAAACCTAAAGAAAGTTGACTGTATTAGTCAACGCGTAACGGTCACAATAAGTCGAAACCTTATTTTGGCCATAATTTCTCTGTTAATGGGCCAATTTCAATAAACAAGCCAGGATATTAAAGGTCTCATCAAGGGCTTTCAGAAAACCTAAAGAAATTTGACTTAGCTATCTTAGTCTACGCGTAACAGTCACAATTAATCAAAACCTTATATTGGCCATAATTTCTCTGTTAATGGGCCAATTCAACAAACAAGTCAGGATATTAAAGATCTGGGCACGGAAACGGCTCCAACAATTACGATGAAAATTTATATTTAGTTAGCATTTTGCTTTTCAAGTTTATCTAAATAAGTATCTTCTCCCCCCCCCCCCCCACAAAAAAACACAATTAAGGAAAAAAAAAAAGGAAAGAAGAAAATCCGAGCGAAGCTCGGTCGACCAGCTACTTTCCATTGATATGCTCAATGATCACGGGTCTTTGTGGCTACTTGTGAACGCAAACCAATCAAATCCAACTTGACTGTACAGCCCAAATGTTTCAGAGTATATTATACCTATAGGTTCGCTTGGAGAGCTACGTACGAGCAGAAAAACTACGTTTACCACGAACAGGGAATGCCACGTGTGGAGGCATAATGAATACTCATAGTTGTACGCCAACTGATGACGTAATGTCCCTGAATTTAAACCTGACTCTCACTCGCATTTGGGTTGAGTCCTTGATATTCCACATACTTGTGACGAATGTCAACTAGGTTGTAAATAAAGAGTTTATATCACTCTCGTTCGTTCAGTATTAATTCCATATATGAAACTAGCATTTTAGTGTATTTTCTGAAACTAAGCTGAAAACTGCCGAAGGTGAGCTTTATCAAGGTCGCTAGAAATTACCGTACACGTCATCGGAATTTTGAGCAATCATTCAGGAAAATCCGCAGTGGGTTGAACAAGAAACCTGTTTTCTGCCGCTCACTTAAGTTCCAAATTACTAGCTTTAGTTTCTGATTTGAACACGGTGCATTTTAAATTAATTTTAAAAGACGACCAGACATTCAATGTATGTTTTTACAAGTGTTAAAAATAATAAAACTTAAGTGTATATGTAAAGCGTTTGTAAAATTTAGTTTTTCCATAGCTCTTCAGAGCAGGTGTACGTGAAGACTTCTTACGGGATACAAAACATTAAAAATACGCATACAGCCAATATAATATATCTCCTGAATGATCACAAATAACGAAAAAAATTTAAAGTAGCATACATCTCTAATTCAACATGTTTCCTGAATGATAACAACGAGAAATATTTCAGCCAAAGAGATTTGAATTGCCCTGTATCCAGGAATCCATTTTACTTATGCTACGGGTTAGCTAATATTGCTGATGGGATTTTGGCAATAATCAAATTCCACGTACAAAATCTCAGGTTACAGTTTTTAAAATACTTTCCAGAAATTAAGAAAGAATTAAGACAACATGGATTACAAATCCGTTTTGCAGCACCGTCATCGATTCCTCTGATCTTCCCGTAAAATTAAAAGAAAGTCTTTTGGAAATGTGTGTTGACAATTGACTGAAAATAAAGATCGAAAACTTGACAATCTGTGATTTCTGTTGCTATGCACGCAAAGAGTTCACTGAACGTAACACTGCCTTCTTCCGTTCCCCTATACTTCTGTGTGAACAGGGTTTCTCTGCATTGACAGCAATCAAAACGAAACAAAGAAATAGCTTGAATCCAGAATCACCATTGATACTCGCATTAGTGAAGATTCATCCAGGAATAGAGGAGCTGTTGTCCAGAAAACAAGCTCAGCCGTCTCTTTAACAGGTCAAAGTCATATACTTTTTGTGTACGTGCTATCTGTAACCTAGTTTCTGAATTTATTTTATATCTTTATAGTAAGACCCGTTTTGTAGTATTTAATAAATTCTAAAATTTTAAATCTATTTTAGATATGGTTATCTACAGGTAATTTGAATTAAGGATAACTTTAGGGCTAGGGGGATACCGGATCACTGACCATGTCCCACCTCCAGTACTGCACCCATGACGCCTGCGGTGGGAAGAGGTGGGGCACGCAGCGGTCAGGCAGTGGGCCTTGGCCCGGATGGGCTGTTGTGCCACGAGGGGGGGGGGGTAGAGCTAGGCATCGCACCTAGACCTAGAAGTACAGGCTAGAATGGAAAATTTCTTTGGCTGTAGGCGGAGAAAAAAGGTTGGATACCACTGCTCTAGAGAAGTTCGAAGTAAGATTGTATTAGAACAAGTTTAATTAGGAGTTAAATGTTTGATATTGATTAATAAGCCGCGTCCTCTGTTTTTCTCCCTTGCCCAGGGGAAGATGAATTCCCACGTGCCTTGTTATTCATTCCTTCTCTCTTTCTCTCTTACTGCCTATCACAAGTTTGTTAACGTCTAATTGTAAACGCTTATTCTTCTATTTACTTCACATTAGTCGAGATACACTTTTATAGAAATGGTTTTATTGCACATTTCCTTGCGGGAATAAAAGAATACAGTAGATTGAAGTGATAATCAATTTTTAAGAGCTGGTCGCTGTGTGTGGGCTTTGAAATTCCATTCTCCTTGTATTGCCAGGACATAAAACAATCTAATGCGTTGCACTAACATGACTTTCTCAATTCTTGTACAGACATGGAAAAAATGATTAAGCGCATTAGGAGAGCAGAATACTTCTAATTCCCATGTCGTGTTGCACCGCGGCATATTTCCAACATGCATCTTAAATTAAATTATTTTATTGTTTAACGACGCTGTCAATTGCTAGGATCACATCAGCGTCGCCAGTGTGCTGGAATTTTGTCCCGCAGGAGTTATTTTACTTGCCAGTAAATCTACTGACAGGGAGCTGTGGTTTTTAAGCGCACCTAAAACCATCGGTCTGGGCCGGATTTGAACCCGCGACCTTGGGATCAGTAGGCCAGCGTCTAACCAACTGAGCCACCCAGTTGATAGCCTCTGTTTTATATGTTATCGTCTGTCGGACACACAAAAAAATTTAGTTCTTGCTCAAACACAATTTATGTCCAAATAATTTTTTTAGAGTGAACCATTTAGGAAATATTCCTCCTTATTTGTGTAAGTTTTGGAGAACTTATACTTCTGTCAAATGGAACATGGCTATTCTTTTTTATATGTTAACCATGCAAAGAGATCGGAGTTTGAAAGCTTTAAAAGATTTGTCTATCGCTCAAAGCCTACTGTATTCCCATATTCCTGTTGCACGTGCAAGAAAACGAGCAATAATTTCTGCACATGTTTATCTCAACTAACACGAAGAAGATAGAAGAATAAGAGTTTTAAGAGTGGTTAGTACACGAGTAGAGAAAGTCATGTGAGTGCAACACATCAGATTTTTTTTTTTTTTTTTTTTTTTTTTTTTTTTTTTTTTTTTTTATTTTGGTGCGGCAATACTTTCTATCTCTCAAGGTTTTGCACTTTGAAAAAGCCATTCAGAGGACTCCGAGAACTTTCCTAAAAAAATTCAAGATATATATTTCATTTGGCATAAAAATATATTGAACACATGATATTTTAATCAAATTTGTTAGAGCCAT
This sequence comes from Tenodera sinensis, assembly GCA_030765045.1. Classification (NCBI taxonomy): domain Eukaryota; kingdom Metazoa; phylum Arthropoda; class Insecta; order Mantodea; family Mantidae; genus Tenodera; species Tenodera sinensis. The sequence goes on from CM060967.1 coordinate 31,124,885, forward strand.
TTTTTAAAAAATAAAAATTTTGAACAATTTTTCACGTAAAGGGTAGCTTGGAGTGGGGAAATATTTTTGAAAATCTTTGTGTCTCATGCTTGGAAGATACTGAATTAAAACACCACGTTTAGTATTCAACCAACTTTTCGTTTTGGAACTATGCTGTTCACAGACACGCGTGCACGCATGCACACACAGCTTTTTCTAAAAATGTCATTTTTGTATTCGGAGGTCCTGAAAACAAGTGCTTACAATGAACTCCCGATTTCCACACAAAAGTTCGATTCCAAGATTTCACTGGAAGTATGGTTTGAGTGTCCATCAATCCGAAAAAAGCATTCTTAGAAAAATATCCGTGTGTGTCCGTGTCTCTGTGTGTCTGAGAACAGCTTAACTCAAAAACTAAAAGTCGATTAAAAACGAAACTTCCCACTTATTTAAGTTTTCCATCCTCCAAGGACACGAAGATTTTCAGTAGTCTCCCCATCCCAGCTACACTTTAGATGGAAAATGTTTAGAAATTTTTGATTTTCTCAAAAATAGCTCTAAAGATTTTGATTCAAATATAATATATTTGATCATTATCTTCACTCCAAGGATTAGGTCATGCTGCCTGTTCCAGCTTCAAAACATGTCCGACCATCGTTTCCTTGGTCTTCCCGGATGTCTTCCCAATAGGCCTATAGTTGAACACTTTCCTCGGTATATTTGATATGTTTTCATAATAAATGAAATGTTTACATATATTGCATTTCCTGGAAATAGCCTCTGAAATCTTAATTGTGGATGACTTTTGCGTAACTAGCAAACCCTGTTGTTGTTGTAGTTGTTGTAGTGTTTAACGCCCGCTTTTACTACTACGGCACCGCAGGCGGTGACACTGATGATACATGGAATGAAGATGGAGCACCGGTGGAATGAGATGGCGGGGGAAACCGGAGCACCCGGAGAAAGCCCGCCCTGACGCCGCTTCGTCCACCACGAATACCACATGCGGGTCCCTGGGATCGAACCCGGGCCGCCTAGGTGGTAGGCGAGCGCGCTAACCGCTCGGCCACGGCGCCGCGAGCAAACCCTAAGATATACAAAACGTATTACATGATTATTTAAATTAAAAAATTAAAATCAATTAATGTAAGTACCACGTTTTTAAAAAACGGACTAGAAGTATAAAATACTTTCTCCTAGCCCCATAAGATTTATAACCCCTACAGATTACCCTGAAAATCAGGGCCGTATTTACGTAAGGGCAAACAGGGCAACTGCCCAGGGCGGCACATTTTAGGGGGCGGCAAAATTACTGGAAAGCTGCACCAAAAGAAAAGTATAGATATGAAACATCAAGTTCCTTTTGATTCTGGATAAATTGATTGAAGAACTGAACAACAGAGTTTCTTCCTACAAGGAATTCAGTGAACCATTTATGTTTTTCACAAATCTGAAGATGCTTAGTCCACTTGAAATTCAGGAAGCATCATCCAGACTTCAGTCTGGTCTACAGTTCGGATCTTGAAGATTCAGCATTTGTACTTGAATGCTTACACTTCAAAAGCTACATAGGAATGAATGAAAATGCGTCGCACTCTCCTACACAGTTATAAGGTAACTGTCTAGAGAGTGTTTACCCAAACTTAAACATAGCTCTACAAATATACTTGAGCACTCCTGCTTCCAAGTGCTCAACTGAGAAATCATTTTCTGCTCTAAGACGCATAAATAATTATTTAAGAACATCACAAGTGAAGGGTCGTCTTAGTTATGTTGGTGTTCTTGCAATTGAATCTGACTTACCAGTGAAAATGGACTATAACGAACTCATAAACTTGTTTGCAAATGACAGGGCAAGGAGGAAGCCTCTTGTTATTTAAACAGTATATGTTTTGGCATCTGATAGGGGCTGATGCCTGCTTAGTGTAAGTTCTTTCTATTAAGATGTTCCTACTTAAATTTTAATAAACTCACTTATGGTGTTTGCCACTCATACTTAAGTATCCAAACTAGTGAAACCATTCTCTATGTTGTGAAAATTTAAGTAATATATGTATTGCAAGTTGGGGGGGGGGGGGTAGCAAATGTTTTTTTGCCCAGGGGCTTCAGAGGTCCTAAATTCGGGCCTGCTGAAAATGTATGATGGTGAATTTTAACAACTTGAAAATACATAAGATTTAAGACAAAGAACGTGCAGCGCATGCAATAGCTAATTGTTGCACCTAAATCACTAACAATTTTATTATATTGCAAATGATTGCGTGGGGTTATGATTCTGTATGGAGTTATAACTGTATGGGGCTAGGAGAAACTGTTTTATACTTTCAGTCCGTTTTTTATTTACATAATTACGAAAAAAATAATGCCGTTTTTCATCCAGGTCGGAGCTGTGTTTAAAGTATCAAAGGACTTCAGAGGCTATTTCCAGAAAATTCAAGATGTACTTTTCATTTGTCATTTTAAGCATACGGTGTTTTAATCGAAATCGTTAGACATTCTTTGAGAAAATTAAAATTATTGAATTGTTTCCACGCGAAAGGTAGTTTGGAGTGTGGGGATTTTCTTGTAGGCGAATTAACATTGCATTGTCATCCAGTTCTGAGTTTCAACAGTTTCAAGTCTCTAGCTGATCGGGAAGTTGGTTTAACCCTTAAATGCGCTACTTTGCAGATATGCAAAGGGAATATTAAAGAGGCTATTTTTGGAGTATTTGGAGTGGTCTTTTTTGTTATGTTCATATTATACTGATCCTTAACAATGTAGTTCACGTGTTTGCAGCTATATTATATCATACATGTGTTTACATAAATATTATTGTAGACTTTTGCAACTAAAAGCAAAATCCATGCAGCAGCGGTCAAATGTAATCCTGTCAGCATCCACGGGTGCCACCACACCGTTTATTTACGCGGGCCCTCCCCATCCTTTACCACAGGCACGTCTGACGCCAGTCACTGGGAGTCGAACTCACGGCGTTCGGTTTTGAATGAATGCCCAGTCCATTGCGTATCACCTTAACGATCATGGTTATTCGAATCACCTACACTAAGGTGCCTTTGAAAGGGATATAAAAATCGCTTTAGAAATTAGAGTAAGAGTGGCATATTTACCCCCGTAAGCATCGACGAGTGCCAGCGCACCGCTTATTTTACATGGGCTATTCCCATCCTTATATATCCTGGCTATATAAAGAGGATGGAATTCCAAAGCTGTCACATAGCGATCAGTTCTTAAAATATTAGACTATCGCTTAAGCCTACTGTATTCTCCTATTCCCATTGTAGCTTGGAGGAAGGAGTGGGGTTTAAGGGCCCGTCGACAACTGGGTCATTTGGGCCCGACCGTTGAGGAAATTCGTAATAAACCATTGTAGTAAGAAGAATAAGCTGGCGTAAGAATATTTGTCGAAGGAAGGACAGAGAAAGTCTTGTGAATGCAAAAGATCTAATTTTTAAAAGCTTAATGCAAAATATAAGTCTTACCACAATGCTACTAAGGTCTCATCAACATCCAGGCACGCCATTTGTTTTATAAGAGCTCATGCCGTCCTTTTTCACAAATTTTGTAACACCATAACAATGACTCGAAGCAAGACCAATCTCAGAATTGAAATCGTCAGATGATGCATCAGCTAATTAAATTACAAACCTAATAACGGTTACAATAATTTTTCAACAATGCAGATAGTCTTCAAAAATTTTGTAAAGAGAATTTGGTCGAAAATAAATGCGGGTTAAAAGGACTAACGGCGATTCACTCATTTATAATTACTGGGATGAATAACGCCCTCTCAACCGTGGTTTTCTGATCATAGGTTTTTCGCATAGAATTTTAGCGAAAGTTAGAATCCTCCATTCTACTCATAGAAGCGTCCATGGAAGGGGGTGGCTGTTCATTGATTTTGTGAAGGATTATTCTGTGTACGATAATGAACAAAATCATATTGATAAAATATAAGGGAATTTGTACACATTGGAAACGATACAATATTTAATGCATCAGTAGATTACAATTAATACCTACGATAATCTGTAAGTCCTACAGGTTAATTTGCAGTAATAACAGTTATCATAGTTATGTAATGCTTTGGTTCAGTTATGTTTTAAATCAGCCGTGTAAAGTGAAACAAAATTTACGCAAATGTTTACAATTTCATTACACAATAATAGCAAACACAGCTGATTTGAGTTTTAGTGTAATTTGTTTTGTGGGTTGGCTGCACTGCAGGGTCATTGATTTTGCTCTGTGCTGTCATCTTCCGTTAGATTCAGAACTACTACCGTGCGATTTGCTGCTCTTACCTTCACATCTCTCTCGTTGTGGCATTTCGTCTGCGGCAAACGTAGCTTTACGTTCGGTGTGGCATATTTAGCGGTAAAATGGCACTGTTTCGCATATCAGCCTCCCGAATCACAGAAACACATCAGGTGAGATGTTTTTAAATAATATTTGACCTATATTGCATTATTGATTTCACATTTATGAAATATAATTACACACCAAGTAGTTTTCCTGCTCTCGCACACCTGGGGTAAAAGGGCATTTTATATTAACAAATTGCATAGTAATATATTAAATAGCTTTTAATGATAAGAAAAAGGGAACATTAACTCAAGACTTCAAATTTGACGCATTTTCCAGAAAAGCCTGAATCTAAATAAGTTCTGGTGCTAACGTGGTTTATCAGCATTATATTAAAATAGCTGAGCTGTATTTTTGGTAAAAAAGACACGATCATAAAACTCGTTGAACTTAAACTCAACGGTTTGTAATTTATCAGACTGTACATGATAGCACAGTAGTTGCTCACCTCATTACGTTTCAAGGCCCCTAAATGAGCTTACAGGAGTTACATAAACGTAATGTCACTGTTTCACAATGCAGTGGTATTTTATATACGTGTATACGTTATAGCCGGCTCCTGTAGGCAGCCGTGCAATGCAGTGGTGGTGCAGGGTTAGATGTTCAAGACCTGCTGTGGGCCATGGTAATGATCACACCTATGGACCACATTGCAATGGATCCTTCCCATTGGTTAGTAAGCTCCTCATCCCTGCAATGATCCACAATTATGAAAGTTCAAATTGTGAGGAAAATAGCAATACAAATATTAAAGCATACAAAGAAATTAACTTTGGGAAATGTTTTATTTTTATAAATATTGGAGATAAAAATGTTCTTTCAGCACCTCTCCTTTTTTGAAGATCACCATTCATGAGTAAAATCTTGGCACTGTGCCCAATTTGTTTGGACTTTAAGCTAGTACTTGTTCATAAAAGTCACTTTATGATGCCCTTGGAAACGTGTTGCAGTCATCATTCTGGGGTAGTTTTGGGAGCAAACAATAATAAATACTTGCCCCAACACGAAGTAGCAGCTTCCTCCCAGTGGCAGTTAAGATTCAATTAGAAAAAGAATTTTGATGAAACAAATTAAATGATTCTAGAATCAGTGATGCTTAAATTAGTATTCAGAGTCAAGGAAAACTTTAAAAAGGAAAGCATTTGTCTGGATGGAATTTTAACCCAGAACTATTAGCATGGTCATCAACTTGCTGATCACAAGATGTGACAATTGCTCAGCTTTCGATTTTTCTGCTATCCTCATTCTGTGTGCAAATTTAAGAACAATAGACCCCAGCTTATTAATCATGTCATTTGCATTCATCTAGTAACCATTTCATTAGAGCTTTAAGAATGGATGGATCTGACATTTTAAGAATATTTTATAGCTGAATTAATTGCTTTTCATTCCAGGAGGGGATATGGGAGTTTTCATTGATCTGATTTTCACAATGACATATTTTACAAGTGGCTGTGAAAAGAGTAGTATTCATTGTTTTAAAATCCATAAGTTGTGTCCATGAACATTCTCCTTATAGAAATATTTTTATTTGATTTAGGGCAGGTATGTTTCAACTATAGGAAATCACCTATGTCCCCTACTTGACCTTTTGCACCTCATAGGTTGAGAATAACTGCATCAGATACCTCTTGAATTTAAATTGCTTCATTAATTTGAAGTATGAATATGGTCTTGGTGGTTTAAATCTTCATGCACTTTCCAGAAAACACTGAACCTTTTAGAAAGCTGTTGGCTCATTTAAAAGGAGGTGAAAGGAAAGCCCTTTGGAGTTAAATTAACCAAAGCCTTCATACCTATTGAGAAGTGATGTGATTGAATTAGGCATTTAAAACATTTCATTCCTAAAACTAAGCTAATCACTAATTTTGAATGAACTAGTAGTTAAAAGTACTTCAGTTCTCTCATTTAATATGAATAAAATTCTGAATGTTGCCGAATAGTCTAGATTTGTGTACTAAAGTGATTAACATTACTTTATCTGTAAGTGTCCATAATACATTTTTATGCCACATCCCTACATTTTTATTTCAACAAAAAGCTACTTGTGACAATTGCTGGAGGGGAATCTTTTCATATAGCTTCTATGACAAATCCTTTCCTCTCAGAACTGTAATTTGATAAAGCCCCACAATATTCCTAATAATTAATGAAAATATTGAAGGAAATTGGTATGAATGATTTCCTTAACCTCCTCCTGCTGGTTTTCCAAGTTCTGAGAATGCTATGCAGCCTGTAAAGCCAGGACTACAATGAACTTAATGTAATGTTGTTAAACTCATGGTATTAAATAGACATATTTAATGTTGACGTAATGTGATTTTTTTAATACTTGATTTTTCTGAAATTAGTGCTTACATCCTGAAAAAACTGGATGAATTTCCACATGACACTGATTTATTTTAGACCGAATATTCAGGTGGTTAGTTCTTGAAAGATCTTTTTAATCAAACAAGCTTTCTTTTTTGATAGTATTTTGGAGAACATAGTTTTTTTCAAATTCTTTTGTTATATTAAAATGACATTTGTATAATCTTTCACCCCCCCCCTTTTTTTTTCGGTTACACCATTGTCAATATTTTGAAGGTTATTGTAGCAAAGGGATCATATGAGACTAATATTAGAAAAACAGGTGATATTTCATTGCCATTTCTGTGAATATCAGTGAATTTTTAGTCCATGTGTGGGACCCCAAAGTGTAACCATTATGCTACTGCACATTAATATTAATTCTGGAACACATGGATTTCATAAGTTCCTGTAATGTGTTATTGATTTATCGTCAAGAAGTTAGCATTGCTAAGTTAATGTTGTAAAGTTTAGATGCAAATATTTGTCAAACATGTGGTGTGTTGAATCTGTTCCACCTTGTTTACAACAGGATTGTTCTTGTCTGAGGTAGTGTATAGTCAGGCAATTTTTAGATAATAATGGTAAACAAAATTTTAAACTTCTGGATCTTCTGATTGGTCTATATATTTAATAGCATAAAGCATAGTTATTTAATAACACAGTTTTTCATAATATAAAAATCCCAAACATCGGTATATATTATACATGTCGATTGAGAGCAGTTTCTGATGTTAGCTTAAATTATATCCTAATTTTATATAATTATTTAGTCTACACAATAATGAAGTTGATTAAAACGCACAGGAAATACAGCAAAACTTTCTTACATAAGGATTATTAAATTATTTTAGCATAAGTATTACATACATATTGTACCCTTATAAGCAGATCTGATTGTATTTTATTTTACTATGTCTCTTATTTTCTCAATTGCAAATTGTGGCATTTATGTTTCTTGCTCGGAGTGAAATGGTTTGCATTATTTTTTATTTGTACACACATTTTCTGTGAAATAATGGCAAATTTACCTTTTCTTGGTATTCTCAATGAAAAGTCGAGGCCTTTTTTGTAAATGTGTTCTTCTAGGTCTCCCCATATGTTTTTATTTCAGTATCCAGGCCTTATGAGTCCATTTTAGTCATTTAGGAATTGGATTTAGCAGATTTAGGAATTGGATTTAGCAGATTTATAACACATGCCTGTTAGAAGAATGTTTTTCAGTAGTGAAATTATAAACAAAATTGGTTGGTTTCCAAGCTTGCCCATTGTACACACACGCAATATACAAATTTTCTCTTAGTTATAGTAATATAAATTGTAGCATATATAGTTTTCACCCAGTTTGTTAGTGCTATAGTACAATCCAGCAGTGCTGCCCTTCCACTTCCTGCTATGATTGAAGTGTTACAAGTCACATTTAGTTTAAATTGCAGTGTAATACCATTTATCATAGTCCAGCCTTATAACCTTCACAACTCCCATCTCTTTTCACTTATTGCACTTAATAAGCCAAACTTCATAATAGTTGCAACTCTTCTATATAACCAATGAAGTGGTGTACAAAGTCTATAAGGCAGAGCTTAAGTATTTTTGAATAGCATAAATGCTGCACATATAACAGCCCTTCCATTATTGATTTTGCAGTGCTTGTGTCATCTGTTTTAAAAAATAAAACCAACTCATTAACTTAATCAGGATTCAACATTTAATGAACTACTTAATTTGACTTGTGGTGAATAAGAGTGAATTAGTTCATAGGATTGAATTGATTCAAACCATCACTACTACAGAAACAATTGAGATTGGAACTTGTGACGCATATTTTACATGTTTTTTGGGCATGTAGTAGAGTTATATCATTTATGCCTCTGGGACAAGTGAACTTCAATTTTTGTTTAAAGTATTGCATAATAAAGGGTATAATTCATAGTTAAATATTAACTAATAATATATTTGCTTCGTAATATCACTGCCATTCTTAGAAGCTTGAATAGATTTAGTGATATTTTTTCTAGAGAAAAGTGTAGTTATGAGAAAACTGCATTAAAGATGAAGATGTGAAAATTCACTCGAGCACCTGCAAAAATGTCCATACCAATAGGACAAAACTTCCTCTACCAAATACTAAAATCCAGAACCTTCTAATCTGTAGGTTTTGAAAGTAATACCAATGTTATCATAAGATTTTGATGTGTATGTAGTTATTTTTGGCTACTGAATGTCTTGGCTGAATATTATAGAAAAAATTATTGCATGGTATTATTAAGCTCCTGAAATTATTTTAACCTCTTTTTGAAAACAGGAATTGAATTTTTGTCTTTCAACTCACCCTAAAAAGCATATAGATATTGGCTGAAGTACCAAAATCATTTATTGAGTTAAACAAAGCAATTACAATCTTCCTTATCTTCCCTGTCCTTTTTAAACTGTTTGAAAATGGTTTCTGAGAAGGAAACAAAGCTTTGTATCTCTTAAGTAGAATGAACACCATAAGTGACAAAATTGCTTAGAAAGAGAGATAATATCCAGTATACACTGTGATATGAATTGCTTGGACTCATTCCTTTTTAACTTGCATAGCAATGGAACTTAATGAGTGGCTCCGTAACAGAAAGAAGTGGTTATACACCCAGTAGAGCAGGAAAATGGAAGAACACGGTTATGATTGTTGTCAATTGCTATTGAGCAAACATTTTTGCTTGCATGAATTTGATGTGTTAATAATTCAACATTTCTGAGCTAAACTCTTATTTCAAGCATCTATATATTGGTTAACATTGTTACTAATTTAAATCAGCATGCAATAATTGTCTGTTTTGCACTGTAAGTTAAAGAGCAATATTAAAGATAACCCAAGGTGATATAACTGATATAAAAATACAGTAAAAATGTGTCCTCAAAATTATCATCTGAATCCAAGAAGAATAAACTTATTGAATACCAACGCTGGTTATTTTCTAGTTACATGTAATTATTACACGTCACTAATCAAATTAGATGAAATTTCTTGCAACTTCAAGACAGTGCACATAAATTCTCAAGCCCCTGACAATACATTTAATTACAAAGTTCCAAGCAGGCCCTGTTGTTTAAGTTAAGATATTGTAATAATGGAAAATTGGTAGCATATTGCTAAGGAAGAATTGTATAAAATTAATATAATGCAATGTACTAATATGTGCTCTCACAAGACCACTAAACTTTCGTCCCTTCCTGGCATGAGCAGCCCTGCTACAGAATAATGTAAACTCCTTTGCAGTATGTATGTGTTTGAAATGTCACTAAGGAGGTATCAGCTTTTAAAATGATGGCGCACACACACACACACACACACACACACACACACACACTTTCACTTGGTTATCTCAGTATTCTGCAGTATTCCGACTGAACTTTTGAATCCTAAAAGTTGTCAAAAACGTATAGCATGGATCTAGAAGAAATTTTTGTTGTATTACACTTGCTAATTAAATTTTGCTTTCTGATACAATGCCCAGTTCAGAAAGCAGTTACATACTAAAGTGAAATATGTAGATGTGTCCAGTGACATATTCTGCTGGTATAAAAATGCAGTTTTTCTTGCAGTGGACAATTGTTGAATGTTTATTGACTCAGACTTATTGAATGCATAATAAAAAGCCATGCCTTTTGGAACACTGTACAAACAATCACTATGAAAATCTTGCGATAAGACCTTATATTTATGTAAGATTTAAAGCTTTCACGGCGCACGTTATTTATTAAAGTTTCACGGGCGATCAGCCGTGTGAGGTTTGAAAATATTGAGCTTTCGGCCATTGTAAACTCCATGGCCTTCGTCAGAATGAAATGACCGTTATTTTCCCGCTCCCCCTATATATACAATGTTAGATGAGAGGGGGTTGCGTTGCCCTGGCCAATGAGCGGGTGACGATTTGTGATTGGGCCTGCTGTTTCGGGCTATGTTTGTCACCGGCCACAGTGTTTTCTTGAGGGTCAGTACTTGGACCAGAATCACTATAGTTGCTGTTGTGAATGTGTTTCATGGCTATTGTACAGGCAGGGCTTAGCTGAAGACCGCGGTCCCTGTTGTAATTGTTTGGATGTAGTTTGATTTGAATGGCTTCCTTAATGACTCTGTCCCAGTATTTATCCGTATGCTCCAGAACTTTGGTGTCTTCAAAGTTTATTTTGTGGACATACTCTATACAATGCTCGGCCACTGCTGACTTATCTGGTTGTAGGAGCCTGATATTGCGTTGATGTTCTTTACACCTTTCTTCTTATATTTAGCTTCCATGCAGCATTATTTTTAATGAAGTTACCTATTCCATGGTAGGATATACAAGCAATGGAGATGTTCCAAATTAATTTTATGACAAGTGAAGTATCAACTATTTTAAGTAACTTATTTTACCTATTTTGTTAATAATTATATGCACAGTTTCACAAATTAGCATGTATAATGGGATAGATCTTGTGTCTTAAATTGAGTGTTAAGGGAAGTCCTGGCATAATTGACTGTGGTAAATTTATGTAAGAAAAGTAGCACCCAGCTTACTGAGAAGAAGCAATATCCCAAGGACACATTACACAAAGACCTGCCACTGTTTTTCTGAAACTATTAATCATATGTAACAGATTGATTTTCTTAAAAAATATTTGAGTTTCATTCAAATCTGCCATTGCCAACACATTTTGAAGTAGATGTAATGAAATATCACAAATGAAGCATAACTATGGTTTTATTGAATTTTGCAGCTGACTGGCTTTCTTCTTGCTTGCTTTTGTTTGATTGCTTTTTCCTTTAAAATTTGGACTCATTACTGCATTATGTCTTCAGTTCTTTGCTGTAATATTTCCATATAATAAATGCATGTAACACAGAAATGACATAGTTTTCTCATTGTATTATAACCAAAGCTGAATTACATTTGTGAATAACAGCACTAAATTATTTTTTGTATGGTGGAGGGGTTATCATTTTGCAATTCAAATTTCATGAAATAAAATGTATTTTTGACACCTCAAGTCAGTTGTTTGCATAGAAAGGAAGAAGGCAATTCCAAGATGTGACTTGTATAGTGTGATATATCTGTCCTAAATTGCATTAATTTAAAAGTGAGATGTGATGATGTAGCCTCAAGGCTGTGTTACCACATCTTCTTCAGACTCCCATAAAATGCTGGAACTTGTTAAAACAGCTGCCTCCCCCAAACAGTTGAGCTATCACATTCATGGATATACTTATGTGAGTAAAAGATGAGGGTTTCAATTACACTGTGTAATGTGGGCACATGTTAACAACTAATATTTAAGTGTTTAATACATTCAGATTTACACACAAAATGTTTGTTTACTATGCACATGAAATACAAAGAAAAAAAATATAATAAACAGAGTGAAAAAACCATATAAAACTAATCCTATTACACTGTAATACTGTTGCTGTGAGCCTGTGCAGGTGTATCAGAAGAAACCTAATTTCAATTATTGATGTCAGAAATTTGAACTAGATAACTTGACTCACCATCAGTAGATTATAATTACCTTTAATTTCATCTTCTATGTTCCAATTTTCTCTTGTATTTCACTCATCCCTTCTTTATAAACAAATTGCTTGTAGCTATGTCATTCTTTGCAGAAGTAGTCAAAGTCCAGGTAATATTTTCAAAAATAGAGGTTACAAAGTTGTCAGTATTTGAAAAGGAAATAATGTAATATATCAAGATATTATCAATCCTTTTGTCACAAGTAGTTCTGCAAGAGTGTGTTCACAATTTATTTGCATATCTAGTAACAAAAATGCCTGGGTTAACTTTTGTAGCAAGTTCCTCACGAAATTATGTAAAAAGTAAGTCTTAAAATAAAAATTCTTAAGGAAACACTGATTAAACAATATATTTGTAAATCTAATGCACAGTAGTCAGCAAGTCATTCTCCTTATTAAGCAACATATGAGACTATTTTTGTGTCATTTCTTTGTTTGCTTGTTTTATCTGCAATGCAGTAATGGCAGTAATCCTAAGAACAAAATTTATCATTAAATTTGTCTCTGGAGTAAAAAGATTAGTAAATTGGCACAGTAAAAAGTAGCTATACCAAAAAACCAAGAACATACATTACAACACAAGCTTGTCTTTTTAAAATAGCAGTTTTGAGGCATATTTTTTCAGAGAAGATATTAATTTTAACACCCATATTAATATATATTTCTATTGTTTTGAAGTGTTAGATTTTGTTCCGATAGTTTGTCCCTGTATTTTCGTTAACTCTATATACATATGGCTGATTGACTATTCACCTGATTCTCCTCATCCTTCTATAGCCAAAGAGTACTGGGGTGATATGAAAAATCTGGATTTCATTTTAAATGTTTGTAGAATTTTAAACAAAAAAGAGGTACGTAAAGAAACTAAACACTTCCACATCCTTAAAGGAAGGAGATTGCATCACGTTAGGTAGTTAATGTAAGTGCTAAGTAAATGCACAAGTGAGCTTGGAGCATAAAGGATAAAGCTACCTGGTATGTACCTATCTTAAGTTCTAAGGGAAAACCCTGAGTATCTCAGCCAGACCAACTATTTGACCCAACAAAAATTGAAACTTGGCATGCATTGTCAGGGGCAAGAACATTTCCCTCTACTACACAGTGGCTTGATGTTAGTTTTTGTGCAGACATGTTAGTCTGTAACTTCTGTTCCTTAGTGTGTAACAATACGTGTAAAAATTGAGCTCAGTTATTCAAATCTACGAGGGTGATTCAAATATAAAGGGTAATTTTGTTAAAAATATTTATTGATTAAATATTTACGCAAGTGACTATCAACATTTCTCTATATAGCTTCCTTCACACTATACACATTTCTGCCAACGCTTCGAAAGCTTGAACATTCCTTCTTCAAAAAAAGTTTGAGGGTGCGTCGCCAACCAAATGCATAAATGCTCCTCGACGTTGTCATTGCTTTCGAAATGTTTCCCTCCAAGCGATTCTTTCATGGGTGCAAACAAAAAATAGTCGGGGGGGGGGGGGGGGGCAAGTCTGGACTATAGGGAGGGTGTTCAAGGGTTTCCCAGTGCTTGTCCGCCATTGTGTCCATTGTCAAATTGGCGGTGTGAGGCATAGTGTTGTCTTGGAGAAGGATGACATCTCTGATGGGCATACGACGTCTTTTGCTTCAGTAGGCAGCTTTTACAGACCTTAACAATTGGCAATAGTAAGCTGCAGTCACTGTACGTCGATCATGAAGAAAATCAACTAACTTCTGATGCGATTCCTTCAACAGTGGAGCTCTCAAACGGCACAGATGTTGTCATCTGTGAGATTTGACCTTGGGCATCAAGCATGACTTTCGTTTTCCACAAATTCTCGGCCACCCTTAAATTGTCTGGCCCAAGTAAACTCTTGATTCTGTGACAGTGTAGTGTCCCCATACTGTACCCTTAAACGAGTTAAAATCTCCAAAGGTTTAGTCCCTTCATTGGTTAAAAACTTGATAATGCATTGCACAACAGACGAAGGAACCTCTTGCTCACTCATGGCTGTCCTGATGCCAGAACCTAGCGAAGCAGCCAACAAAGCTAGTTCCCCCTCCCTAACACACCAACCTTCAACCCCCCCACTCCACTGCCCCGCTCTGAACTGCTTCCTCCGCGATATGCAACAATTACCCTTTATATTTGAATTACCTCGTAGTAAGTTTGGGAGAAATTTTCAGTTCTCTACTGTACCCTTTGAATGTTATGTACATTTCCTGTTAGTTCATAGGTAACTGATAATTCAAATTAAATTTTATAAAATACAGCATAAAATGATATTAAATTTATACATGAATGTACTCGGTACAGCATAAACAATATTATTTCATAGGTAGTTCATTATCCTGTGTTTTCTAAAAGAAGATTGAAAGATGTTGTTTGTTGCCACAGAATGATCCAGTTAAATTTTCATTGATGAATAACTGGAGTCTTTTTTTTTTTTTTTTTTTTTTTTTTTTTTTTTTTTTTTTTTTTTTTTTTTTTTTTTGCCATATTTCATTATGGATTTTATTTTAAAAATATCTGGTCTCAATCTAGCCTAAAATTTTCCAAATAAAAGTATTCTTTTTGTGTTTGTGTTGAAATACAACACCAAGGGCGGGTTTACTTCCTTTGTTGGATAATGATCATTATTTTTGCAAGGACATGTTCAGAAAGATATTTATTATTTGGGACAGAACTGTATTCATTATAGTGCAACATCAACATGTTAGTCTTCCTCTGCCTTCCACTAATTTCCTTATTTATGTGTTTCTGTTATTCTTTAGTTGCCTCACAATTTTAAATATGACATTTTAAGTATAGAACATATCTTGTGGTTATATTTCCTTAACCTTAAATATACTATTTCTAATTTTGTGCTGTGAAATGCTCTCATTCTGTATGCTAAATCTTTAAATAGCTATACCTTTTATTGTTCTGCATTTGTGTGCATCTGCTAATCTTCATAAAAGGCAAATTCTAAGTGTACATTTTGTAAGTTCTGTTAGAAATTCAGGTTAAGGGATAAGATGACATTCCTTTCAGTGGGCAATTCATTTTGATAAGTGAATAAAACTGCAAAATATATTTTGTATGAACATCCAATTGCTGTAAAAATAACATACAATCATTCCTACGTTTTTGTTCATATTGTGCTCAGCAATTGAATGACAACTTTTTTTCTTTTTTAATTGTTCTATTTATACCTTGCCTTTGACTCCATAGGTCATGTTGGTGATCTCTCCCGTGGAACATACTGCCTACCAGCAATGATGTTAACTGTTTAACATTGGGTTTTGAGTTTTTAGGATTTTTATATGTTAAATTCACACACTCGTTCATACTGGGGAGGATAAGGAATAATCCTGCACAGCAGGCAAGTGCTCTACTGACTGAGCTATGGGACTCCTTTTTATTTCTTCAGAAATTAAAGTTAAAAAGTGGAATGATTTTGGCATGCTGCAAGAAAATTCAGCAGAGCATATGACATCCTACCCTTTAGCACAGGGTTGGCCAATTGGTGCTCACTGGACACAGCCTCCTCATGGCCTTGCACTGATAACTGTATGCTTAGCAGGTAAAAACAATGGTCACCCAAGGTATGCTGAAAATTTCCCAGCCTTGCTTTAGCATATATGTTGCAGGTTGAAACTGCCAGAGTTAAACATGGCATGCATTATGCATTACACCATGTTGCAATTTGATGTTACAAAATATTAATGTGACAAAATTATGAAAAATGCAATGAAATTGATAAGACTCTTCGTTTTGTATACTCTTTAAAGGAACACATTCTAATGCTTTGCCTCTATAATTGCAAACTTTCAAGGAAATGTGATATTCATCTGAAAATAGTGTAAAAATATCTGCTCTAGCTTTTCCATTTATAGCTAAAATTTTAATAAGCAATTTTAAGTACAAAAGAGTAAGGGAGCCTATTTGCATTTATTTTGGAAGGTTGCCATTTGCTATTTATTTTTAGTGTAGTAAAGATAGTGTTAAGTGAATACACTGCCAGTGAGTTGTGATTTCTAATAATGATATGGAGGAGGAACAACAGAGGAAAGATCCTGAGGAAAGTTGTACATTTTATCCCATCCAAGTTGTCCACACACATTTCCAATGTGATGCTCATTCATGGTTCTAGGAAAATATGCAACAGAAAATTCTATTTAAATATTAAATAGAATTATTTCCTCCTGAATAATACTTTATTGCACCTTAACATTACATATTTCTTAACGCTTGTGCTAATCTGACTTTAATGCCTGTTTACCTTAGAAATGTATGAGAAGTGTATGACTTTGGTGATTATCAAGTAAACTCAACAGAGATAATGTAAATGTATTACTTTCCTTGCAGAAGGTGCTTCCAGCTTTAACAGTTGTACTACGTAATCTTACTGACACCTCCACCGATCTTAAATCTGTTCTTGCCAAGAAGATTCCAGCAGAACAAGAACGTGTTAGAGAGTTCCGTAAGAAACATGGTGCAACTAAAGTTGGAGAGGTCACGGTCGACATGGTGAGTGATTTTGTCATAGATATCAAAGGAAGGTATATGCGGGTTGCTTGAAAAAATGCAAATAAACATTACTGTTTCATAACATCTTTATTTCTCTATATAATCTCCATCAATGGTTTGACTTCCGAGAGTACTAAGGGAGTTGATGCAATTATATTAGCAATGATGAGAAAGTAAACACTAACATTTTGTCTACTTACCTTCACTGATATTGGCACTGCAGAAAATATTAAAATATATTAATACATGACATAATACAGCAAAGTTTATATATCTCTCCCAACTTACTGATAGGAAAATATAAGCACTAGTAGTGAACCCCATGGCCAGTATGTCTGATTGCTTTATCATTAAAGAGTAATTGTGATCAAAAATTCATGATGCGTAGACATTTGAGAGGAAGCTACTCTATTCGTTTAGATATAACATCCAATTTTATGGTTTTAATTAGCATAACTCAGTATGAAATATTGATGGCTGCCAAGTTATACCTGTGAAATTTTGGTATCTTTTCAACATATGTAATATTTCCATAGTAACAAGACATTCACTCACATTAACTGAAAATTATTTTAATTTAAAACAAATGTTTGCAAGAACCTTCTTTTTCTGGCCCTCATTATTCTGTATTTCCAGTTTATTTGGATTGATTCTTGCTTACTTTTTCACTATGAAAACATGCCTTTCATGATAATTATATATGAACATACATGATTATAATGTTGGCATTGCAGATAGAATAGAAATTGCTGCAAGTTGCATGCTTCAAGCTAATAATTAAGTATGGTCACCATGGTCCATGCAACAGAACAGTAAAACTAAAGTGTGAGATAGTTTTATGATTTTTGTCATAGCAATCTGCAGTGGAACAGTGAAACTAAAGTGCGTGAGATAGAATGGCCTTCAGTTCTTTTCTCTTCTGCTTTGGCAGTGATCCATATTTTATCATACATGACATTTTGTATTTATTTAAGTTTGTTTCTGGATATCCAGATTTTTATTAATCCAGATTACCTCTGGTCCTGTCAAGTCCAGATACATAAGGTTCTTGTATATTTTGATCAGTTGGCCCTGTTCAAAGCTTATTTAACTCCTTATTGTCATTTTAGGTATGTAAAAATCATTTTAAAATGCTGTTGAACGTGTTAATAAGTAATTCTATATGTAAAAGTCACTCGTACATCAGGCTTGGATGGTTGCTTATATTTTTAATATGCGCCAGATTTTTTCACCTCAGGCTCATTTCCCAGCATGCCCGATAGCAGTAATACAGCAGGGACAGATCAATATTTCAACCACGAGGCCTGCCATAGCTCTCAATGAAGCTCCTGTTTGTGGTGCATTACTTTCTGAACAAAACTCCAGCACCTTCACCTGCTGGTAAATAACTTAATTTTGGAATGCACTTTTCGTTGTTTGGAACACATTAGAATTCAGCTTTAAATTAAATAATAAAAATTGTAGTTTTTATATCAAAGTAATTATGCTAATAGCTTCATTGCCAGGTGCAAGGCACTAGTAAACAACATATCAAAGTAATAAAAACATTCTTCCCATCTCTATAAAGCATACAGTGAGAGTGGAACACTATTTTCTAAGAAATATAATCTTTCAAAGAATGTTCATAAGTAGCTTTATGAAGCTTTACTACAGTATAAAGAAAGTTGGAGGCAAGAGTCATACATAGTTAGCTGTTATGTGTATTCTTTCATGTTTCCCTCTTCTATGTTGGTAGAGGGAGGGAAGGTCCCCCCTCTCATGCACAGACAGTAAATGAAAGGAAGTACCCTCACCCCCTGGCAATCTTATGTTAGGGAGAAGAGAAAACATTGTCTCCCTCTCCCAACCTCTCTCTCTCTACACATGTGCATGAAGATCTGTCTTTACACAATTGCATACCCTATAAAAGTTATTACTACACTACTCCACTTGTTTTCTGAAGAATAAGAATTGACACAAAGAAGTTGAAATTTGGGACAGACTGTTTTATATCCACATTAGCAGCATTTCTATACCCTAAGGAAACTCTCGAGGTGGTGTGTTAAAGAACGATTTTGGCTTTAGCTCTATTTCCTCTTTTATCCATCAGCAGATGGATATGATGCTCATCTATATGGAAATCGTTTTTGATTAATTCTTGCCATGGCTATTTATTATGTGTTTCCATAAATAAGCAGTATTTCAAGTTTATTGACATTAGAAAAATTAGTTGTTTTGAACTGATGATTTACCATTTTATAGACAAGGAATAAAACAGCTGAAGTGTACATCTTTTGATCCTTACTGTGCTGTCAACTGAGACAATTTTTGAAATACTATAATAATACAAGTACAAACTATTTTACTTCAGGATACATTTAAATACACAGGATGTTTTATCCTGCATCTGCTCAAAGAAGTGTTTGAGGAAATGTTCAAGTTGTGTAAAATCTTTATTTAAAATAGTGTTAGTATTAAGCAATTATTTTCTGAAAAATCCCTTCAAAAATAACAAAACTATACTAAGCATTTTTATTCTATTGAAAGCCATCCTATTCAAGGATATTCATAAGTCACCTTCCAATCTATAAAATTTTCCAAAACATATCATGAGAACCAACACTGGATAAGTACAAGTGAAGTGAAAAATGTTATAAAATGAAAGAGAACAGAAAATGACAATAATGCATTTGGTGGAGCTACTTCACAGGCCTAACAATAAACTGTAAATGAATGCTGCATATGCTTAGCAACAACTATCTGTATGAGCAGCTAAAATACCTGAATGTGATAACTTTTAATCATTCCTTGTACAAATGTTATCTGCCTTGTTATCATTGTATGCTGGTCTAAAACCTGTCTAGACAGTTCTCTATTAGCCACTCACAATGCAAAGTATCTGATAATCATCATAATGGCTTTTCAATTAGCACTGTCACATTACAAGGGACGAGCATAAAGCTATTAGGATAACAACTCAAACCGCTGAGCTGCATGGGAACTTCAAGAAAAATAATATTTCGGTAACATGTTTGCTCTTGAAACTCTTAAGCAAAATTAGAATGGAATTTAGGCTGCATGTTTCTGCTGTTCCCGAAGGTAAACTAAGGAGCTGGACACTTAAATCTGAAGACAATTTCTAATGACACTGCTGTAGTCTGCACTTATTCTTTGTATGTCATCTGACTGAGAATTTGTGTGTATTCATTCTGGTTTGAATTTCTTTAAAATTGCCATTATTGCTTTCCATAAAAAGATATACTAAACAGGATGGATAAGCACCAAAACAATTATATCAAAAGTAAAAACTTTATTACACTGGAAGAGCTTCCTTGAAAGTAAACCCTTTGTAATATGTACATTAAAACAATATGGCAATTTTATATTGCAAACAATATAAAAATTCTCAAAAGATTTAATTGAAAATTTTGCATTTAACTGTTTTATTGTATATTCCATTAATCAACAAGCAATTCTCAAAATGCACATTTTTTCACTATTAGCCGCAAGCTCACTACAGGTTACATTGAACTTTCACATTTCAAAAGAATGTGTTGGATTAACATCCACATTCTTTTACAATTTCTTCTCAACTTTGAATTAAAAAGAGAATATTTGTATTAACTTCCTAATTTTTTAAATGTTTGTTTCTGGCTTCTGCAGGTCCTAAAGATACTTCCATACACTTTAAAAATTAATACCGGCATATATACAAATTTGGTTAAAAGTCTCACACCATCTAAATAGGTTTTAAACCATGTGGTTCAGTGGCGTGAAACCTGGTGCATAGGGATAACTGTATATCGAGAACTCAAAAGTTGTATTATCAATTTTTTTAAGTAACTCCAGCTCTTATTTCAAATGCAGTACCCAATATGTTCTAATATTTTAATATTTTCAGAGCTTTTTAAAGATGCCCACATTAGATATTTCTCTAAAGAGTCATTGTTGTGAAACCAAATCAAAAAGTGTAAATCCAAGGAATAACTGAAATGAAACTTCTCTTTTGCTGAGTGTAAAATGACCGTGCTTTATCCATGGAAACACACATTGAACACATTTTATTGAAGGGATTAATCTTATATCTAGTGTGTTAATTCCAGCTTTTGTTGAGCAAAAGGACAAGAGTTGTAATTTTAATGATAGACAGGTAATATTCCCATCAAGATATGGTGAGTTTGTTTAATGGTATGCATTCAGATCGCCAACTATTCACGGAACTACTGGGGCGATACCGGACTTCCTGTCCGGTATTTACCGATGGGTCCCAGATGGGTAGTTCGACGGGTTGCGCCTTTATATACAACGGTGACGCTCATACGTACCGCCTACCGGACGCCAGTTCAGTATTTACCGCCGAGTTGTTTGCCATATTTTATTTCCTCCTTTTTATCTCCAGTTCAGGTCCTGGAAGTTTTATCGTTTGTTCCGATTCTTTTAGCGCTCTCCAGGCCCTGCAACAGTTTATCGGCACCTCGGCATTGGTTGTTAAAATCCAGACGTTGATTTCTCAGCTACTGTCTCGCGGATACCAGTTTGTTTTTACGTTTATCCCAGGCCATGTGGGTATTCCGGGTAACGAGGCGGCGGATGCGGCTGCAAAGTCTGCATGTCGCCTTCCGGAGTATTCCACCCGTACGCTCCCCTATATGGATGTGCAGAAATATTTCCGTCGCCATCTATTTGCTCTCTGGCAGGAATCTTGGGAAGCGTTATCTGGCACTCAGTCAATCAAGGACACGGTACAACCCTGGCATACCAGCTGCAGGAATTCCAGGCGGGAAGAAGTGGTTTTAACCCGCCTGAGGATAGGCCGTACCCGAGCCACGCATGGACACCTTTTGCGTGGTGATCCGGAGCCTGTCTGTACGACGTGTAACATTCCAATCTCCGTCGCACATGTCCTTCTTGATTGTCCGCGATACGCTCGTGAGCGCCAGTCCGTTGGCCTGGGGCTTACACTGTCGTCAGTTTTAGGCAACGACCCAGTATCTGTAAATACAGTGCTGCGGTTTTGTTCCAGAATTGATTTTATGAAGCAAGTGTAAGGATATTTTATTTCAGAGATTTTAGCCTTTTAGATGGCCGTATTTTTGGGTTTTTTTAACGTTTTAGTGGTTTTTTTTACTTTGTAGCAATTTTAAGTTTCTGTTTTTAGCATTTTAAATGAAACATTTTAATAGTTGTTTAGAGGTTTTTTATCTATTTTAACCGTAGATTTTTAGTTTTTAATGGGTGATGTTTTAACACTTGACAGTATGTAATTTTACTTCTGGACTCGGGGCCCTAATGACCAAGTTGTCGACGGGCCCTTAAACACAACACACTCACACACTGCATTCAGATGGTAATCCAGTTTTACATACAACAGTGACAAGGATTGTAAGGAAGTTTAATGACATTGAAAGCATAAAGGACTTAACAGATTAATGTTGCCTGAAACATGAAACTGGTAGGGATATTTCATTAGATGTTCATATGCAAGAAAAATTCATAAGTTTCCACTACAATTTTGGCTTTAAAATCTAATAGAAGCCAAAATTCTGGTTGAAAATCTCTAGAAAGTGCCAATCGACATCCACATTAGGGGCCCCCATCTAGGGGATATGTGGATGGCGACCACAAGGTACCCAAGCTGAGCAGATCATTACTTCCATTTACTGGTGTTTTACTCCTTACTGTAATCTTTTCTATCTGACCTACCTTGGTCATCTTGTTCTCTTCCCACCCTGATGATGTTAGTGTAACCAAGGGCTAGGGAGTCTTTTTTCCAATCTTTCCACTTCTCTAATTTTCTATTTTCTCGTATAAAAATTTACTATTGCTGGCTTATCGCAGCATATATAAAAGCACTAGTGGCTGAAGAAGGAATGGTTGATTGTTGCCTATGACACCTCCCAGCTAGGTCCATGGACCCGTTGACCAATGATAAGTGTGGTCCTTCCACAATATGTAGATTAAGAGGGAATGATTCAACTGCCTACTTGTAAAATTAAGATGTCCATGAGAAACACTGGGAATTAGCTCAAATATATGGATATGTTTCCTAAATTGAAATTTTCCAGATAATAGTCCCCATCAGATCTCCAGATTTGGGAGAAATATCTACACTAAATATACTGCAATGGAATGCGTCGGGATTTAGTCATGATAAGAAATCTGAACTTTTTACACTAGTACAAAAAGAAAATATAGATGTCTTTGGTCTCACGGAAGCCAATATTGCAGAAGACAAAAAAAATATTTTGAACTGAAAGGTTATACAACTTATCTTCTACCAAAAAACAGCCAATTGCAAGCGAAATTTTAGTTGGAGTCAAGAGAAAACTAACATCAAAATTCAAAATCACTAAACTAATGAATAAAAAGGATTCAGCCAAAATAGCATATTTCGACGTATGGAAGAATAATGAACACTTCCAGATATACTTTGTATATAACCCACCAACTAGCATACTAGACCTAAATCTACTGGACATATCAAAAGAAATAACTAATATAATGGAGATTGTTATCTTCTTTCTTGGAAGTTTGAAAAGTGTTGTAATAATCATTTAAACCAAAAAAGGTGAGGCGATTAACAACACTACACAACAGTTACTTATAATTTCCTGACTTTCCTCCATTATCAACCGGATATTGACTGGTTCTCCCTGGTGTGGATGGTGATGTTTCCTCTGAGGTCTCTTCTGGTGGTGGTTCAAGGAACTTGCTGAATATATCCTTCTGGGGATGTCAAAATTGAGTACTCTGTTGCTCTTTTCCAAAATGAAGATTTGTTCCACGTGGACAGCTCTTGTTTTCTCGTTACGTGCTTGAGGAGTTTCAGTTCTGGCTTTATGTTGTGATTTTTTGTCCAAAAGTGAGTGGCAACTGTTGATTTTTCCAACTGTTTCTTTTCATGTTTCTAAACTGCTCCTTGGATCTTATTTCCAAATTTCTTTTGGTTTTTCCTACATTCATTTCATTCTATATACACTTAAATGCAGTGATTACCCCCAAGGAGCTGTTCTTACATTAATATCTCATAAACGATCTTCCAGAACATATTCAACAGACTGATGTTAAAATTGCATTATATGTTGATGATTTAGTAATCTGGAATTCTAAGAATTCACAAAAAACTGAAGGTCTAATTTCATCACTTCAAAATTGCTTATTCAAACTCAGTTATTGGTGCAATAACTTTATGCAAGTTGATACTGATAAAAGCAACTTTCAATTTTTTTCATTAAGAAATAACTCAGTCAATATCTCCTTATATGATAATACCCTGTTACCTAGAACTGAAAATGCACATACTTTGGTATACTTTTTGACAAAAACTAACGTGAAAAAATCAGGTGGATTCAGGTGAATTCAATGCCATAACCGGGATTTGAACCATGGATCTTCCGCTTATCAAGCGGCTGCTTTAACCACTAAACTGCCCTGGCCAACTTGCCAGTACAACATTAAATTTCCGAGCTGATTCATACTTTTCCCGGTTAGACCACAAGGGAATCTCACATCAGAGATAAATACCCCAAGGGCAACATACCATTGTAAGTACATTATGTCCCGGGTTTAAGTAACCTTTAGATGGTATTGAACTTTTCAGTCCTGATTCCATCTCTTAAACATTGTCCACACACACGGCTTGTGTGTTTAAGCAGTAAGCTTGTTGGCATAAATAATAATGAAAAAATCACAGTGAAAATGTAAAGGATAAAGCCACTAATCATTTTAAAATATTAAAAAAACTGGTTGGAAATAAATGGGGATGTTAAAAATATACTCAATTCAACTTACAAATATGTATATAAAACCAATTCTCAAATTTAGTGGTGAAGTTCTTATAGCTGCATCCCCCTCAACCTTAGCAATACTTGAATGTACTTGAAATCAAACTCTCAGATTAATAACTGGAGCAGTTAAAACCACTCCAATTATAGCATTACAACATGCAATAAACCTATCACAATGGAACTTGACGAACAAGCTATTTTAACCTACAAAAAATTGAAACTACCAGATAATAACAATCGGAGAAAAATACTAAAATCTATCAATACTGTAAAAACTAAATAGGTGTGATGCAGAAAGTGCAAGAATTGTACACTATAAATTATCCATTTGAAAGAGAACCATGTATATGTCCCAATCTGTTGAATATCCTAGAAGTGAACCATCATCTAGATCTGCCTGAAAATTTTACAAAAAAAAATGTCACTCCTATAGAAGTTTAACAATATGACCTTGAAACCATCAATTTACGATTTCCAAAAGATGAATGAATTCACATCTATGCCAATGGTTCCCTTTACAGTCAAGATGGTGCAAGTGCTGGTGCCACTTGCAAATTATTCTCCTTTTATAAACATGTTGGAGACGATTCCACCAACTTTAATGGAGAAATTGCTGCTATCTATGTATCATTATAAAATGTTCTTATTAGATAAAACAGATTAGTAATTTAGTCTTCATATCTGATTCCAAAGCTGTAATTTAAGCTATAATATCAACAGATTGTCCAAAAACTGCAAAATACATAATATATTAATCCAATTACAAAAATATATGGAACTATTTTTCCAATGGATTCCAGCTCATAGTGGAATAACTGTTAATGAACGAGCAGACATGTTATTGCAGAAAGAATCCAAAATTATTTATAAAGTAAAACAAAAAAATCCCATTTATGTCAATTAAGTGAATAATAAAGATACATTCCACTGAAATTTGAAAGATCTCTCCTCTTTTGAAAATTTCAACTGGCAAGAAATGGAAAAAAGGTTCAGTTCAATCCCAAATTCTAAAAGAAAATCAATGTCACTATTTGTAGTCTTCTCATAAGCCATGATTTTCTGTGTAAACATGTATACAAAATAGGATTAGTAACCCCTCCCTTATGCATTTTGTGCACCTAAGAAGAGGGTATGGATAAAAACCATCTAGCAGTATGTGGAGGTCTAAAGATCCAAGAAGATTTAATCTCCAAATATTGGGAAGCCAGGCAGAGAATGATTTTATTAACTCCACAGATTAGACACACACACACACACACATGCACACATCAAATTTAATTTATGTAGGAACTTTCAGAGAATGCATTTTTGTGAATTAAGATGGAGCACGTTAACAATAATACAATTTTTCTTAGACAAATTATATTTTCACAAATGCAGTCACATTCTGCATGGGTAGATGCTCAACAGATATAGCTGCTGATAGGAAATCCAAAATGGGTGGAAGAGAACCACACACAGTATTGAAGAAACTTAATGTTTGAGCAGGTTTTGCTATTGGTGATTATATTATTATTTCTTCTTTAGAGAAATTCTAAATGCTAATGAATTCTTAGATTTGCTTTGAAATAAAGCAGTAACAGTTATCACAAACTTGTTTGCATATTCAATTAATCATAGCTATCCAGAGATGAGAGCTATTTCCAAGATGAAACTCCAGATCAATGAACAATATGCATCGTCACATAGACTAGATTTTCCCAGAGTGATAGTTTGATAGGAGAGGTCACACATATGGTGACCAGTAAGGTCCCCAGATTTGTTCTTTGGATTTCTTTTTATGGGGCCATTTTAAGTCAGTAGTGTGTCAAGAAAAATCTAACAGCTTGAAAGATTTGGAGCAGCAAGTAATTGAAGTGGTGCAAATTGTTCCTGAAGTGTGGTTAAGTTGTTCTTTAAATTGTTTCTGTGGTCTGATGGCACAATTACCAGTTTTAATGTATAATTTAGAAGGGGCAGCTAATTTTGTTTTGCTTTTGTTAAGGAAGAGCATTTTATTATTTAATGTTTTCTATTTTCTTTATTTAGCAACAGATAATTTTTGTTGAAGTATCTAATATGAGTAATTTTTGGGAAGTTCATAATGAGTATTATTAAGAAATAAAGGTGTATTACGTATTCCACTAATAATAATAGTTAGTTATTCCGGTTACACCAAAAGTCTAAAA
Source organism: Tenodera sinensis (assembly GCA_030765045.1). NCBI lineage: Eukaryota > Metazoa > Arthropoda > Insecta > Mantodea > Mantidae > Tenodera > Tenodera sinensis. Next base: position 31,151,535 of record CM060967.1, read on the forward strand.
CAGTTGGTAAATTTTGAGTTCATCCCTATACATAGTTTCCTGTTGAGCCACATGTTTCAAAAGTTATTTAAGTGGTATAGGATTTTTAAATGATACTGTATATCTCACAAAGTTAAATGATTATGATGCTATAGTGGGCAAGTTTCAACTTGGCACTTTTTTTACTATCCTCGTCCACCACAGGCTGTGGAAAATCCTTGGGTTTCTTTTTTTGAAATAGTCAGTCCCTTTTAAAGTCCTATTGTATTCCCTAATTACCTGAGGAGGTGTGAGGGTAATTAGGTGTGGCATAAAAGTGGGATGGCTTAGAAGGAGATGAGTACTTCTTTCTTTTCCTAATAAGCAAGTGCCAAGTTGCAGCTCGTCCAGTCTAGTTGTGGACCTAAAAGTTCAACATTTGAAACAAATCCTTGACTAAAAGTAATTGTGCTCAAATTATGTGTCATCCATGCAGATGTTAAATATTACAATAACAGGAGTAATCACTGAACATTGAAATTAGAATATACACTGATTAGTATAACTTAGCTCTTATAAAAGGCCATGTTGGAAAACTACCATGTGTATGTTATCTGAGCAGTAAGTAAAATCAACGAAGGTACTGTGTTGAAAGTCAGGTATCTGTTCTAGCATGCAGTACACAGTTCTGAATACATTACAAGCAAGCTACATCACCATTATAAAGCATACTTTGTATTACTCATTTTAATTACAAATGCTGCCTCCTGTGTAGACATAACAAGGGCCGGTGGGAAAGTATATTCTCTTGGCTTTTCTGTTTGTCCATCTAACCCTGACAAACAAGGGGCTACTGCTGCTTTGATATGCCACATTATTTATCTACATTCTCTTATCAAGAGGCATCCATTTTTGTTGCAAATATTCTTTCTCAAACATAAGCATATTGACCTTCAGTTTAACTTAACACTGAAGCAAATGATGGATGGATAAAGGAAACCAATAGAATTTCACCTGTTTTTCTGGATCTGATCTTGCAGTGGTATTGCTAAACAGAGGGGAAGAGGTAGAGAAATATCTTAGTGCTTGTGTCCTTTTTGTGTTCTGCTTATATGCTACAGTGAGCATCAGGGGTCATATTGGTGGGTTAAGATTTTGAAACAATTCCTCATTGAAGTCATATTTTGATTTTATCACTGCTTTTTCTTTTAATCATACATACACATGTTTATATTGTCATATCTCCAGACTTTGTGGAGGATAGTGAATAATTTTAACTAAAGAATAATTTTCCCCTGCAGCTGAGTATCAAACTAGGACCTCTGGTCTGAGAAGTCAGAAGACTGACCACTCACTCATAGAGCCAGTTGTCTTGAGTGGCAACAGAATGATCTTTGAGTAAATCAAACCTGAATATAAGTGATGCTAGTTTAAAGTACAGCACAGGTTAATTTCTGTCATGTGTACTTAGTCCTGCATTTGACCCTAAATTGTAAACCCTTATTGCCAGAATTATTTTCCTCCACATGCTGCTCTTCCTTGTTTTGTAGTATTCTATACAAGTTTCCGTCATTTCCCCAGATGCACTTCAGCCATGGCCTTATTCTGCTACCTGTATCATTTTATATCCAGTTCACCTGCCATCCTTATTAAAGAGTACAGTCTTAGAGCTGGTATAGTGTAAATTTTCTGGTTCTAAAAACATTTTCCCAAAAGAAATGTATCTCCAGTAAGACCAGGCCTTACAGTAGCAGATAATATGCTGGGCTGTATCAGTTTCTTTCTTGCATAACCTACAATCTAAGTTTATCTGAAACACTCCCAATATGTTTAGATGCTTTTTCACAGGAGCGTGTGCTGTGAGAAAAGCAGTAATTGCTCTCAGCTGAAGTCTATTACATTTGAGTAAATTTTCAGCTCTTTCCTTACATGGTTTTCTAAGAAATAGTTTTGAGCCAGTTTTTATAGTGTTCTCCTTTGAACCAGTACTTAATAGCTTCTCTTACCAAACATCGAGATGTTCTGGAGCCTCTGGTCCAATAAATTTAGAAGCTGCTCATTGTCTTGCAAGTTCATAAACTTTTTTGTTTCCCTCTATGCCACTATGACCGGGTACCCAGGTGAGTTGAACCTCATTCTGTTCAACCAGGCTTGTGATCATGTTTAGGCAATTTAAAACCAGTTCTCATATTATCTTATTGCTACTTACAGCCTAAGTACTGGTTGGCTATCTAGAAAATAAAGATCTTTTTACCATTGTAAGCTCTCTTTATATTTTCATGTATGCATTGAGTAATAGCATATATTTGTTTCAAAAACAGTAGCACACTTATCAAAGGGAAACCGTTTCTTACATCTTGGTCTTATGCAATATACTCCAGATCCTGTTGAGCCCTCCTGCTCTTCCTCTAATACCTAAACTGGCATTCATGTCCCTTTCACAGACATCACCAAAGCAATTCATATAGGCGTAGGGATTAAGGCAATATTAATGGACTGGCTATCCATTCAAAACCAAATTTGCAAGCTTGAATCCCAGCAGGCAGCACCATGGCTGAACAGTTGGATCGTTCGCCTACCACCTAGGCAGCCCAGGTTCGGTCCCAGGGACCCCACATGTGGTATTCGTGATAGATGAAGCGGTGTCAGGACAGGTTTTCTTTTAATTCTCTGGTTTTCCCCGCTACTCATTCCACCACTTCCAAGTCTTCACTCTGTACAGTCCATAGGTTCCTGTGCTCCACATTCTTTTTTCAGAAGAACCTATTCTCTAACTGCAGGAATATTGTCTATTGAAACGTCTAGAATTGAATTATGCACTTGGTTGCTTTCTTTACCCATCACAAATTCACTTATATTATTCAAATAAAATTCTATCACTACATTATTGAGGTTTACTTTTACCAGGGAATGACTTTAAATTAAACAATCAGATGAGATGCTGTGAAGCAATATGAAATATCTAGATGTGGCTAAAGTTATGAAAAAAATTATATAACACAATTTTTTTTATCTGAATCAGCTCTATATTTTTTCTCAAGTAGGTGTTTGTTTCTTATGATCTTACTTTTTAGAAAACTGCAAAATTCAGTTATGGCTGACACAAAATAATGGCAGGTGGCTCAACATAAAATCCAATCACAGGCTTGCCACACCTTGTGGTTTTGCATAGTCAAGCATGCTGTGAAATCAGACTGTAAAGCTGATGATATAAATATCATTTGCAGCCACAAAATTTATTTGTACAACAGGGAAGAGAATAGTAATGGTTAGCTATCAGCTGCCAGTAAATTTTGTGTCTGCCATAGTATAAAGGATTTCATAGCCTATTCATACATACACATTTAATTTTTTATAAATTCATATTAGACATATAATTTAGTTGACACTTTTTTACCTGCTTTTATAGCTAATAAAGTAACTCTGTATGTGCATCCTGGGTTTTCAATTACTTCCCTTGTAGTATTGTTCTTGAGGTCCATTGAGACCATCGCTAAGTCAGGGTTAGATGTACCACCAGAATAATGTAGGAAGATGGGAGTGTTAGTATCATTGTATATCAGTTCCATGGTTCCACCATCCAAAAAGTCTTCTTTTTTTTTTCTTCTGTGTTATGGTAGTTGTATCCCCGTTTAGGGGATGCTTCTACCAGAATTGCATTCTTTTGGGTCTTTGTTATATCTTAAAACTCAAAGACCCAATATTCATAGTCACCAAACTGTATGGAAACATTAGGAATCCCAACTGAGATTAAGCAATCAACACTGCAAGAAAATCCAATAGAATGTTTATAATGATATTCATACAGATCTCATACAATCAGTCTATGAAAAGTTGGATTCACTGGAAATATTAAACATGTTGGCAATGGAAACTATCAGTGAGAAATACCCCACAGAAGCATGGCTGAGGGTCTAAACAGACCACTTGCTTATAGCAGAAAAAGGAGATGTTGGAGCTGGAGTTTACTGTGATCTCTTTAGTCATTATGTTGCAATAGGTCAATGTTTGAAGGAGGCAAGCAATTGCATTTGCACTCACACAACTTATATATAGACAAAGATCATATGAAAAGGCATACTAGTTGATTCAAAAACAGTAATACAAACAATCTCTTCTAGACAAAAACCAAAATCAAGTACAATACAAGAAATAAAGAAACTCTTAACTCAAATTTGCAAATTCAAACATATTGCTATACACTGGATTCCAGCTCATGTTGGAATCCAAGGCAATGAAATACTCATTCTCTGGCAAAAAAAGAACAACTCTATCAAAAACAAATAAAATTCTGGATTCCCAAGAAATTAAAACACTTCTGAATAGAAAGGCTGGGAAAGACTACAAAACTAAGATCCAGGACGACATAAAAGACAAACAATGGCTTAACATTTACCACAGAAAGAAGCAGTGGCATTATTCAAACTCAAGACAAGGCATGACTGTCTTGTAGCACACCTGTGCAAAATAAACATCTTTGCATCTGAGGAGTGTACACTTCGTTGACAGCCAGGGACCAGAATGAATACTGATCACCTGCTCAACTGCAGGAAACTTGGTCCCAAACAGGAAGCAGCCAACTTGTACAGACAGCAAGACTGCAAATGAAAATCAAAGTTTTCAGAAGGAAGGCTATTAGAAGAAGAAGAAGAAGATTAAATATTTGCAGTCAAAATCTTTGGAGCTATTTCAGAGAAAACTAATGCTTTCCTGTATAGAGTAGTTGGGGGTAATTCTCTGGAAAATTGTGTTGCATTCCTGGAAGATGCTGAACTCAAAGATCAAGTTTGCTATTTATACAACTTTTCTATATATGCATGATATACATACGTGCACAATAATCTTCATCAAAAATTATTTTGGGGGGCTCCAGGGGCTACAAGGCATTTCCAGTGAAATCTCAATATTAAATTTTTTGTTGAAATACAATACTTCCTCTATCTACCACATGTAAGTGGTAGAGAAAATAATGAAATGATGTTTTTAATAAGTTTCATATTCAGGATACTTAGTTTTTTTTTTTTTTTTTCAGTTCCTTAAGTTTCCTCTTGGTCTCCTTTTCTTCACTCTCTCTCTAAGCTTCATCTCACGATTCCCTTCTTTCATTTCCTACTCTTTCCCTTATTTTTTGTCTTTTTAATGTACAGCTGTTGTACTGGGCAGGAGGGGCCAGGGCGCTGACCACGTCCCACCGTTTGGTACTGCACCCCACTCATATCCGTGGTGGGCAGAGGTGGGGGATGCAGCGTCTGGGCTGTACACCTTGGTCCAGAAAGGGCTATTGCACTGCAGGGTTGGTTAATTAATGTACAGCTGTGTGCAAAAGAAGAGATTTCCTGTAAGTTTTTTAACTTCAGATTATGTAATATAAACAGAACAAATCTAAATGGAGTTAAATGCATTTGCCTCTTCTGTTGTAGTATAATATAATTTGTTTTCCAATGAAGAAACATTAGCATCATTAAAGTTCTTAAATTGAACATATGCAAAGTTGACTGGGATGTTTGTTACACTTGGCTGCACTGCTTGCTGGTAAAAGACATGCACAGTTCATAAAGAAGGACAATGTAACCCGTGTGTTATGTATGATTGCATAACAAACCCTTCACCAAAATAGCACTGTATGTACGTCAAGAGTGTGCTATAATTAGAATTGGCAGAGAGTTCCTGTTCATCCTGAGTTGAACTTTTTGCCTTTCTACCTTGAGAAAACTTAGTAGGTCACAGTTGTTTACATATTTTGTCTTAGGAGAATGGGCAGACAGGAATTTTGTGTATAAAAGAACAGAAGGAAGCTCAAATGCTTTAAGAACGAGTATGTGTTGAAAGAAGTGACATAAATTGAAATGTACTACAAGCTGTACTTAATGTGTTTTATGCGTGACCTCCACCACCCTCACCCCAAAGAAAATGGTATTTTTAGAAATGAAAAATCCGATAAATACAAAATTTCATACTTAAGTCAACACTGTTAAAGCGTGCTACGCATAGTTCAAGATAATCCCCGCTCAACCACATTTTACAAGGAAAAAGTTATTTTTCATATTCTTAACAGTGCTTTTAATGACTTTGAATAAAATATATGTATGAGGTGTTAAAGATATTTTGAATTTTTGTTAATAACTTATGAAGCGCTAAATTTGTATCACTGAGAAGTAATAAGAGGCAGACAAAAATGTATTATATGTTAAATTATGTAAGTGTACATTAATATGCATAATGTAACTTAAAATATATCTTTTAATAATATCAGCCATTCTCAAAATATTCAAAGTTAGGTGCTTATATTTCTTATGTCATCCGAAGGGAATAATCAAAAGATTTAAATCTTTTTTCTTTTCATTGCAAGAGATATTTGAATGTCCTTATCAAATGTGTACATAACTAAAGACTTAACGTCCTGTTTGAAACAATTGAAAGGTTAATGTATATTGTGCATGATGCAGCACGGGTTGGAAAAAAAGATCTGATGTGTTGCACTTGCATGACGTTCTCTACTCTTGTACCAACTATTCTTACAAACCCTTACTCCTCTTTTTCATGTTAGTTGAGATAAACATTTGCAGAAATTACCTTATTGCTGACTTTCATATAGGCGCAAGGGGAATATGGAAATACCATAGGCTATGAGCAGTAGTCAAATCTTTTAAAGATTTGTGCTGCAAAGAGATGAGAAAATGAATAATGACCTTCCATTTTAGAAAAGTATAGTAAAACTCGCACAAATAACAAGGAATATTTCTGAAATGGTTCACTCCACAAAAAAATGCAGTTGTGCATAACTTGTGTGTTTTAATGAGATCTACATTTTTTACTGTAAGGTTTGCTCTATCTGTTACAGTTTACCAGCTATGTAAAAGTCATCAAGAGTAAACAGGACAACATAGGCTATAGCCAGAAAATTCAAAATATACATTTTCATTTGCCATAGAAATATCTTAAACATATGGTATATCAAAATCGTTAGCCATTTTTGAGAAAATCAAAATTATCAAAAAAAATTTTACATGTAAAGGGTAGTATAGGGTGGAGGAATGTTCTTCAAAAGCTTCGTGTCGCATTCTTGAAAGATATTAAACTGAAATACCAGCTTTGGTTTTTAACAGACACTTTTTGGTTTGGAGTTATGTTACACACACACACACGCACACACGTTTCTAAAACTACTTTTTTTGCATTTAGGGGACCTCAAAACATTTCTGGTGAAATCTTGACATGGAAATTTTGGTTCGAATACAATACTTCCCCTACTTACTACATATAGTAGAGTTTTAGGTGCGCACCTTCTTTCTTAGGGTAAATTTAAGCTCTTCGGAAAGATACCACAGTGTGAAGTTTTGTTTCTAATTGCCAAAAGAGACATTTTTTCATGCACCTTTTTTCCCTTTTTGGGTAGCTTTATCCCTTTTTCCCCCCAACCATGCCTATAATCCCCTTTTCTCCCTTTTTTACTTTGTCTACTGGTAAGTAGGGGAAGTATTGTATTCCAACCAAAAATTTGAAGTCGAGATTTCACCGGAAATATATGTTTTGAGAACCCGTGAATAAAAAAAAAAAAGCATTTTTGGAAAAAGGTGTGTGTGTGTGTGTGTGTGTGTCTGTCTGTGGACAGCATAACTCAAAAACAAAAAGTAGGTTAAAAATCAAAGTTGGTATTTAAGTTTAATGTCTTTCAAGGATGCGACACGAAGATTTTGAAGAAAATAGCCCCTCGCTAAACTACCCTTTACATTGAAAATTTTTATTTTTTTGAAAATGCCTAACAATTTTGATTAAAATGTCATATGTTTAAGATATTTTTATGACAAATGAAATGTATATCTTGAATTTTCTGGCTATAGACCATGTAGTCATATTTACTCTGGACAACTTTTGCATAACTGGTAAACCGTTACAGATAGATCAAGTCCTACTACACAAAAAATGTTGTTAGCTAATGCTGGATTTCTGACAATGAAGTCATTAATCCTCTTGCTCTCCAACACAAAAAATGTAGACCTTGCTAAAATACATTTATGTCAAAATGAATTTTCTTGTAGGTTGAACCATTTCAGAGATGTTCCTTGTTATGTGTGGGAGTTTCAGAAAACATAACTTTCGTGAAATGGAACATCGTTTGAGAGGTGGAACTGGAACTTAAAAATTCAATGCCACAACTGGGATTTGAACCACAGACCTTCCGCTTACCGGATGGCTGCTCTACCACTGAGCTATTGTGACAAACTGCCAGAATGGCATTAAATTCTCAAACCAGTTCGTATTTCTCCTGGTAATTTTAAGTTCCAGTTCTAGCTCTCAAACTTTGCCCACACACGGCTTGTGTGTTTAAAAACACCAACAGTAAGTTTGTTGGCATAAATAAATAATAATTACCATCTGAAGGTTATTTTTAATCCTAGGACATAAAGTACTTACAATAGTAAGTTACCATTGGGGTAATTTGTCTCTGATGTGAGACTGCCTTTGTGGTTTACCAGGAGAAATACGAACTGGTTTGAGAATTTAATGCCATTCTGGCAGTTTGTCACAATAGCTCAGTGGTAGAGCATCTGCCCGGTAAGCGGAAGGTCTGTGGTTCAAATCCCAGTTGTGGCATTGAATTTTTAAGTTCCAGTTCTACCTCTCAAACTTTGCCCACACACGGCTTGTGTGTTTAAAAACACCAACAGTAAGTTTGTTGGCATAAATAAATAATGGAACATCGTTGTTCATTTTTTTATGTTAAGTGTGCAAAGAGAATGGAATCTCAAAGCCTTAAAAGATTTGACTATCGCACAAAGCCTACTGTATTGTAATATTCCCCTTGCACCTACAAGGAAATAAGCAATAAGATAATTTGTACAAATGTTTATCTTAACTAACACGAAGATATAGGAATAAGAGTTTGTCAGAATAGTTAGTACAAGAGTAGACAAAGTCATGCGGGTGCAACACATCAGATTTTTCTTTTAAGTTTCCTTTCATTTTACTCTATATGATTTTAATCCATATAAAATATTTAACTTTTAATTAATATCTCAGCTTGCTGTGAAGAGTAAGTCTAACTCTTTCAGTAAATGCTGCGCGGGAGTTGAAAGCACACCTACAACAATGGAAAATAATTGTGTATGGCAAATCCTCTTTCTCTTGCTTTACCGCTCTAAAGCAGCCTGCAATAATGCAACTGACAATGACTCATTGTCATTGTATATCATTCTATCATTTTAATTTCACCAGAATCAGTAGCCTACTGTTAGTGAATGTGAGTCTGTTACTGTGACAGATGTCATCTGTTTGCACGGATTACAAGGTCATGCAGAGACAGCAGTAACTGTACACGCATAGTTCCAAGAATTGACTCTGGGTTCTGCTCAAAGCTACTAGAAATCACTGAGACTGCAGTTCCAGCATGAATGAGAACATTCTGGTAATTCTGGCTGTGTTATATATGAGTGTGGACAGCTAGTGAATGAGTTGTGTAACAGTCACATTAAGTTAGCAAGTGAACTGATGTTAGTCCTTTGTTACATTACTAAATAGTGTATTACTAGATTTTACCATGCCAAAGGTGTCCAGTGCTCGACTTATTTTCTGGTTTAGGATTTCAAACAAGATTTCATGGACACAGATGGAACTGTTATTTGATGTACTATTTGCAATTCAGGAATTTTGTTAGATGAAAAAACACCAGTGAGATCGCATCAAGCAGCACATCTCTAGCTCTAAGCATCAAATGAACAAGACTCTTCAGGCAAACAAATCATGGCAGCCTCTATTACAGAATGCATTTCAACAGGGTTCTTCAAAAACCCAAAATGTTAAGGAAATCAACATTGAGTCTCCTTACCTCCAGCAACCTCTGTATATTTATATTGCAAAGTTTTGAAATGAAAACACTGTAAATGGCATTTAAGCTCCATAGGTGCAGCTATTCTATAAATAAAGAATTTCAAGCAGTTTGCCATATAAATTGTCCTTAATTTTGGAAACTTGAATCAGATTTTAAAACATTCAGGTCAGCCAGGACTTGAACCAGTTATTTGAGATCGCCTAGAACATTTAATGTATACAGGTATCTTGTCATGTTAGCTAAAGTGGTGAAATCATCTGCATAGAGAGACGGAAGATCCATGGTTTGAGTCCTGGCCATGGCATTTGAAGCTTTTGCAAATCTGATTCAACTATTCAATTTATGGCCTACACATGGCTACTGTGAAGCAACAGTTATGAAATTATCTTAATTGTGTACCATATCAACAAAATTTTAAATGTATCAGCAAACTTTAAAGCAAAAAAAAAGAAAAAATTAATTTTATATCTCTGGTTATTTCATTGTGCAGGCAGATGAGCCATGCAAATAGGTATTCTGCAAATTAACTGGGTTTATTCATGTTGTTACAACAAAAATAAGCATAAAAGTCAGAGTTGTTTGGAAAACTAATGATTAATAAAATTGCTGAAACCATTTTAAATAGTAAGAAATATGAATTATCGTAGAAATGCAGATCAGTATCATTAAAATTACAGCTGTTTGTAGTACGTATCAGGAGTAGTGAAAACTGCTAGTATAAAAGTGGATAATGCTAGACTTCTAGTAATGTACTTATTTAGATACTTTTTGGCATGTATTAAGTAGTATTTTGCTACAACAGTAATTCATGGGACAACATAATTTATTGGGAAAACATTAAATTTGTAAGATATTGATTTTAATGTTCTGAATCCATAGCAGGTTTTAAAGGGGTACCAGAAAAGGCAAGACTTTATTACATAATAAATTACACTTGTGTAGTTAATTGAAGCATATGTTGAATAAGCTGTAAGAATTCTGAAATTACAGTCAATGCAGTGTTCATTTTATATTCATCATTTCAAACTGTATACAGAGTTTCATTACTCTTAAAAAAGTTCTGCTCCTAGAAATTTCCTTACAAGCTGATTTCACTACACCCCAAATATTGTTTGTACTTCAAGATTTCAAATGCTTTTGCAGATGTATGGTGGGATGCGTGGCATAAAGGGGCTGGTGTGTGAAACGTCGGTACTGGACCCAGATGAGGGAATCCGTTTCCGAGGTTATTCCATCCCAGAGTGCCAAAAGCTGCTGCCAAAGGCAAAGGGTGGCTCTGAACCCCTACCTGAAGGCCTCTTCTGGTTGCTTATTACAGGAGAGGTTCCTAATGAAGCTCAGGTAAGGTATGGTGTCTTTAAGCTGTTGGTAGAACCTCATATGTTCCCCTTGTACCTTTCAGTTGGATGTAGAGTTGGTTTACTTTTACAGGTGAAAGCAATATCTAAAGAATGGGCTAACAGGGCTGCCCTGCCATCACACGTGGTGACAATGCTGAATAACTTCCCCACCACCCTACATCCTATGTCACAATTCAGCAGCGCCATCACTGCACTTAACTCAGATAGCAAGTTTGCCAAAGCTTATTCTGAAGGAGTCCACAAGACGAAATATTGGGAGGTAAGTTCATAACTATTCAAGAGGCTGGAAAAATTTAATGCACCTTCTACATTTTGTAGTGTGGGATTAGTTACAAAAAGGGAAATAAAAACACCTGTACATATGCAAAACTACGTATAACTATACAAATTATTCCAATTGCACTAAAGCAGTCATTTGAATACTTTTATGACAAATTTTAAAACTAATGCACTGATCATAGAAAATATGCTGCTATATAGCATAGTAGTTTTAAGTATGTACAGTAGGATCTGATGTTTTTGCAAGGATCTAGGAATTTGAACATCATAGACAGGAAAACAAAATGTGCAATTTGAGAACTTTATAATTTTGTAATAAGAATCTAATAATGCATTTTATTTCACAAATACAAAATATGTACAATATTTACACTGGTTTGAAGTACAGCCTTGGACAGAAAAAAGTGAGTCTTGAATGCCAAGTGTTTCTAAATGTTTTAAAAGTCCTATGTGGCATACTGTGCCTTATTTACATATGCAGTACACTTGTGTAGCTGCTTCAGCAAGTTTTATGGCATTACCAAACATGCTACCTTCCATGTATCTTCTTTAGTGCTGTGGCAAAGCATATGGTACTTCTGTGGTTAAGACCATAGGTTCATTTCTTGTATGTAGTGCACACATATGTTGTTGGCTAATGCAGGATTTCTGACAGTGAAGTCGTTAGTCCTCTTGCTCTCCAATACTTTTCACTGATGGGGCGCTAGAAGTGGTCGGGCTAGTTTGAAGGTGGTCTTGCTCCATTTCCTCTTGCAGATCACATAGAGGACAGAGTGGTGAAGAATATATCCCAATTCTGCTCTGCCAGACAATCATATTCTGTAATCAACCTGAAGGTTGACTGCCATTTTTCGGGGATACTCAGGAATTACTGTCTGAATGTTCGGTAGTTCCCATCTTTTGTCCCACAGGAGTTCCTTTACATGCCAGTAAAATCTATTGACATGGAGCTGTCTTTTTAAAACCATTAGTCTGGGCTGGATTTGAACTTGCAACCTCGGGGTTCAGTAGGCCAGCATTTAACCAGGTGAGCCACCCAGACCGACATTATTTGGTGTAGTAGAGCATTTTAGATGGTTAGTAAATGAGTGAATAGCAAATGATTTTGTTGCTGATCTGTGGTAGCAACTGAGCAAACTGCTGATTGCTTTTCACTGTAATTTTGGTCAGACACCAGGTAGTAGAATTGGGGTATTTAGAAATTATATTTTATTTGTTATTTAATCTAGAGCATATTACAAATAGCTATATGAAAATTTTACTGCTGTTTCCTTCCCATTTCTTTCTTCCAATAAATGCATACTGATTTTTCCATAATTTGTCCTGTTATACAGGCACGGCTCCTCAGGGTAGGCATTGCCTACCCTATCGTAATACATCAACAAATAATGTTTAACTATGATTCTGCATTTTATTGTTTGAACCGTCATTTTCCCCTAATTGCAGTTCAAGAAAAGTTGACCAGTGTATGGTCAAATCCTTTAATCTCAATTCCGATTCATCAAAACTGCGCTGCGTGTTTGAAACGCACGGCAGAAATGATACGCATGGAACCTGAGTAGTGGAGAGCCAGCTAGCTTGACCTCTGCCTGCCCGGCCCCATTTCCTCAGTACGAGGCCCTTGAACAGGGATAAGGAAACATTCCGTCTGTATACACACTCCGAGCATGCGTAGATGCGTCTGCCAGCACTCCAAACACTTGCCTGCCCAAATCCGAATTTATGCGACATTTTCCGAACAGCCATACTCCACGAACGAAGATCTGAGATCTGAATCGTGTCGTTATCACTCTGTGTAATACCAGTATGACCGACTTAGTGAACTAATACAAATTCCGCTTTCGCGGCACACTGACAATGAAAAGAGGAATGTTTCAGCTATTTAACACAAAGCTGCAGTCAGACAATTTTTCAATTTCTTAATCCATTTTAGTCATGGACATCCCAAAACGGGGGCAAGGGGGGCCACGGCCCCCCCTTGGAAGTTGGTAAACTTTATGTGCGGTCAGTTACTGACTATTTAACTATTATTTTAATTTTGGCGTAAAGAACAATTTTTGTTTAGCACAAATTAATACGGTTATCTGCAACAAATACTATAAATTTTGACAGTAAAATAATGATTTAATATTATATGATTGCAAATTTCCAACATGTTCCCCCCCCCTGGAAAAAAGTCTGCCGACACTCGTGATTTTAGTTTTGGCGGTAATTCGTCTGTAAGTCACACTCATTCACTCTGCTCTTATTAAACAACCAAACAATATATTGTTTGCGTTATCCGCAATGACTTCGCCCCCTATATTTTGGATAAACGGGGTTTATTATTGTTGTTGTTGTTGCTGTTACACTTTGCCTACCCTAAAATTTTGACTGCAAGCCACAACTGCTGTTATACACTTCATATTTTATCTCTTTTCCATAATCTATATTCCACGTGAATATCCAAAGCATTCTTATTAGTCCAATGTTTGAAGGATCATTTTTCTCCCTGTAACCTAGTATTACAAAATATGTGCTGATATGCATACTTGTCTCTTTGCAGCATGTATATGAAGATGCAATGGATCTAATTGCCAAGCTTCCAGTAGTAGCAGCAACAATTTACAGAAATACATACAGGGACGGAAAAGGTGTGGGAGCCATTGACACAAATCTTGATTGGAGTGCAAACTTCTGCCAGATGTTGGGCTATGACAACCCCGAGTTTACAGAACTTATGAGGTTATATCTCACAATTCATAGGTGAGAGATGGTTGAAATAAAATACACTATATAGTTTAGTAGAAATTATGTGGATTGTGCTGAAGGTTGAGTATTTCTAATTGGTCATTTTACTTAGATTTCTTTCCTGCTCAAACTGCCTGGTATGATGTAACAGTGAAAAATATAATCTTTCAAAAAGGTAAATCAGGATTTTAGTGCATTGTGAACCTAGGACATCAGAGAGGACCAACAAGAAGTATTGTAAATGCAAGAGATAGAAACATAAATGTGAGGTAATAGTGTATATGTGTACAGTCAATTCAGTGGTGCTGTCAAAGCCAGGAAGATTTGCTATAGGTAAAGTTGCAGATTAACTGCAATAACCATGTTACAGATACTGTCTCATAAGTAATGTTGTTTTTTAGAAAAACAATTATTTGAAATGTGTTCTGACAAGCCATTAATTTATCTTCAAAGTACAGACCATTAGATTCCATGGTCTTGAGCTATCTTTCAGCAAGGTTTATTATCCCAAGATGGTACCAGTCCCTGGGTTTTGATGCAAAGAATTCAGTAAGACCCACTTGCACTGCTTCAATGTTGTCAAAATTTCTTCCATATAGAAAAGGGCCATGGATCGAAAAAGATGATAATCTGATGGTGCAAGATCAGGGCTGTATGCTGGGTGTGGTAGCAATTTGATTCCTCCCAATGCCTGAATTTTTCCCATGGTCGTTCACGCAATATGGAGTCTTGCATTGTCTTGTAAGTCAGATGTTGCAATAGAACTCTATTTCAGTTAACTAATACTGGGTATTTCCATCTCAAAATTTCATGAACTCGTTCCATTTGTTGAGAGTAAAGATCCGCATCAAAAGCCCGCCCATTTGGCACGAACTCCTAGTTTGTCACACCTTTAAAATTTCACCAGACACACCTTACTTTGTGACTGAATCAATTTTTTTTAACAGTGACTTTGGCAGGTTGGCAGGGATCAAGCCACTGTTTTGGGGCATCGGGGTTTTGGTAATATACCCATTTTTCATCACAAGTGACAATTCTCCTGACAAATCTGTCATCCATGGGATTACGGATAAGCTGACGACGATATCCACTCTATGTTGAGCCTGTTGAGGTGTCAGTTCATGAGGTACAGATCTACAGCTTCTGTATGATTTTCCAAGTGGCTTAATGTGGCAGTGTATGGTATCTTTTGATGCACCAAGTCCTTCTAAAAGCCTATGGGTACTTTTTTGCAGATTTTCTCACAAAACTTGGTGTGCATCCTCAGTATTCCATACTTTAGGTCTTCCAGAGCGTGGTAAATCTTTAGTGTTTTTGTCTCCATTGTTGAAACGTTGGAACCATCGTTGTGCCACATGCTCACTGACACCTTCTCCTTCCACTTCACATATCCTTCGACCTGTGACAGCAACTTTATAATCTTGTTTCCAGTAGTGCTTTAGAAGGACTCTAAGTTCAAACTTTATCTCCATTTTGTGATTGTTTATTAACAACTGAAGATTGACACGTGCTCACAATGTACACAACACTAGCCATGGCATCCCGTAAATAGCATTGCCAAACCAAAGAAACCCAATAAGTTTTCCAAAATACCAAAATCAAAAAACCGACATTACTTATGAGGCAACCTAACACTTCCAAATGCTTAGTGAGGGAGTAAGGAAGCAATAATTGCTTTGAATACTTTGTTTACATATCTGCAAATCATGAATTTTGAAATACTGTTGCAGTCACCATTAACAATTTGGAAGGATATCATGGTGAAATATCTGAGCCTTAGCTACTCTTGTATTAATAGAATTGACAGATTATGTTGATAGGTGTAGCAATCAGCTCTTAGTTTCCTAAGGTTCTAAAATGCAACTCAGGTTGAAAGTAGAATAATTCTAAATTTAAGTTAATTTTATTTTACAGTGACCATGAAGGAGGAAATGTGAGTGCTCACACAGTGCACTTAGTGGGATCAGCACTGTCTGACCCATATCTTTCATTTGCGGCTGGTATGAATGGGCTTGCTGGACCTCTCCATGGCTTGGCTAACCAGGAGGTGAGACAAGCTTTTGTTTTCCTCTCTGAAATACCAAACATAATTTTTAATACTAATAGCATAAATCTTGTAGAGGTAGATATGTTCCAAACAGTGACTTGAAAATAGTGTATGTTGTCATTCTTTTCTCTATAATTAGGAGAAAAACAGGGCTAAGATAACAATAAATATAACAGGTAATGATTGAGTCTTTCATTACACAAAATAACACATTGACCCATTTTCGTTGGCAAACATTAAAATACACGCTGTATTCAGTGATGACCTACAAATGAAGGTAATTTTTAAGTAGGTTATTTTGGTTATTTTTAATACATTTTAATTTAATTTTTAATATTCTTTTGGTCATCAAAAATCCAAGCCCTAGTGCTGAATTATCATTGAACATATTATGGAGACATGTAGCTTCCTTCATCCATGTTTGAAAGTAATTTGTAACAATATTGAAATTTGAATTTCACTAATTTGTCAGGAGTTTTACAGTACAGTGATGTGTAAACGTTTAAAGATAACTGAATCAGTTTACTGGCATTACATTACTTACATTTATGTAAATCAACTTACAGTTATCTTCAAATTAACTTTGAATGTTAGATCATTTCATTGTTTGATATTTCCTTGTGGTTTACTGGAAAAATATTTGAGTCAGTTGTGAAATCCAATGTGCTGGGCATGTTGATCTGGTAGCTGAGTTGGTTACAGTAAATGGATAAAAACTGGAAGATCCATGCTCAAATCCTGGCTATGACATTGAATATTTATCTGATTCTACCTTTCCATCTTTGTCCTACACATGGCTTGTATGAAAGAATAATTGATTACTATTTATATAAAAAATTTGCCAACTAAACTATTAATGTTTTTAGGTGCTGATTTTCCTGAAGAAAATGCAGAAGGAACTGGGAGACAATGTGACAGATGAGAAACTAAAGGAATTCATTTGGAAGACACTGAAGAGTGGGCAGGTGGTACCTGGTTATGGACATGCAGTATTGAGGAAAACTGATCCTCGATACACATGTCAGCGAGAATTTGCTCAGAAGCATCTTCCAAATGACCCTCTGTTCAAGGTATTCAAGAATGTATTCACTTTCATAAATTACATAGCTTAATATTTTTTGAGAGGTAGGATCGGAACTGAAAAATTTAAATCCCAGCTGTGGCATTGAATTTTTCAGTTCCAGAATTTCATTACTTGGATGGCTCAAAGATTCCTGTATTGGTTATTTAATGCATTTGTTGAGTTTTTCTTTTTTTTCTTCCTTGTTCATTGTAACATCAAATTATGCTCATCCGGGGGCACTGACCACATCCTACCCTCCAGTACTGCACCCCACTAATGATGCCTGTAGTGGGCAGAGGTGGGGGATGCAGCAGCCAGGCAGCTAGCCTTGGCCCTTCATGGGCTGTTGTGCTAGGAGTTTTTAAATGTTTAACATGTGAGGCATCAAAGCTGTATGAGGAG
This sequence comes from Tenodera sinensis, assembly GCA_030765045.1. Lineage (NCBI taxonomy): Eukaryota > Metazoa > Arthropoda > Insecta > Mantodea > Mantidae > Tenodera > Tenodera sinensis. Next base: position 31,169,204 of record CM060967.1, read on the forward strand.
TTCAAAAAGCATCATGTTTTCTCCAATTATGTGTTTGTTCTGCATGCATGAATATTTATTTCCAGAATACCAAGGTTAACATTAGGTGGGTTTGTTATTAGGTGCAATGAAAGTCCTACAGAATGCAAGTGATATCAAACCACATTTTCTAATTAAGTCTTGTTTCCTACAGTCACTGTCACTGTCATCTTCATTCACATATATAAGAAATGAAGTATTCTCCTGTGAAACACCCTGCAATTGAACTTTTCACTTATTTTGCATGGTGTGCATGGTGTGTTACTCATTTTTCTACATCTTTCCCATACTCTCGAATATATGATGGTTACATATTTTATCAACACTTTGCAAACACTGTCACTTACAAAGGTAGTGGCATTTGGTTTCTTTCAGCATGCTTAAGGTGCTCCTGTATTTGCTCAGTTGGATTGAAATAAGTAATATAGAGGTAATTGAGGACTTCATGACCATGAACTTTTGCCATTTTGTCTATGTAACATCACCTTTATATTGGCTTTCTGAATGTTCTCCAAAAGGAACTGGACAGACTAACTTATTCTTATTATCTTCTTTCTTGGAAGTTTGAAAATTATGAAATTATAAGTGTTGTGTAGTGTTATTAATCGACTCACCTTTTTGGTTTAAATAAATTAACTTATTCTTGATCATTTAATCCTTTTTGCTGGATATATGGCAATTTTTATATATAGCCGTGTAATATAACTAGCGTTATCTAACACAGTAGAAGGAATATTTTCCAAAAGTATGTTCTATAACCAAGGTTCAAATACAGAGAAATCCAAATGCATGTGAACCGATATGCAGTGTTTTTCCGCTGCGAACGCTAAAATATAACACCAGCTGATTACACAAGCCCATGAGCACAATCAGTATTTAGTTGATGCAATATTGTGCGGCTGCATTATTACCAGTGTGCTTTATTACTTAGTCCTATACTTAGTCACAAAGTGTATTATGGCTCAGCATTTGTTTTCTACTGCACAGCGTGTATTTATTATGATTTTGTTCGAGTCAACAGTTGTTACTTGTATATACAGCCAATCTTTCAATGAGAACAATTGAACGCATATTTCAGGACAGAATTGAGGAGCATTTTTTTTCAAAACTCGATAGATGCAAAATTTTACCAAATTGCGTTATCATAGTATCGGCATAATTTTCACCTTCTGCAGTGTTTTGTGAAATCAGATTTTGCAAAATTCGGTTCATGTCCTGTGTAGAAGGTAGAGTATATTAGCAGTTTTTTCAAAACTCGATAGATGCACTTGCTCAGTTAAAGCAAAGGTCGATAGAAGCAATTTTATGATTTTATGATCCAGAGTGTAGCAAACTTAATTCTATGAAACGCATGTTGGCATTGACGGCCATCTCACTGTTGTGATTCTTGGAATTCTCAATCATTTCTGCAAGCTTTGTACACTGCTGATCTTTGGGAATAACTGAGAACTCAGGCTGTACGCTTGGATTTCACATTCATTTCTGCAAGATTTTTTTTTTTTATTTTGGTTCCATTTATATCCTGCCTTTAACTGCAGGGGTCATATCGGCGACTTTGCTTATTGGCAATGGTGTTACTCGTTCAACCGTGGGTTTTTCGGTCTTTGGGAATTTTTGTATGTTGAATTCACACACACATTAACACTTTCATTCATACTTGCTCACTCAGGGAAGGATGAGGAATAATCTTCACTGGAGAAAAATTCCTACAACCCTCCTGGGAATCGAACCTGCGACCCCTTGCACAGTAGGCAGGTGCTTCTGCAAGCTTTGTTATACTTGCATGGCATTTTTATTCTTAGTTGAGACACTACTCAAGTATGCAAAATGGACAGGAGCTCAGATTGTGAAACTGTACCAGTTGTAGAATGCACGGGAGGTAGAAATTGTGAAAACAAGGAAAGGATATCAAAATGCAAGTCAAGGAAAGCTCGTACTCCAGCAATTACATGTTCACATAGTCTCGAGTGCACTCCACGAAATCCTAAAAGTAAAGTGGGTAGTCTAGTGTTTCTGGACGTCTTGGTTAGCAAGAAGGCCGACGGGACACTTGGACACACGGTCTACCGCAAGCCTACCCATACTGACCGATACTTAAACAAACATTCCAATCATCATCCCAGACAGAAGCGTGCAATGATCAAGATGCTTGCAACCCGTGCTTCCCGCATCTGTGAGCCGCACTTTTTAAAACAAGAACTTGGCCCCTTAGAACAAGCATTACTTTCCAATGGTTATTCAATCCAAGAAGTAAGAAGAGCTTGCCGGCCTCCTAAGACTCAACCTGTCATCCGGAATCCAGATCAGCCCAAAAGTAAGGGCATTGTGTTCCTACCATACTTGAAAAATGTCACCGACCGAATTGATCGCATATTACAGCAGCATGTCAAGACGATCTTTAAACCCACCAGACAGTTAAGCAGTTTACTACGATCACCCAAGGATCCCCGAGAAGCTTTGCCATCGGCTGGAGTATACAGTATTCCTTTAGGTTGTGGCTCAGTTTACATTGGAACTACTCAGCGCAGTGTTAAGACCAGACTCGCGGAACACAAAAGAAGCTGCCGCCTGGGCCAAACTGATAAGTCTGCGGTCGCTGAACATGCCATTAATGCAGTCGGTGAACACAGTGTTAAGTTCCAGGATACGCGCACCCTTGCATCTACCATACATTACCATGCCTGACTACAGCGAGAGGCTATTGAAATTTACAAGCACCCTAACAACTTTAATAAGAAGAAAGAGGCCTTAAGATTAAACAGCAACTGGCATCCGGTCATAGAAAATAAAGAACATCATAAGAAGCAGGAAAGCAAGGTAAGCCAATCAGAAGAGACCAGCAGCATAAGAGAGATAGAACCAAGGCCATCTTTATCTAACAGGCCTGTATACGGAAAGAGATTACGTTAATGACGTCAACACGGTAGGCTTATGTTTATCACCTATTTGTTTATTACGGGAATGCAACATATCAGCACGTGGTTGGAACGCTAAGAAGTTGCTTGTGCCTTACAACGTGTCAGTAAACAATTAAGTGAGCGGAAAATTAAATTACAAAGTGGTGTAGTTTTCAATACAAAATGCCTGGGAAGTGTTGTGTGCCGGGTTATACCTCAAACTTTAAAACAAGTGTAGAAAAGTATGTTAGTGTTTTCGTTTCCAAAGGATCCACACAGGAGAGACCAGTGGGTACGTACTATTCACAGGGATATTTATGAACCAGGTGTGGTATGTATTAAACATTTTTCTGAACAGCACATAGTGAAGGAATTTACTGCTACGTGAAATGATGGAAGCGTTTTGCAGCACCCAGAACAACTCCTAAACTTACTGAAAATCCATAGCATTTCGTAAATGGCTCGAAGATGAAAAACTTGTTGATTTTCAGAGCTTTAAAAATAGACATTAAATAAATAGAAATAACAAAAATAGAATTAGTGACATGAAATTAGAGGGATTCACCGTCACCATAAAAGAGAACGTAATTTTTGTGAAAATTGATACTGAAGAAATTCCTAAAATTGCAGCAGCATTAAAAATTAATTCCAATTTTATTATTTAGGTTCTATAGGGTAAAATTGTAATACCCAATAGTAGGTTTAAATGGATTCTCGGTAAACAAATGATATTGGATAAATGGTCTAAATTTGATGCTCTTTTGGTTCACAATAGCAAGTGAACAAACAGAACATAAACTACTTCAGGCTGCCAACATTTTAAAGGAATGTTGGGAGGACATGAATGAAGATTCCACAGAATATCTTAAACCTAAATTCCTAGAAGAGCAGGTAAAATTGGTCAGTCAAAAGTAAATTAAATATACGCCCGATACCCTGTTATGGACGTGCTCAATTTATTTTTCTCACCCAGCAGCTTACAGATAGTTACTTGATTCCAATGTTCTTTCTTTACACCATCCTGATTACCTCAGAAAACTGTCTCAACCCTTCAGTCCTGACAGAAACTCTTGCATTTAAAATATTTATCAGAGAAGGTGAAAATGCTTAGTGATCACGAAAAAGTAGTAAATTTGTAGAGACATATGAACAAGAATTTCTTAAAGTAGAAAAGCAGAGAAACTTAATTCTACATTTAGGTGCTGAGACATGTGACATTAATAATATCGGTGCTGACTGTAATGCTAGTGATTGCAAGTTACTGGGTACTATTTTGACGAGGAAAATAATAAAAGTAATAACCAACATCCTCTTGAAAAAACTACTGCATTATTAAGCAAGACAGTTTGGTATTATCTACAGGGAAAAAAGAAAGAAAGAAACTGGAGATATATTCGCATTGCGAACGTAAGAAGCATGCTCTGCCATTAACAACTATGCAAAGCATGTTTTCCACTAACATACTAACACACATTAACTTTTAATACGAAATGTGAAAATATAAATGAATGCACGCTTCTTCCAGCGCAGAAATGCTGTAAAACATGTGTTTATTCCATATGAATTGCTTGGAACGTCGGCCTCGCGTTGTGACGTCACGAATCGCATATCCAGGCCTGTTGCTTAGAGATGGCCTTAATAGAACCCCCTCCACCAGCCACCACACCTCTGCACGCCCTGGGCCAATCAGTGCACGTTGCGCATGGTATAAATGGAGCGCCACAGACAGTCGACGCATCAGTCGCAGTGATACCTTCTACAAGGAGACTTCGACAACGCCACTGAGGATGTTTACCGCAGTTGTAAATGAAACGTTTGGAAGGCAGATCTCCAGCAGACCACAGTATAACAGCCCGGAAGATACTTCATTCTACAATTTAGACTACTAAGTTACAAAACTCGCGTAAGCAAAAGTTGCAATGTGCCTCTATTCTGATGACTCAAGACACCACGCATACAGTAGTGCTTTATTACACAGTATGCTGACGCATAAGCCACACATACAATGGGTGTTTCTTTACTGTTTCTTTCTGAGAACTTACATGATTACTTAGATGCGTTCGACAGAGCAAAGTTGACTTTTCACTACAGTAAAACAAAATAGTGCCATTTCAACGTTTTGTAAATACAACTCAACTTTGCTGATGACGTACATTTATACTGTGTATAACAAGTTTTATACCAGTTTTTGTTTCATTAAAATAACTTAATACTTACACAAAATACAGTTGTGTATATACGATGCACTTTAAATGCCCTGCGCTGGATATTGGGTAGCAGTTCTTGGCTCACGGACATTTTAAATGGCCATCGCTCAAGAGGTTAATTATTAGTAGAAATTTGTGGCTCCCTTGGTCCCCCGACCTAACCCCCTGCGATTTCTATCTCTGGGGTAACTTAAAGCATAAAGTGTACAAGACAAACCCACTTCCCCTGGAAGAATTGAAATTAGAAGGAAAAACACTAACTCAAACACATGAAGCAAAATATTTGGGAATAAATTTCGATACAAAATTAACATGGAAGAAACATGTGGAAAATGTATGTGGAAAAGTGGAAGAAGAAAAAAAACTACCATAATTAAAGCAATGTTCAGGGAAAAAGTGGGGCTGCAATATACAAATCTTAAACACCCTCTACCAGATGTACATGAAACGTATTAACTATTGCCAAGACATTCTAATAACTCAAATGTACAAAAACTTAAACTGCAAAATCAAATCCTTCGCCTGATAACAGGAACTATTAAAACCTCAATCACTGCCATGCAAATTTTGACGAACATCTCAAACATAGAAAATCAATCAAGAAAAAATAGAATCTATTAACAGTGAATCAACAGAATCTAAAATAAGAACAACTTAGAAACTAAAAGCTTCACTTATCTTAGTAATATTGCAAGTTCTTCAAATGCTGACTAGAGTCTGATTTTTAAAAGGTACATGGCAGCAGTCAAGCAATGGGGGTTAAGGGTAAGAGGGGAAGGTCGTTGCTATGGAAACGTACACAAAGTTTGCCACATTGGCCGCACTGATAAATAGTTTACTGCTCAGGTCAGTTTTTCCTAAGCTAGGCGAAGAACGGAACTTGTTTGGATGTTCAGTTGCATAGTGTGTTGTTGGCCTACTTTGTGAACACTTTTATATTAAAACGCGTAGTTATGGAAGCTAGATTTGATGCATGTGGTAGGCCACTAAAGATTACCTGTGCATGTTTTCGCTGCCATGAGATAAACCTGAACGTTTGTTTGTATGTCTCGAGTATTGAGGGTTATCGCTATCTGCTTGTTGACAAGACAGCAGCTCTCCACGTGGAGAAGCTGGCATTTGACATGTATCTTCTTTTAAAAATGAGACTATAGTTTCAAGTCATTGGTTGGGTGGCTCAGTTGGTTAGACGCTGGCCAACTGATCCCAAGGTCACAGGTTCGAATCTGGCCCAGACCAATGGTTTTTAAGTATGCTTAAAAACGCCAGCTCCATGTCAGTAGATTTACTGGCATGTGAAAGAACTCCTGCAGGACCAAATTCCGGCACACCGGCGACACTGTATCCAACTTATTTTCAAAGCTATCCAAACAAGCTACTATAGTTACTGACGCTCAACTTAAAAGATCTATTTGTCGCCAACCTCTGAAAACAAACATTTATAAATACAATCTACTGGTGGTATTTCAAAATTCATAACATGATTTCTGTTTTTTAAAATGAATATCTTTTCCCAAACTATTAAATCTATAGGCCCATTTAATTGGTTTAATAATTTAACCCGTGGATTTATTTCATGTTTAAATGACCAAAAATGATCTGCCACAGCTGATTTATCAATTTGTTTATATTTCATATTTCTAAAGTGCTCTTTCATTCTAGTTCTAAATGATGTTTAGTTTCAGCAATATAAACCCTATCATAATCCAAACAGCTAGCTTTATAAATGTCAGATTTCTTATAATTTGGAATTTTATCATTTTTAGAAAAATTAAGTAAATTTTGTTCATTAAATTTATTTTGAGGGACCAAAGTTATTTCATATTCTTTAAAAAAATTTCTAAATTTTTATTGGCCCAAGGACGGTAAGTAAAATTTTTAAAAATACAATTATCTTTTATTTTCTTGAGAGTAGAAGTCAAATTTTTGTTCAGGATTCATCAATATGAACAGTATTTCTCTCAGCATTTCTGTATCCACATGATGTAATTAGATATCTTGCTCATCAGTTAATTATGTCTGGACATTCAATAACTAATTTTGTTTTGCTTCCATGTCATTTCCTCTTGAACCCTTTAGCACATAATAACTTCAGAAGAGTTTCTCTTCCCCATAGAAAATGTATATTTCCCTAATTGCTGCAAGTAGCTTGGAAACAACAGGCAGCTTTTTAACATAAGTCTGAAATTAATTTCTAATTACTGTTACAACACGGTCATCACAATGGAATTTACATTCCTCAGCAGGTGGTCTCCTTTCCCTGAAATGTGCGGTGGTTTTTCATCAATGTAATGCCTTCTCTCCTTATTCTTGATACAGTATGTCCAATGTGTAAAATGTTTAAAAATAATAAAACAATAAATTAAAGTTTGGCACTTACAGAAAATCTACTCATACTGATAATTACATAAAAAATAAGTTAATCCTTTTTCACACAAATTTGCTGTTTTTAATAGGTGGCTGTTGCGCCGGGTTTAGTTTAGTTTTAACTAATAGGTTAATAAATATATCCATAAATAAGGAAGAGTTTGAGTGGCACCTTTGACTACCACCTAGGCGTCCTGGGTTCGACCCCAGGGATCCATATGTATTTGTGGTGGATGAATGGCGGGAGGCGGGTTTTCTCTGGTTTTCCCCACCACACATTCCACCAATTGCTCTATTATCACTAGGGCTCGGAAGTTCATGCCCTAAAAAACACTGAAATATGCATGTAATTATGCTCTTAAAAACTTCAAAATATGCCAAGAAATATGCACTATTTCATTAGAACAGTTCATGTCCCTTTGCAGTAGACGAGTTAGTGTAAATAATGAAGTTACCTTATTCCTTAGAGGTTGAAGCAGAAGTGGTTCCGCTGCTAGTATTAACTGCTAAATTGCAGTTCACAAACAACACTTTGCATAAATTTTCAACAGTAAAACATCGTCTATTGTCTGGCAAAACACTTTTGTAACGTGAAAAACTTCTTTACACGTCACAAGATGTTATAGGGGCATATTTAAATGATGTTAACTGTTTCACAGAGAGATAGAATCAAGTCTCTTGGTGTGACAGATGGTTTTCTTGCGAGGATGTCTCGAATATCGCACATCTGTTTATAACCAGAATTTTTTTGAAATTACATAATTCACTTTCTCTTTCACTTTTTGTCCTATGCTACCAGGAACCGAACTTAGATCACATATTTTTTCAAAGACAGTAAGTAATTCATGCAAAGGAGATCCTACAGCTTCCAATGCCGTTATGGCTGTTGGTAAGAAAGAAAAATGGGCAGATATGAAACTAAGATGCTTCTTTAACCCACTGCCTGACAGAATATTTTGCACAGTTTGTATTGATGAAGCATCGTTAGAGTCCAATGAATTAACAACCTCTTCGATTATTTCTATGTGCTCAGCATAATATAAAACTGCATCGACCCATGTTCCCCATCGAGTTAACATCGGTGCAGGAGGAAGTCGGATATTATGTAGGTGCTGTTGATCTAAACAACTTAACTGTTTTAGGAGATTTAACAAAAATTCTCTTTGTACTGGACACAAATCTATCTACCAGTGGGAAAGAATTGTGTATTGTCTCAGAAATTCGATGAAGAGCGTGTGCCTAACAAGTTATATGAATTAAGTTAGGAAAAATACCTTTCAGAGTTTTTCCTGATTTTACCATACAAGGTAACAAATAAAAGCAACCAGTTATATTCGATTCCACATGGGCATTGTAATTTCAAAGACTCCATCACAAACTTTGTCACGGTTACATTGTCAGTGACCGACAATTTGCACATATTAAGAAGATAAGCTGTAGTCTTTTGTTCATTATTTAAGGCACCCACGATTATATTAGCAATAGAACAGCGTTCAGAATCAGAGGTTTCATCAACAACCACACAAACTGATCCACTAAATTTTGTATATTTGACAATACGTTAATATTGTAACAATACCCTACATAAGTCTTGTGCAGTGTACTTTCTTCAGGCACATGTTGTTGAGTACACTTGGCAAGAAAGTTTTTAAATATTAGATTATTAATTTTGAACAAGGGAATATCAGCAGCTAAAAATGCTTGGCACAAGTCATAGGAAAATTCAGTAACCCTACTTCCTAAACACTCTACTAATTGTTTTAGAACAAGTTATTTGTTTGCAAGTTTTCTGATTAAATTCTCCTTATGTTTATGTGCTGAACTATTTGAAATCTTTTCTCACTCCCTATATTTTTGTCACACACTCCACAAAATAGTGCCCTATTATCTGTAGATATTAAATCACCCGAAAACTCTTTCTGTAAATTAATTAATCTAGCACTCTAAGTTGGTTTTATTTTCGGCATTTGAAGAGCTTTTTAGCATTTTATACGCCTAATTTAATTTGGTGACAACCAGTTCACAACACTGTTACGTTTGAAGACCACGCAGAGGCAAGCATTCTATATTATCGTGCTGCTCAAAACGTTGACCTGCACTGTATCTTTGTTAATATAAACCTCTCAGATAACGCACTGATTATTCTCTACGCACAAACATATAATGAAAGAATGGAAACGGGGAATTCACTACATAACAACATGACTCAGCATTGCTTCTCGCCACCTGGCGAGTTAAACCATTATATGCAACACTACCAATATGAAAAATATTATCCAGGTGGAAAAAAACCATAAAAATCATCAAAATATGCTATATAGAGGCTATAGTATTGAAATAATATGCATTTATCAAAATCAAGAAAATATGCAGTTATATGCACCATAAAATCACGTCCAAATAACTGAAAATTGCATAATTCGTGCATATAATGTAAAAGCATACATTTTTAACCCCTATGAAAAAACATGCAAATGCATGAACTTCCTAGCCCTAATTATCGCCTTTCCAATTTTGCCTGCATTTCTTATCATCCTCTTCCTCATATCTGGTGCTTGGCTGACCACCTGCTTCCAGGTCTTCACTCTGGTCCATAGGTTCCTGTGGTCCCCAACAGACGTCTGACCCTAGGCACTGGATGGTAAGTCCTACATAAGGGGACAGTAATCAGGTAAAGTAAAGAAAGAAGAAATAAGGAAGAATTTAACACAGAGTACAAACACGTTAACACTACAGTAATTAATGGTTTTAATGCCGATTTTATACATAAAAATATAGAGAAATTTAAATATCAAAAAGCTGTTAAAGAAGTTTCTACCCTTAAGAAAATAAGATGATTATAATTTTAAAGTTTTCTTACCATCCTTGGGCTAATAAATTTACAAAAATTTGTAAAGAACATGGATAACTTTGGTTCCACCAAATAAATTTAGTATAAAAATTATCCTTTTTCTAAAAAGGATATAATTCCAAATTATAAAAAAATCTGGCATTTATCAATTTTGCTGTCTGGATTTTGACAGGGGTTATATTGGTAAATCCAAATGTCATTTGGAAACCAGAATAAAGGAACATTTTAGAAATATTAAATATAAACAAATTGATAAATCTGTAGCAGATCATTTTTGGTCATTTAATCATGAAATAAATACAAAGGTTAAAATATTAAAATGAATGGACGCATAGATTTAATGGTTTAGGAAAAGATATTCATTTTTAAAAATAGGGATCGCATAATGAAATTTTGAAACACTGCCGTCTGATTACGTTTATAATTTTGTTTTCATGGTTGGTAACACATAGAGAATTAAACAATTTAGGTGTTACAATGGCAACCAGTATAAACAAGATTCGCACTGACGATACATTTGAATTTAATATGAAACTGCAGTCTGCATTGGAATTCAAGAATTTCAGCAGATATTAAGATAAGTGAAACTTGTAGTCTCTAAGGTTTGTTAAAACCTTTAGGATTATATTGCTTCACTGTTAATAGCTTCAGATTTTTCTTAATTCAACCCCCTTTTGTACCTCAGGCCCCTCCTGCCTTCTTCTGGTGGTCCAACAGTACTACTAATATTGAATTAGAGGATTCTCTCCCAGATGCCAGTGAACATGCAGCTGACAATGGAGATGAACATCTTCGAAACATGTTCTGAGTGAAAACTTAGTAAAACTAAAGTGTGAGCAGTGGGCTCATGATTTCAGTTATGTTAAAAAGTTAGCGTTTGTAATCACGAATTCTAATAACTTAGCATGGTTTAGTTTAATTTCTATAATATTACAGGAAGACAAATAAGCATCTTGCTTTTGAAACAGTATCATGACCTAAAATTATTATATTCAGAAGTTGAGAAAAGTAAGATAGCATAATCAAATTCTTAGGGGCTAACAACTTGGAAAATATTTTTATTTTTTATGTGCTAAAGATGTCAAAAATGTGCTAAAACAAAATATTTTTAAGATCGGAATGGCTGTACGTGGTACTCACCAGACATTATTCTTGGAAGGGATTGTAAAGTACTGTAGAATTACAGTATACAACTACACGATTTCTCAAATTTTCCATCCCGAAAGATTGACATTTGTCACAAAGAATTGTCTTGAATTTCAAAAATCACTCCATGTCACAAGAAGCAAGTCTATCATTATAACATGTTTATGTCGCTTACACTTGCATCAATAATTTCTTCATGTTGCCCATCCAACACATTTGAAATTTTACAGACTATTATTTTCCAACACTTCCTTGCATTTTCTTTTTAAGTTTTGTGCTGCAGGATCAAAAAGAACATTAAGGGTTTTTTCCCCCCTCTCTCCACATCCTGAACTGCTTGAACTGCTTCTTCCAAAGACATTCCTACTGATTTCAGTATCTTTGTCGAATTGCAGGGGAAACAAAGATTTGCAGGAAAGTATGCAAAGCCATGCAGATACTTAAGTGTCTTTTAAATTTAAATTTTGCGGTTTATTGTTGCATTTGCATTACTATTCACTCTAGATGTGTTTAATCTGCAGTGAACTCAAAACTGTCGAACGTAATTTCTCAACACATCACACGTCGTATAATCTTTGTGGATTCACAAATGACTAATTCACTATACAGCTTAACAAGTATCATAGTATATACTAGCTGGATTGTGAAGCGATATCAGGTATAGTAGAGGAATTCCCTGTTATTTTGCAGGCTCATGTAGCTAGAGTAACCAGGATGTTTATATTTTCTTCCAACTGAAGGTATACTATAGCTGACATCAGTTCTACCAATAATGAATAACAAATTGCGACATCTGGCCTGTTTAGTTGAGCATTAAAGAAGTAAACAGTGACTTGTTTAAAATAATTTGCTGCTTTTATGTGATTTATGTGTAAATTATTTTTAAAATGTTTCCTTTGTGTGATTTTTGTGTAATTTATGTACAATAAAACTTAAAATATTTGCTCCGGTGTAAGTATCCAGAACATGAAACTCAAGAGGGTAGAACTGGAACTTAAAAATTCAATGCCACAACTGGGATTTGAACCACAGACCTTCCGCTTGCCGGGCAGACGCTCTAACCACTGAGCTATTGTGACAAACTGCCAGAATGGCATTAAATTCTCAAGCCAGTTCGTATTTCTCCTGGTAAACCACAAAGGCAGTCTCACATCAGAGACAATTACCCCAATGGTGACTTACTATTGCAAGTACTTTATATCCCAGGATTATTCTGGCAGTTTGTCACAATAGCTCAGTGGTTAGAGCGTCCGCCCGGCAAGCGGAAGGTCTGTGGTTCAAATCCCAGTTGTGGCATTGAATTTTTAAGTTCCAGTTCTACCTCTTAAGCTTTGCCCACACACGGCTTGTGTGTTTAAAAACACCAACAGTAAGTTTGTTGGCATAAATAAATAATAATTAACATGAAACTCAGTTTCAAGTTCATACAAGGCCACAAACAAAATACGTATTTACCTAAAAATCCGATCCCTACTAGTTAACATTTCAATGAAGAATTTTAGCACTTACTCTTCGCTTATTTTTGTGTGAAAATGTCAAGTGGTTTTTAATCATTTCAAATATTTGTTAGACTTGATAAGTTCAGAATTAAAATAAATAGCTTTCCAGCAATTTATAATTGGCCCAACATTCAACTCTTCATTAGAAGTGAATTATGTTGCCTTTTGTTTGGCACTGTGACTGGATATATTGATACTAGTTTCATTCTTTACTGGACCTTTGCCATTTAATTTTGCTTGCCGAGTAAGTGTGTGGTGTTTGCTTGTGGATAAAATTTCTAAAATGAGGATTCAATACTTGAAAAACATGCACAATTACATAAGTAATTTTGCTTTCCCTTATTCTGATATAAATTTCATGTTTTCTTGTTACAGCTAGTATCCCAAGTGTATAAGGTGGTGCCTCCAATTCTCATGGAAACCGGCAAGGTCAAGAACCCCTGGCCTAATGTAGATGCCCATTCAGGCGTTCTTTTACAGGTTAGCATGTCTAGCTATTTATCTTTTATTATAGCAATGAAAGAAAAGATAAATAAACAGTGGCAAAGCTGAAGGGGTGTCTGAGAGCCTTAGGTTACCTAAACCAAATACAGATAAATTCTATAGTATATGTTAGATGTAAAAAGCAAGAAAAGTGACTATAAGTCATCAATAAGTTGCTTGTACTCTCCTAAAGTGACTTTTAACATAAAACATTAGGAGTCTAGGAAATGCTAGACTCACACTTGCTGTTACAAGAGAAGGGCTTACCTCTCTAAGCCACATTATTCTAATGCTTGTATGAATTTTCAGAGTCTAGACTCCAGCTTGCTGCAGCATGAAACATAGTATTATAAGGCATGTACTCTATTGTGCTGCAAATTCTAGTATTTGCACTTTTTCCTACATTCTGTGCCTTTCTCTCATTCTTTACAACTAGTAAAATAGATGTTTTGGTTATCCATTTTATTAAAACATTATCATCCCTTTCTTTTGAAGAAAAATATGCTCTTAAAGAACAAGAGACAGACACCACATGTGAATATTTTGCAGAAGTATGGAAACCAAATACAAACTGTCCAGTCCCAATGGTACAGGGAATATCTATGGCTCACAGCAAGTATAGCAAACTGTAAATTATATCATTATCTTTGCATATTATTTGGAGGAGAAAGTGAATGGGATGAGATTGGCATAAGTTGTGTAAATTTTTCACATAGGAGGGTGCGTAAACATCAACATTCCAAGAGAGTATATCTAACAGTGAGCGTTTTCATCTTCTTAGAAAATGTAGAATTGATCATGGCTTATCAGACGCAACACAATGAATCAGTAAGTCGCAATAAACAATTTATTGCAGATTAATTCAAGTGGTGTGTTACCTAGGGAAATGAGAACTTCTATTCATGGTCATGACATGAATGAAGAGTCTGTTAATAAAGGTAATCATTATTTTGAATTGCTTGGGCATGAAGAACAGTTAACAAGAGAGAATTTGGAATCCACCTAGCATTTAAAGGAACTTTGAGTGATATTCAAAATGATCTTATTCAATGTATAACCCAGATAATAAATGAAATTGGGAAAGAAATCTCAGCTTGTGGAATTTAAGCACATTTGCAATAGACACAGGGATGTGTCAGTAATGTATTTGCTGCCAGAAAAGAATGTTGTATGTGGTTCATCTTAAAAAAAAATAAATAAATAAATAAAAATAAAAACTAAGGTAAGCCTGAGACTTCCATGTCAGTTATGACTAGTTCCACCACTGTAAATAATCCTTGCATATTACAAGTTGGATCAAGAAGAGCTTTAGATATTTCAAAAGAACTTCGCTTTGACGTATCCAGAAAAATAAGAAATGATATATTTTTGATATTTGATGTCATCTATACTTTTAAATAGTTTGTTATGGAAGGTGTCTTGTTAGAATAAAACTAATGACATAGTGGTTATCAAAATACATTAGAGGAAGTGGACTGTGAATCTGTACAAAAATATTGATTTGAATATTATGATTCAACCCAGAACAAATCACAAAATAATATAAACTTTTATTATTTTGGTTCAGGCTGTAAAAATACTGATTTCTTGCAGGTAGCAGTCTTCAACCACACATTATGCATAGCTGGGAACTTTTTATTTCTCTCCCATCCCTTGTCTTGGAGCTATTAGGAAAATATAATGGATTTTATTAAAGGGATGTTTGGGCAGTATTAAAGTCTTGATTCATTGTTAGTAGAGGAGCAGATAAAAGCAATAATGAAATGGGGAAAATGGTTACTACAGGAAAATCATATAAATTTATTGCATATTTTTAATGAATGCCATATTACATTCCATCGTCACTTTTTATGCTTTCTTCATAAAGTAGAATTACACAGTGAACCATTATGCGAAGAGTTATTTAAGACTAGCCAAGTCAATTTTCAGCAACTAGTGTGGTATAGTAAGAGTAAGCAAGTCTGAGTGTATTGAAGCATGAACACATTACACTATTTGTAGTTGAAAAGAAAGCAGAGGGGAAGGAGGGGAAACAAAAGTGATGCACACACTGCAGTGCAATCACATACTTCGGTAAATTAAAAAAGGAAACGTGACTGGCTTTATTGAATTAAGACTTACCTATTTACAAAAGCATTTACGATACTGTTCAATCATGTTTGGGTTTTAATTGGATTTGGTGTTATTGGACTACTTAACAAGTCTGTAATTTGGCCTGGAAAAAAGTTAAAATGTATAAGCAATGAGGGAAGGTCATTGTAACAGATAAGTGTGAACATTTAGTATACATAAGCACTCGTTAGAATAACTACAGAAACAGCCAGCCACACACAATTGAAGAATAAGAGGGTTATTGACCTGGTATATGCTAACCAGTGGTTTACATGTCTTGCTAGTCCATTCACTTATCTTTATCATTTAGTCACACTAATTCCTGCACTTTGGGTACTTGAACAATCAGATTCATTGATAGACTACCCATCATCTCAGCACTTGACGAACTGATGGCATTGACAATGAGGCATATATAACAATATGCCAAATATCCTATACTCTCTCCTTCAAAACTAACAGCTCATTATTTTTCAATACTTTTTGATGGTGAACACCTGGAATATTAGTGTGATAATTATGCAATGAGATTCAGTATTCCCAGTGCCATTCTTTGAAAATAGCCTTCATTTGATGTTTGCTTCTTGGATAATTTTGCTTTTCCATTGAAACTAATTTTCCACATTTAAAATGTTCTGCCTTTTATTACCATTGCCATGATTCATCAAAGTGTTTGTCCCATTTGTAAGCTTAGCACTTCAGTAAATGTCCGCAAACTTGAAACTGCATCAGCTATCAAGTTACCTTTGCCCTCTAGAAGCATACCTTCTTTTTCTTTTTCCATTATGTGTATGTCAAAATGAAGTTGTCAGCACATCCAATTTTTGCACAATATAGATAATCTCAATTAGCATCAGGGCCCAAATGACCCAGTTTTCGACAGGCCCTTAAATCCCACACTTCACTCCACTCAATTAGCATCAGATGGCAATGTAACTGGCGCACCATATTGCGGGGGCCTTGCCATATCCAAGTGGTTAGACCATTTGCTTCTCACCAAAGTGGCCTGGGTTTGATCCCAGGCTACCACATGTGAGATTTGTGATGGATGAAGCGGTGCTGGGGTGGGTTTCCTCTGGGTTTTCCAGTTTCTCCCGCCATTTCATTCCACTGGTGCTCCATCTTCACTCCAGGTATCATCAGTGTCACCACCTGCGGTGCTGTATGTAGTAAAAGCGGGAGTTAAACAATTGAAGAAAAAATCTGTGTTGCACTCGCATGACTTTCTCTACTCTTGTACTAACCATTCTTACAAACTCATTCCTATATCTTCTTCGTGTTAAGATAAACATTTGTACAAATTATCTTATTGCTTATTTCCTTGTAGGTGCAAGGGGAATATTAGAATACAGCAGGCTTTGTGTGATAGTCAAATCTTTTAAAGCTTTGAGATCCCGTTCTCTTTGCACACTTAACATATAAAAAATGAACAACGATGTTCCATTGCACGAAGTTCTAAGTTTTCTGAAACTGACACACAAAACAAGGAATATCTCTCAAATGGTTCACTCTACAAAAAAATTTATTGAGACATAAATTGTGTGTTTTAGCAAGATCTACATTTCTTATATAGTAAGATTTTGTCTATCTCTTACGGTTTACGAGTTATTCAAAACTCATCCAGACTAAACAGGACTACATAGGCTATAGCCAGAAAATTCAAAATATATATTCCATTTGTCATAAAAATATCTCAAACATATGGCATTTTAATCAAAATCGTTAGAGCCATTTTCAACAAAATCAAAATGTTTGAAAAATTTTCCATGTAAAGGGTAGTTTAGGGCTATTTTCTTCAAAATCTTCATGTCACATCCTTGAAAGACATTAAACTTAAATACTAACTTTGGTTTTTAACCGCCCTTTCATTTTTTAGTTATGTTGTCCACAGACTGCTGCACGCACGCGCGCACACACTCACACACACACACACACACCTTTTTCCAAAAATGCTTATTTTGGATTCAGGGGGCCTCAAAACATATTTCCGGTGAAATCTCAACATTGAATTTTTGGGTGGAGTAAAATACTTCCTCTACTTACCAGAAGAGAAAGTAAAAAAGACACCATATTGCATAGCTCATGAACTTAAATTATAATTTTGGGTAGTCTAGTTCCTATTTTAAGAACCAGACTGTGTTCCTATCTTTATTGTACTTTCTCATACAGTTGATTTGTTGTACATTTTTTAATTTACATTTTGGTAAATTTAATTTACCTTTATGTGCATATAGTTCAGTTCTTCTCTGCCTGTAGAGGACTCTGGCTCTGGTAGAGTAGGCATCTGCCATCTTGTTGACCCATGTCCATAGTTTCCTGTGCCTTATAATTTGGTAGATGCTCTGATTCTGTTGCAAGGACAGCGCTGTGGTTCTGGTTGTCTATGCGAGTGCTCTGGTGTTTCCCGAGCTCTGCATCTTTAGGAGTCTTGTTCACTGAGTTGGAATTGATGGAGGTATATGGACTGTGACCTGTCAGATAATGGATCAGTCCATGTGCTGGTTTCAAGTGCTTCATTTTGAGACGTTATTCTAAGTTCGGAAGAATGTCATACTCTTCATCCAGTTGTGCATGTGTTCCACTCCTGCTGCCACTCAGAGACGAGGTGTTCTTTGATTTTCAATTCATCTTACTGTGGGACCAGTTAGCTGTGCTGCTCTGACAGCTTTGTTTCTTCTCAACTAGTGGCATGCCGCTCTGCAAGGTACTTCTAGGTGCAGTGATAACAGTCCTAATGTCATGAGTAGGGTATCAGTTGGAGTAATAGAACTTGCACCTGTTAATTGTAGTAAGCATTTCCTCTTGGTTCTGAGGAAGTCTGGAGATTTTGTTCATGATGTGAGCCTTTTGCTCATGAAAGTAGCAAATGAGCATACATGAAAGTGAATGACATTACAGGAACGTTGAAGGCAGCATTGAAAATGTTCCTGCTTATTTTTGATAGTCAAAAGCAGAATGAATAATGTAGAAAAATAAAACTTCAAGGAATGACATGCTGGTTTTTGAGCATATCATGTGTAATGATAGAAACCTAAGGACGGGACTGCATAACTAAATCCATACAGCAAAATGTGGAAGTGATAAGGTTTTACTGTATCATATCAATCAATGTCTTTGTTCTTTGCCTATCAGTATTTTTTAGAAATGTTGTCTTGTGGGTTTATTTGGTTATTAGATCACAAAAAGTGATATGCTGCAGCTGATTTATCAAATTATTCATCTATACTAATTTTTGTGTTCAGAATAATATAGTAAAACTTTGTTTTCATATTCCTGCAAATTGTCATTTTCTGCCGATCTCCTATTTTATTTGATACTTATTGCATTGTGATTCCACCATTAACAGTTTGTAAACTAACGTTTAGGATCATTAAAATCTATTGTAATGCATTTGTGGACTCTCTCCACTGCGCAAAAGAACTGAGTCGTTGGGGAAATTATACAGGCAGAGATGCGCACTAAAACCCTTACCTCTCAAATGGGCAGCTTATCTCTTGTTTTGTTAAAGAAAATGGATCCTATTATTTTTCTAGTGCTTATCACAAACTAATTTTCTTATTGCACATCACACTCTTAATTTTCAAGTCATAGCAGCATGTTTGCTAATAAATTTGAAGCTTTGGTTACACAAACATTCTAGGTTAGTTTTAATGGAAAATAAGCAGGATGAAATAAATGCCAGTTTATAGTGATCACTTCAGAAATTGCTAAGCAAACTAGCTCAATAAAGTACGGTTGAATTTAAACAAGTCCATTCTGATAGGAGAGGCGCACATGCACTTGAAAGAGTTTCCATAGAAACGAATGCTTCTGCCAATCAGCAATCTTACACAGCACTTCTCACATTCCCCATCTTAAAGCTGTGCCATTGCTTTATGCCTGGTATGTTGTGTTTTATATCAGTTGGATGATATTTTAAATTTATGGTATCAACAGAGAAAAATAAAAAACTTTTCTGTGGAAGGAAAGGTATAGATTTAGATTTACATGTTGAAAAAGGTGTTCATTTACCAAAATGTTTTGGACATTCTGGTGTGAACTTTGAACACATACACCAAAACTACGTCATAGTTTTAACCCTGTCCACTGCCTCACAGCAGTTAGCTACCAGACCACACCTCCCGCTATTGTCTCTCTACCTTATAGAATCTGTCAGTTCTTCAAATTGTGTCAGCAAGTGGAGAGGGTAAATACTCGATTGCATTGCTGTCACTCCTCTTCCCCATGCCTGCTATACACTATAATGTAAAACATATCAATTATTGAATTTAATGTAAGGTAATATGGCATTATGGCCACAGAATAGAACCACATACACAAGATAAGATGTATAAACTTGTAATGGAAATTCACATTTTTGGAATTTATATTATTTTTTTTCTCTGACATCTACACTTTCCTGCATTGTTTACCTGTAAACTAGAAAAATGGTGTTTAGTTAATATTTTATCAAATATTTAAGGTTTAATCTTAAAAAAACCTTTTAAACATCTTGAATGTAAAGCTTAAGAAATTTGAACCTGTGGTAAATTTTACTACTACTTTGTTTCAGTATTATGGAATGAAAGAGATGAATTACTACACAGTGCTGTTTGGAGTTTCAAGAGCACTTGGTGTGTTGGCCTCCTTAGTATGGGACCGAGCTCTTGGCCTGCCCATCGAACGACCAAAGTCAATGTCTACCGAAGGTCTCATCAAGCATCTGAATGGTTAATGTGTGCCGAAGAGAAAAAGCTGTAGCAGTGTGCATTTTCTGAATGAGTGTATGATTGAAGCGTGAAAGAGATGAGTCCTCCAGGACTGTCTGGTAATTATTTATATCCCACTAATAGTATTTCATATGGTGCAGACAATGTGACAGCATCAGGATAGCAATACTCGCAGGATCTCCATATTTGTAGGACCTGAAAATATAATCAGGCCAGTTTTTGAAACTGTTTTAACATCGACAAACGCAGCTTTTGAGGCTTTGCGAATCAACCTCACTGCTGCTAAATATTTTGAGAAAGAAATTTAAACAATTGTGAACACAATTGGCATTTATATACCTGAGTACAATCCAGGAGTTGAAGTAGGATATAAAGTATTCATCTCAGCTATAATTTAGAGTAAGAACGATTCATTGTTGTATACAGTAATTTATAATTATTTATTTTTGCATCTATATCATTGGACTCATTGACTATTAGTTAGATCCAGCACATATTGGAGGACTCCACAATGATGTACATTTACTTAAATAGTTGTCACCTTATAACCACCAAATTGTACGAAACTACGCAGCAGCTGCCAAGATAGAATATGGGCGCACATGGTGCACTTTGTGGGAGCGAGCACGTTTTTTACCACAATCTGCTATCAGGGTGGCTGTTGTTCATCTGTAGATTGGCTGACCAGGTTTTGTTATATTGCTGTACATATTGTAAAACTTAAATTATGGGCAAACATTTTGTTAATTTTTACTGTTGCCACTGCCAAAAACTTTACAGTTGTGCATTTATTACCTGGTTTCTCAATGTGGGTTTTAATAGTGGTAAGCGCAGACAATACAAGTTAGAGTAGTACAAGAAGGAGAAAAAGCCTTAGCTCGTTGCTTCTTGCTGCAAGATCACGGTCATCTTGTATGTGATAGAATCTGAAGAATGTGAGTAGTAATCACACAAACCTGGTAAAAGTAGAAATAACTATGTGATAGTTGCAGGATACGTAAGAATGTGGTAAACAGTATTTTTGTGTAAAATCTATATCTAATATTTTGGCTAAACTCTGTGAAGACAACTCTTGTGAAGCAACTTCTTAACATCAGTTGGTGAGCCAACGCTAAAGTACTTTGTCACAATACAACGCTGCAGTGCCGATTCTGTGTTTTGTTATTTATCTCTATTACCTGTACCAGCTGTCCATTGGTTTTTTCAGACTTCCACATGCATGGCTTTGAAAATAATGTGTTAATATCTTTCTGCACATAGCACAGTTTGTATTACCCTGTGATAAGCAGCTGGTGTTGTCCTTTGTAGAAGGCTGAGATACCTTTATTGAGCATTTCCATTATGTGCTAACTTTCACTTCAGTAGCATTGTGTGTTAAAATAATGCATTTAATTCATGCCACTATGCTTGCTGTATCATTGTTGAAGAAGCAATATTGCTCAAGTTGTGTTTTAATGATCTACACATTTCTGCATTGGAGGGCAGTGTACCCAGTTTTTTTACTTTCTCTACTCATAAGTAGGAGAAGTATTGTATTCCACCCAAAAGTTTGATGTCAGGATTTCACTGGAAATATATGTTTTCGAGACCCCCTCAATCCAAAAAAAGCAGTTTTAGTAAAAGGTCCATGTGTGTGTGTCTGTGGACAGCGTAACTCAAAAACGAAAAGTAGGTTAAAAGCCAAAATTGGTATTTAAGTTTGTCTTTCAAGGATGCGACACAAAGATTTTGAAGAAAATAGCCCCACGCTAAAGAACCCTTTACATGGAAAATTTTGATTAAAATGTCATATGTTTGAGATATTTTTATGACAAATGGAAATGTACATCTTGAATTTTCTGACTATAGCCCCTGTAGTCGTATTTACTCTGGACGACTTTTGCATAACTGGTAAACTGTTAGAGATAAAACAAATTATACTATACAAAAAATATAGATCTTGCTAAAATACACAATTTGTCTCAATAAATTTTCTTGTAAAGTGAACCATTTCGGAGATATTCCTTGTTATGTGTGCGAGTTTTGGAAAACTTAAAACTTTGGTGAAATGGAACATTGTTGACATTTTTTTTGTAAAGTGTGCAAAAAGAACAGAATCTCAAAGCTTTAAAATATTTGACTATCGCACTAAGCCTATTGTATTCTAATATTCCCCTTGCACCTACAAGGAAATATGCAATAAGATAATTTCTACAACTGTTTATCTTAACTAACACAAAGAAGATATAGGAATAAGAGTTTGTAAGAATGATTGGTACAAGAGTAGAAAAAGTCATGTGAGTGCAACGCATCAGATTTTTTAAACCTATATAGTGCAGTGCAATCTCATTTTTTAAGAATATTAGTAGCATCAAAAGCTGTTATACCATAAGTTGCTGTTTTCTTCCCAAATTATAACTTCCACATAGTTTTTCTTTCTGTTCCTTCTGTATAATTTACATTTTGTCAATTATGCAATATTGCTTCTTCAACAAGGACTAAATCAAGTATATGAAAAAAATTTGGAAGTAAATATTTTGAATAAAAGCTTTTCATTCAGGTTTCTGATATAGGGAGGTGACACCTAACTCTCACTCTGAAGTGATGGTTTAACCTGCATGATTCATTCATGCCACAACGTTGTTTAAAATATATAATACAAAAGATCAACAACTTTCAACAATGAAACGCAGGTGGTCTCACTAGAATTGCGATATATTCTTCACTACTCTGTCTATGTGATCTGCAAGAGGAAATGGACCAAGACCACCTTCAAATATGCCTGGCCACTTCTAGTGCCCCATCCACCAGTGAAAAGTATTGGAGAGCAAAAGGATTAATGACTTCGTCAGAAATCCAGCATTAGCTAACAACAAACAAAGGTCTATATAGTTGTGAAATACCATTACCTGCTTTTCTCACCAAGAGCTGTGGACTCCAAGAGAGAATAGCACTCTGTGGAATTGCTATTCTGAAACACATTCATTTGTCCTAAATTACTGCATGCCTTTCCCATTTCCTTCAGATTCCTCATGATCCAGTCTCTTCATTTTCCATTTCATAATGGAAATGCCCTTTCTGATGTTAACTTAATCATATCTTTCACAGTAATGTTCAAAGAGAAAGTGATATATTATGCACAGTTTGTATCGTCACTTTTAAGAGGTTCACAAGTTTATTATAACTAGGTTCGGCTATGGTTTCAAACGGCATTAGGTTGAGAGCTACTTTAGTGTACCTGTTTTTACTTCATGTTTGATGACAGTAGAAGTGGTAGGGAAGGGGAGCGGAGGGTGACACACTGTTCCATTAGTCTGTTTATAAAGTGAAGCAACTGTACCACCCCTACCCAATCTACACCGTTTGGTAGAGGCGGTAGAAAACCTCTCTGCAAGCATAACTTAAATGCAGACAACATGCAACTGACGTCGAAGCCTAGTTATAACTGTACAAATTTTATGCTCAACCAGGATCTCAGACTGCAGGAGTTGGAAGCAAGACTGCTGCTTCATTCTAGTTAACAATGCTGCTGAAGTACCAATCACTTAACGAGACAAAATATAACCTAACTTTTTAAGTTTGTATATAAATTTGTCAATAATTTTAATATATGTTGCTTATTCAGAAAGTTTATTGGAAGTACAAAGTATATAGGCCAGACATGGCAAAGATGTCATCCTTCCCAGAATTCCAGGAATAGAAAACCTGCATGACATCAGCTAGTAATGTAAAATATAAATAGAAATCATGGTAATAGTAGTTTAGAGGGAAAGTGACAGGTTGTACAAATACTATTGCAAATCGCCTTTCCATCATCTGATATATCCATGAAATGTATTGTTTTGATTTGGCTGAGAGATACTGTGCAGTAAAGCCTTTCTGAAAGTGTCTTCGACTTAAGGGCATAACAAAGCCTCTTCCTCCAGACAGTTCACTCATTGGAGAGTTGAACATAAGACTTTTCCAATGTCTGCTGCAGTAGCAACCCTGTAGTGTGCAGTAGCTGCACATCATAGCAGTCACAAACTTGCTTGGAGAACAGCATTTTTTATTGCACCAGAAATGCACTAACTTCCTCATTAACTCAAGCAAACATGTTTGCTTATGTAGCTGTTAAATCCCAAAGAACAGTCCAGAATGTTCTGGAAGGGGAGACTAGTGTTTTACTATTATTTACAAGTGCCCTTTAACTGCTATGGTTCTCAGCATCCCATTGTATACTGGGCATGAAAGATCACTTAATTTTGCTCAGAGGCCTCCATCAGGCTTGAGGTTCTTTTGCATGCCAAAAATCTATGACACAGGGCCACTAGCTTTACTTTCCTTCCGAAGGAAACCAAGAATTTTTACATCTGAAAAAATATCCATCACCCTTCATTGAGTTTGAACTCATTTGGGAACCAGAGGCTAGTATGTTACCTCTAGACCAGGCTGTTCCAAATCTACAAGTTTGAGCATCAGTACACGCAAGTGCACAGCAGAGTTATGCGGAGTACGGCTGTAGAGGGAGTGGCAGTCAACACTTCACTGGGCAAAGGTCATAGCAACTTCACTCATTCCCTGTCGCAGGTCTCTGCCAGTATCCATCGCCATGATCGCAGCTTACCCCAGAACAGAGCTGTGCGACGTATTGCAGGTTTACTCATGCAAGGTAGTGAGTACGCCATTACACACTGGAGAGCAACTCGGGAGGAACACATTACTCTAGACCGTGGCACAGATGACAAGGAGGAGAAAGGGAAACTTCCAGAAGATTCTGGTTATCTGATAAATAGCACTTCTGGTAATCAACCAAAAAGTGAAGCAAATTAAATCTACTAATATAACAGATAATATTAGAGACTATAGGCATTACTTATCTTTTATGTGTGGTGTAAGGTGTTAAATAATCAGTCACTGATTAGTTTCATCAGCTTTTTCTGACATTGTCAAGGTAACTTATAAAAGATAAGTGAAGTCTATAATCTATATTATTTGTTATATTAGTAGCACTTCCAGTGTTTGTGCTGGGTGAGAATGGTACTTATCCTTATCTGACTGCCTGACTCCTACCTCACAATAATCTTAGTCCATAATTGTTGCTTCACAGTAATATAAAACATTTTTCCAGCATCTTGTTTTCTTTCTGACTTCTTCGTAGGAAACCTCTAGCACTTTCTTCAATGTTTGTTAATAAGAGTCGACCAGCAGCTAAAAATGCAGACAATAGATCCTCAATTTAACAATGTATGCTTAATTTTAGTTTTCAGATCAAACACTTCTGTAAATACATGATGTGACCAATGCATTGACAGGTTCCTGCCTCCTGTTATCTATCCGATTCCACCTTTTTCTTGCCAAGTATTAAAGGTTTGAACGTTTGCACAAGCAGAAAAGCTGTTACAGTCCCACACATTGTTAACTATTCACCTCTAATTGTCAGGACTTCTGTAATGTTGGGATCTGTGAAGTATTCCTTCTAGAGATAATATAACATTCAAATCCATAGCTGTGGAAGTCTAAAAATGAACAGCAGGTATATCCTTATCTTCCAAAAGTCTTTAAGAATATTTACAAATTAATGTTTGTTTGAACCTTTATACCCCCTTTTTTTTTTCATAGTGTGTTTAGCATTACTTTGTATCATGATAGAGTATTATCCTGTTTTTCTATGTTTAAAAATTTAACTTTTAGTGAAGAGCAACTTTGTGATCATGTTTGGCCAAATTTAATTTGATTCCTATCTCCAATGCAAAAATGCAAGTATATCTGCTCGTAATTTGGAGAGTTTAGTTTATTCCCCAAATCATGGTAGCTTGCTCAGATGAGATTTTTTTCTAAAATTCTACTGCACAGCTTCAAGAGAAGAACACTATGAAGCTCAATATGCCATTTCATTTGAGAGGTAGAATCAGAACTGAAAAATTCAATGTCACAGCCAGGATTTGAACCATGGATCTTCCACTTCACACGGGGCTGCTCTAACCACTGAGCTACCTTGGCAACTTGCCAGTATGATATTAAATTCCCCGACTGATTTGTATTTTCCCAGTAGACCACAAGAGAATCTCACATGTGAGATAAGTACCCCCAGGGCAACTTACATTTGTAAGTACTTTGTCCTGGGTTTAAATAACCGTTAGATGGTAATTGGTATTTTTTTGTACCAATCAACTTATTGCTGGTGTTTTTAAACAAACAAACCATGTGTGGGCACTGTTTGACAGGTAGCATTGTATCTGAAAAATTCAGTGCCACAGCCGGGATTTGAACCATGGATCTTCTGTTTCATGCACATTTGCTCTAACCACTGGGCTGCTGTGGCATCTTGCCAGTATGAGATTAAATTCCTCAGCTGATTCACATCTTCCCAGTAGACCATTAGAGAATCTGGTACCCTAACCAGGAAAATAGAAAACGGTTGGGGAATTTAATGTTGTACTGTAAAATTGCCAGATTAGCTCAGTGGTCAGAGCAGCTGCACATGGAAGATCTGTGGTTCAAATTCTGGCTGTGGCATTGAATTTTTCAGCTCGTATTCTATCTCTCAAACATTGCCCACACATGTCTTGTGTATAAAAACACCAGCAATAAGTTGGTTGGCATAAAAAGAATATTATTCGTATTACACCAACCACCTTGTAAGACCATGGCTGTTGCATCAATTATAGACAAGAATCTACATAACAAGGATGCATTTTCATCTGAGAGTAATGTGCTGCAGTTATCCATATTATTGTATAAGCAAATCCATGATATACAGAAATAAGTTCCAGAAGCTGGTAATCGGGCACTTGTGCCACTGTTAATGAGGATTTATTTCCTCATTTTATGCATTTTTACTGAAAGTACAGTGTTTTACCAAGCTCGTATAAACACGGGCTAATGTTGCAATAAAGGAACATGCATTAAATTTGAAGACTTCAGTAAAAAGCTATTTGTTTTGCTTGAACATTTTTTCATTTACAATAGAAACAATTTTCATTAAAGCAATACATCAGTAAAATTTGATCAAAAATTCCAAAAAGTTTGACTTTCTTTCTATATTCTATCTTCATTTCTTGTAGCTCCTGAGCTTTTGTTCTTTAAATAGTTACTATTTAAAAGATTATACATAAGCACTTGTTTTCTCATTGAATTTGTTTGCTTATCTTTGTTCTGCCTATATCTTCTTATTGTATTGTAAAGTTAATACCAATTCAAATTATTTTTGTAATCTGTTAGAGTAGCCTTCAGGAAGGATGGTGGTAAATGACATATAACACGCAGGTAGGGGTAATAGGGGAAGTGCTGCATTGCAACGGTTTCCCATCTTTCTCAAGAAGTATTTGTACACATTAGGTCTGTTCCAACAAGTGGTTCTCTAACACGTTCCGAACTAATACCAACATTTTATTATGCACATGCACAATCGAGCATGCTCTCAGAACTAGTTTTCGGAATTTTGTACGGCTGGAGCATTAACTGAACCATTATTATCCTGTGATTCTGAATAACCTGAGCACGCGTTGTAGGCTATATGATTTTCGCATGTCCAGAATTTGCAGTTCCTATTTTTGTGCAAGAAACGATTTCATCATGTTGCAATCCTACTTATGCTCAGATAATTCAGAATTTATTCTGGATTGTGTTGGAACAAACGTAAGTACACCATTTCTCTGGCTTGACTGTAAATAACACTTTTTGTTTTTTGCTTCTGCCATTGCCAAATAAACCTACTATCATACAATGGAGTGGACATATTGATCAGAATTAAATTTTTTTGTTAAACTGTAGGCAAGTACTCTCTCTCTCTCTCGCACGCACGCGCACACGCACGCACGCACACACGCACACACACACGAACATCACAGACCATCTCCATCAGTTTGGTAAATAAAATTTAAAACTTGGCATACAAGTACTATGTTTGTACTATGGTTGTACACTCACAGTGGAAGTATGTCTATATATTGAAAACATATTGTATTTATTTCACCCATAGAAATATAATACATAAAAGAGTGTAAATCTGTGAGTTATAAACAAATAATCATTTGCAAAGGTACAATTTACCCTACTTCATAATTTAGGAATTCATCTACATTATAAAAGCTATAGTCCAATAAGAAATTAAAATCTTTTTGAATTTATGTTGCGATTCAGTATCCCTTATATATTGGGTATAAACCAGCATATGTGAAGCTATTTTCATAGAGATTGAAGAAATGATGCAGAAAGTCCAGGTAAACATTTAGAAGTGGATTTCCGAAGAGATATATAATAAAAAATAAGAATAGAATAAACTTTGGCATTCACAGAAAACCAATGCAGACAGACAATTACATAAAAACTCATAGTTACAATCCAAGAAGTCACAAACAGCAATCCTCAATAGCTTAACACATAGATTGGTGAACATCCCCCTTCCAACAGAAAAATACAAAGCAGAATATTGCAAAATAATTGAAATAGCACAAAAGAACGACTTCCCCAAATCATTAGTGGATAAAAAAGTGAAACAAGGAGAAACAAAAAAAGTTACTAAAAGAAACTACAACACTCAGCAGCAGAAGCAAAAATGACATTCAAAACCTTCATATTTCATCCTTGGTTCTTCGAAAAATTCAAAAAGGTTTTCAAGGAATAAAACATTCAGCTAACACCAGTGAACCACTATTCTATAAAAGTCTACTGAACTCAAACATCAAAGATGCCATCTCACCCAATAAAAAATCTGGCGTATACCAAATTGAATGCAGTGACTAATGAAGTGTATATAGGAAAAACCAAAAGAAATTTAGAAACGTAAAAAGCAAACAGTTGGAAAAACCAGCAGTTGCCACTCACTTTTGGACTAAAAACCACACATAAAACCACAACATAAAACCAGAACCGAAACTCCTCAAACATGTAACAGGAAAACAAGAGCTGTCCATGTGGGAATAAACCTTCATTTTGAAAAATAGAAACAGAGTATTCAATTTCTGCATCCCCCAGAAGGATATCTTCAACAAGTTCCTTGAAGCATCACCAGAGGAGACCTCAGAGGAAACATTGGCATCCACACCAGGGAGAACCAGTAGCTGTCTGGTTGATAATGGAGGAAAGTCAGCCTCTGAAACATGTTCTGATAAATTATAAGTGCTGTGCTCAACTCACCTTTTTGGTTTAAATTCACTACCTGACACCAGTTTACTCACAAAGGATGAGCCTATCCTATCCTGCATTCAATTCGAGTGGATCAACTTTCATTTTCTCACATCTGAAAACTTCCGTAGTGATCCTCGCACATATTGGAAAAAAATGAATGTGTGCTGAAAGAATTATTGGTCCTCCTTTCTATGAAAAAACATTGCTATCTCATTTTGGAACCATTATATGATTAACTTACAAAGAAAGTTTTATGGCATATTTTCAGCAGCATGTCATAGCCCCCACTGCTAATGAATCCATGAGGGAATTGTACTTTATTGTCACCGCGCCCGCCGCATCTAATTGCCGCCAACAACAGTGTCACCCATCGCATTATTGTCGGCTCTACCGCAAAGGAGCCGAAGGAAAGAGACAGAGAATGGCCGCATTGTTGGGGCGCTTGCCGAAAGAGAGAAAAGGATAGAAGCTTCTGGAATCTTCCGCTTTGTATTTCACCGCAATAACTGAACTTTCCAGAATAGTGCCTGGGAGATATAAATAGCGGTAAAGTGCGACAGAAAAGTAGGGTCAGGCGTATGTGAAGCGTTGAGTAGTCGTGCCGACGGGGCAGTCAGACATATGTGAAGCGTTGAGTAGTCGTGCCGACGGAAAGAACAGACGCATGCGAAGTGTTGAGGAGTCGTGCCGACGGAGAAGGGACAGTTTTGTGACGAATTTGGAGCCGTGCTGTGAGTGAATCGGAAAAGACTTTCTTGCTGTTGCAACGAGTGTAAAAAGTTACTGTTTACGGAAATAAAAGTGTTTCTTTATCTCGACTACGTCTGTCTCCTTTACTTTACACCCACCAAAAAGTCACACTGGTGTCAGAAGTGGGATCCGTCGAATTGCTTCTAGTTTCATTACATCGTCAGAAGTTGCAACGTTAGAACCAAGATGGAGGGAGATTCGGAAACCAGGATGATGGCAATGATGAAAGAATTATTCGCCAAAATGAAGACGGAAATGTCCAAAATGAAGACGAGAAACGACAACCTCGCTGCCGAGCTGAAAGAGATGAAGACGGAGCTATCGGCGAAAATTGACGGCGAACTGATTGGCGTGACGCAAGACGTGGAAGAACTCGGCGAAAAGGTGGAAGACCTCTGCCAGCACGTGGACGTCGTGGAGGACGACGGGGAACGTCTTGGCGCCCTGGTAGTAAGAGTTGACGAGAGCGTCAAAGTACTGGATGCCAGGGGCAGACGGAATAGCGCGGAGCCGGGGAGGGAGCACCTAGTGGCCGAGGCGACAGTTGCGCCCGTTTCGGATGATATGAGGGAAGACGTGGAACAACTCGGCGAACTGATTGGCGTGAGGGAAGACGTGGAACAACTCGGCGAACTGATTGGCGTGACGGAACACGTGGAACAACTCGGCGAACTGATTGGCGTGACGGAAGTCGTGGAACAACTCGGCGAACTGACTGGCGTGACGGAAGACGTGGAAGAACTCGGCGAAAAGGTGGAAGACCTCTGCCAGCATGTGGACGTCGTGGAGGACGACGGGGAGCGTATTGGCGCCCTGGTAGTAAGAGTTGACGAGAGCGTCAAAGTACTGGATGCCAGGGGCAGACGGAATAGCGCGGACCCGGGGAGGGAGCACCTAGTGGCCGAGGCGACGGTTGCGCCCGTTTCAGATAACGAAAGTGTACGTCTCGGGGAAGACAAAGGGGCAGTTCAGGGACGTCGTCGAGGATCCTCTGGAGGAGTGTGTCGGGTACGTAACCAACCAGGATATGACGTGGAGGACGATCAGCAGGGAAGCGCACAAGCAAACGAGCAACACGCGAGAACCGACTTGGCGTGTGACATGGGGGGACCGTCGGAGCCATCCAATCACCTGACGCATAGTGCCGTGAACGGAAGAATGGTGGACATCATCTTGGACGGCAGGATACAGGAGAGGCCATGCCGAGCACGAGTGAACCCGAGTGCAGCTTTGGACGCGACTCGCGCGGATGTGGCGGGGTTTGTTGCCGGACCCATCGGAAGCAAGGTGGCTGCGAAGGTGCGCCAGAGAGGTCGGCGGACATGGTACCCAGTGAGCCGTTTCCAAGTGCGCAGGATGGCCCGTCAACACACCAGGAAGAAGGGCAACTGGACGAGGGACCGTCAAGACCGGCGGTACTGTTGCAGAATTTCGAAGCAGGATTGCATACATCGTCCTACCCGGACCAAGGGACAGTATCCAACAGCGATACCTAGGATCGTGCCTCCTGGAGAAGAGGTTCGATGGATTAGTCCACCGGGGCGCAAGGGAGATGCCGCAGTGATAGTGCTGGTCGGGACGACCAACTCTGAGGAGGGAGCAGTGTCACCGCGCCCGCCGCATCTAATTGCCGACAACAACAGTGTCACCCATCGCATTATTGTCGGCACTACCGCAAAGGAGCCGAAGGAAAGAGACAGAGAATGGCCGCATTGTTGGGGCGCTTGCCGAAAGAGAGAAAAGGATAGAAGCTTCTGGAATCTTCCGCTTTGTATTTCACCGCAATAACTGAACTTTCTAGAATAGTGCCTGGGAGATATAAATAGCGGTAAAGTGCGACAGAAAAGTAGGGTCAGACGTATGTGAAGCGTTGAGTAGTCGTGCCGACGGGGCAATCAGACGTATGTGAAGCTTTGAGTAGTCGTGCCGACGGAAAGAACAGACGCATGCGAAGCGTTGAGGAGTCGTGCCGACGGAGAAGGGACAGTTTTGTGACGAATTTGGAGCCGTGCTGTGAGTGAATCGGAAAAGACTTTCTTGCTGTTGCAACGAGTGTAAAAAGTTACTGTTTACGGAAATAAAAGTGTTTCTTTATCTCGACTACATCTGTCTTCTTTACTTCACACCCAACCAAAAAGTCACATTATATTGCAAAAAAGTTACAAAGAAAGGTTTATGGCCTCCTTGATCCTAGATATAATGCATTGTGATTTTTATTTCTGGAGAGTATTGAAAAATAAGTTTTATGCTGCCAGTTTTCATAGGCTTGAGAAACTTAAAAACATCAGAGGTAGAACTGGAATTTAAAAATTCAATGCCACAGCTGGGATTTGAACCACAGACCTTCCGCTTGCCAGGCAGGTGCTCTAACCATTTAGCTACTGTGACAATCTGCTAGAATGGCATTGAATTCTCAAACCAGTTCGTATTTCTCCTGGTAAACCACAAAGGCAGTCTCACATCAGAGACAGTTACCCCAATGGTGTCTTACTATTGTAAGTACGTTATGTTCCAGGATTAAATAACCTTCAGATGGTAATTATTATTAATTTATGCCAACAAACTTATTGTTGGTGTTTTTAAACACATAAGCCGTGTGTGGGCAAGGTCTGTGGTTCAAATCCCAGCTGTGGCATTGAATTTTTAAGTTCCAGTTTTACCTCTCAAACTTTGCCCACACACGGCTTGTGTGTTTAAAAACACCAACAGTAAGTTTGTTGGCATAAATAAATAATAATTAAGAACATCAGTTAGGTCCTTAATGCAGAATAACTGATAAGTGTGAATGAAAATTGCTTAAGAAGCTGTAAAGTATGTATAAAAGAAGATGGATAACATTTCCAGCATCTTCTATAAGAAACGGTGAGTAATAAATGTTTTTAAAACACAAGTTCACTTGCTGAATGGTGCAGCTTGCAGCACTTTGGCCATGTGAGGTAAACATATTGTACATAATTTTGCAACTGAAAATTGAACCTGGATCTTTGTAACAGCAGGCCAACTGTATGTACCATAAGTACTAACATCTCTGTCACTGCATAAAATTTAACTGGGCCGACTCTTGGATTTAGCTCTGACATGAAAGAGGAGTACACAGTTTAGTCTTGTACGTTAGACCAGGCATGGGGACTATGGGCCTGCACGGACTCCGTTTACTTTGGCAACCATTCACTCCCTTAGCATTTTCTGGTGTGAGCAGTAACAGTAGAGCATGGCTTATAGTATCAGGCGTGTTCATAGTCAACAAGTCGCAGTGTAGTAGGTTATCTTGTAATTTTCAAGAAGCTTGCAAGCATGAATATTTTGTTTTTCAAAATGACAAAGCCCATTGCCTCATCTGTTCACTTGATATTAAATGTGAGGATCCTTCAATAAATAACCGAACTAATTTAATTGTATTTAAATAAACTGCCCTGGAGCGCCATGGCTGCTAATGGTGGAAAGGTGAATCCTTCCTCTAGCAGTGCTGTGAGTGCCAGTCATACAGAGTGAATCAGTTGGGAGTTAGAGTCTGATACGTGAGGTCATGTTTACAGCACCCACCATGGAACTGAAATTGCAGCAACGTGCATCAATAAAGTTTTGTGTTCTGTTAGACAAAACTCCTGCAGAAGCCTTTGAAATGGTGCAGCAAGCATACAAGGAGGCAAGCTTTAGGCAAAACACAAGTCTTTGAGTGGTATAAACGAGTTGATTCCACCATTACGACCCGTTAACAAAACAGGAGAGTTTGCGGTGGAAACATTCATCGAGCCCTAGGCCTAAGAAAGCAAAAGTTCAGAAAAGTGCAAGAAAGGTTATGCATCTCATATTCTTTGAACAAACAGGGCATTCTGTATGATCATGTTGTAACTAATCAACGCACAGTAACTGCTGCTTGCTATTGTGACGTACTGAAGGGGCCACTGAAGAAAAAATCTCCGAAAAGCAACCAGATCTCGCAAGGAGAGGATATATCTTGCATCAGGATAATGCCCCTGCTCATTGAGCTTGTTCAACTCAAGATGTCATCGCAGAAATGGGCATTGAGATCATGCCTCATCCACCTTATTCTCCGGATCTCGCACCATGCGATTTTCACCTCCTCCCTAAAGTGAAACAGAAGCTTCGTGGTCACCATTTTCAAAGTGATAAAGAGTTGAACAATGTTGTCATGGGTATCCTGAACAGACTGTCCAAAAATGGGTTCAATGAGTGTTTCGAACAATGGGTAAATCGTTGGAATAATTGTATTCCATCAGAGGGAGAATACTTCGAAAGTGTGTAGGTAAATGTTAGTGAAATAAAGCCATTATGTGTTAATTAAAAAATTAGTTCGGTTATTTATTGAAGGACCCTCGTATATTAGGCACTATAAACTACATACTTGTGAAGACCATTCCAATATGGAGAAAGTTCTAAAAGAATTCAAGATTAGGTTTTTTTTTTGTGTAGTGTTTAACGCCCACTTTTACTACATACAGCACCGCAGGCAGTGACACTGATGATATGTGGAATGAAGATGAAGCACCGGTGGAATGAGATGGTGGGGGAAACTGGAGAAGCCGGAGGAAACCCGCCCCAGCGCCGCTTCGTCCATCACAAATCCCACATGTGGTTGCCTGGGATCGAACCCGGGCAGCTTTGGTGAGAAGCGAGTGGTCTAGCCACTCAGCTACAGCACAGCCAAGATTAGGTTTCCTAATGTGTTTATTCACCAATCCCATGTCTTTCAGGGCTTCTAAAGCTCCTAATACTCTGCAATTAGAGCCAATTTGCTTACATAACAGTACCTCAATTAAAATGGCACGTAAAAATGGCATTGAACTGTATGAATAATTGTCTGAAGAAAACTTTTCCATGTTATGTGATTTCGCAGCACAACTGATGTCAATATTTGCATCTACTTATATCTGGAAACAATTTTTTTCAAAGCTTAACCAGGTTAAAAACATTGCACTTACTCGTCTCGTCTTTTGTCACCTTTATGTGTCTGTATGAATAGTGTTGTACCTAATATACAACCTTGTCAGTAGAAAACATGTATATCATTACTATGAGTATTGTTTATTTATACTTGTTTGAAGAGACTTAGCAGTAATAGTAACCGCTTTTTAGAGAGCACCATATTTTTATGTTTTGGCAGTTACATCGCTCTCTCACAACCCCCAGAATGTCTGGAGGACCACACCTGTCGTTGGTTTACGGGTCTCACTGACCTGACCGGGAGACTTATCAAAATAAATTCACCGACCATATCCTCTTGATTACCAATCAGAGGACGTATTACATGCCATGACAGGTCAGCATGTTTGGGAATATGCCCGGCCACTTCTAGCACCCCATCTATCAGTGAAAAATATTGGAGAGCAAGAGGATTAACGATTTCAGTGTCAGAAATGCAGCATTAGCTATCAACAATTTATACTTGTTTAATAGAACTATTTATTTTACCTTAAGTTTCGAATTAGTATTATAGGCATGTTTAACAGTGCCATGCTGTCATTAGTTTTGCACACCCTTAGATGCAGGTAAACACTCACAGTCCGCGGCAAAAAGTGGAATAGGTGAACTTAGTTACGTATATTTTCCTCCTTAAGTCTCCCCATGGCTGATGTAGACTGAAGAGCCGCTCTTAGTGGCTCAGCTAGCATAATAGCTATGGCAACTGTGATGTTCAGTGTGTCACACCCTAACTAATCTGACAAGTGCTACAATTAAGAGAAAAATGAAAACTGGAAGTAGTAACAATGCAATAGTAATATTCTTTGAAGCAAATAAGTATAGGTATACAATGAAAAAATTGAAGCTATTGACAGTGAAGCAATATACGTCAACAAATATATATTAATATTTGTTGAAGTATAGGTATTTTTAATATATATTTAGGACTATGACATGAGGAAATTTTAATTTAGTATCAATATTTAAATTAAGAGCGATTAATAGTAAGTGGAATATTAAGTTTAATAGTTTTTGCAGTGAAGCTTAATTGAGAAAATTTTATGCTTGAATATCCGTTTTAGTTTAAATTTTATTTTATAGTGAAGCACAATAGTGTATAATTGAGTCAATTTAATACATTCTCCATTTATTGCTATACTTAGAATGCATTTTGTTAAGGACCTTTCTAACATTCTAAAGTAAGAACAAATTAGAAACTAAAAACTTCACTTATCTATAGACATAGATATCTATAGCTATAGCTTTGAGAATGAGTTGGAGTCAACTCGAAACTTGAGTCAGTTGTGCAAAAAGAACTTGCAACATTACTAAGATAAGTGAAGTTTTTAGAAGATGTTTAGAATATTTATTGATTTAGGTATAGATTATTTCTTGCACATGCTAAAATATGAAACGTTGCAAGAAGTATATGATGCATATGAGACTAATAATAAATCAACAGAGAGATACAGGTTTGCTCTTTGCAGACGATTTAATAACAGGTTCCATAACAAACAAGCATAGGCTTAAAACAATCCTTGGCAGCAATAGGTAGGTTTTGTAAAGAATGGGGTCTTAAGACAAATAAAACCAAATCTAAGATCATAGTGATAAAAAAAAGGATACAAACTAAAAAGAGAGGAAAAGTGGCGGTGGGAAGGGTAAGAAATTGAGGTGATTAAGGAAATTGATTACCTAGGAGTAAGATAATCTAGCAATGGTGAATGGTGACCAAAGAAAGGAAAGCATTGGTAAAAGAAAAATCTGATGTGTTGCACTCACATGACTTTCTCTACTCTTGCACTAACCATTCTAACAAACTCATTCCTATATCTCCATGTTAGTTAAGATAAACATTCGTACAAATTATCTTATTGCTTATTTCCTTGTAGGTGCAAGGGAGATATTAGAATACAGCAGGCTTTGTGCGACAGTCAAATCTTTTTGACCTTTGAGATTCCGTTCTCTTTGCATGATTAACATATAAAAAAATGAACAACGTTGTTGCATTTCGCTAAAGTTCTGTTTTCTGAAACTACCACACATAACAAGGAATATCTCCGAAATGGTTCATCCTACAAGAAATTTTATTGAGACATAAATTGTGTATTTTAGCAAGATTTACAGTTTTTGTACAGCAAGATTTTGTCTATCTCTAACGGTTTACCAGTTATGCAAAATTCGTCCAGAGTAAATACGACTACATGAGCTATAGCCAGAAAATTCAAGATATACATTTCATTTGTCATAAAAATATCTCAAACATGTGACATTTTAATCAAAATCGTTAGAGCCATTTTCAAGAAAATCAAAAATTTCCATGTAAAGGGTAGTTTAGGGTGGGGCTATTTTCTTCAAAATCTTCGTGTCGCATCCTTGAAAGACATTAAACTTAAATACCAACTTTGGTTTCTAACCGACTTTTCGTTTTTGAGTTATGCTGCCCACAGACTGACAGACTGATAGACACACAGACACACACACGGACCTTTTTCTAAAAATGCTCTTTTTGGATTCAGGAGGCCTCAAAACATGTATTTTGGGTGAAATCTCGACATCGAATTTTTGGGTGGAATACAATACTTCCCCTACTTACCAGTAGAGAAAGTAAAAAAAGCTGTGAGTCTTATCAGATCATGTATTAACAAAACACCAAATATGCAATTAAAATGGTTAGAAAGAGTGCTTAGCTCAATTGTAGAGAGCAGAATGTTATATAGAATAGAAATATGGGGGCCAGATGAAAATTTGAAAGCAAATGTTATAAATAGATTATTTTGCAGACTTGTTTTAGGCTTACCTAGATCTTCACCAAATGAGGCTGCTTTAATGGAATTAGGAAGATTAGGTTATAAAAACGTGATGGAAAGAATATTGAAATATTGGCTCAGAATAGGAATTTAGATGAGAATACCGTTAAACAGTGTTTGGTAGTATAAGCAAGAATAAAGGGGATAGAGACTTGGATATATAAAATTCAAAAGATTCTACAGGAAATAAGGTATAGGATTTTTTGTGGCTAGATAGTGGAAGAATAGAGGAGGGATTCTGGAAAGGAATAAAAACAAGAATTGAAGATATTGAAAAATGATTGGGGCAGAGAAAAATCTAATGAAATCTGTGATAAAGTAGGAAGAGAAGGGTTGGGGTTAGAACAGGAGCAACAGGCTGACTTTCTTAGGTTCGCCCCAATCCAGCCCAGCCTCAACCACACCCGAGCCTGGCCCAAGCCCAAGAAGAGGTTATAATGCAGGTACTACCCGGCGCGGGCCCGATTGTGTAATTTGTTTTAAACAGAATTATTTTGCGATCATCATCATAATCATCATCATCAACATCATCATTAAATTTTAAATGTGTCAGCAGAATAATTGCCTAGAACTTCTAAGGTGTGATAATTGTGCTATTCTCAGAATTTTGATATCAGTAACAAAAAAATGTGATAAATTATTATTTTGTACCTCTTAATTTTCAAGACCAACAAACATTTTTCAAATTAGATCTGAGAGCTTGGCCCAGGCCCGTGTAGACCTCTAATATGGTCAAGTTTTGATAATAAAGGAAGATTGTGGCAGGGAGAAGATCGTTGACAGTTATGATAAGCCAGGGCAGTGTATCTAAAAAATTTAACAATAAGAAAAATGATATTGAAGTGTTACGTGTGGAAAATTTTCATTGATGCTGTGCAGGGAAACAAGAGTGTAGAGGATATATGGGATCTGAACCCATTTAACATGGAGAACAATCTTGTAGCAATAAAAATATTGTCAAAGATTAGGAAATAGAAATGGATGACTGTTGCAAACCTTGCTGCAAATGACAGACCAAAAACCAAATGAAAAATAAAACCTAACTGAATACCTGGCCAAAGAGGAATGACTGAATAGTCCAAGGGTGAAGTAAACCCTAAAAATGTCTTTCAAAGAAGTAAGAGTATTGGTGAATATTTAGGAAGAGTTGACATCAGGGACTTCAACTTGGATGTGCTGGGGCTTTGAATAAAGTTTGTCTGTTTCACTTGTAGGAAATTTGTACCTATAATAACTTGTTAAAGCTTTTTTAGAGAAAGATTAAAAATAAATATGGAAGGTAAGAAAAGTGGTGGGAATGTGTGTGTGTGTGCGTGCGTGCGTCGGTGTGTGTGGGGGGGTGGGGGGGGTGCGCGTGTGTGTGTCCTCTCTCTCTCTCTCTCTCTCTCTCTCTCTCTCTCTCTCTCTCTAATGCTCAGAATTTGATAAAATCATTCTTCTTGCCTCCCAATATTTAGAGACTAGATCTTCTTGATTTTGGAGAATTTTGCATAGTTAGGTGATCAATGTTCATTAAGTCATTTTTTTACCTAGACAGCACTGTGGGGAAGTCATTAATCCAGTCTTGAACAAATGTCCACTCAGACAATCATGGCTTGAGATTAATCTGAACATTGCAACTGATGATTTTCTTGGTAGATCTGGAATTGTTTTAAGTTTATTTTGGAGATCCCTCCAATTAAGTTTTTCAGAAGAAGCAAGATATTCATCATATTTTTTTTGTGAATATGTTTTTGATTAACCTTTTAACTGTTTCGTAGGGGATATTTTATTTTGTTGTTTGAGCAATTTTGGAACCCTTCTTGGCCAACATGTCTGCTTGATCATTTCCACAGTGGGATGGGATCCATTGGAAAACAATACGTTTTTTTAAATTTTGGAGATGTTTAATCATACTATGAGTTTCCTTTATTTTACCTATTTTAGGGTAGTCATTTGAAATAATAGCTTGTATAGCTGCTTTGGAATCTGATAAGAAGACAATGTTGAAAAACTTATTTGTCCATGTGAGCAGATTTTGTAAGGATGTATAAATTGCATCAATTTCTCCATCAAAACTTGTTAAGTAAATTCCAGCATACTTATAGAAAGAGAAAAAAAATTACTGATAGCTCCTGCTCCATCTTCTTGATTGTAATGAGAGCCATCTGTATAGATGTGAGTCCATTCATCAGCTGGGTATTTTACATTTATGGTTTCAAGGGCATATGTTTTAGCTTCTATAGATGAATTTCCTTTCTTTTTAAAATCTGCAATTAAATCAAGGTAATATTCTAATTCAATGATGTTCACTGGGTTGTTAAGAGGCATGAGAGGTTCTATTTCAGAATGCTCAATGTTTTAGTATGCAAAAAGCATGTATCTAATAAGCAAACAAATTAAACACATTTTTATGAACATTATAAGCATTTAAAGAAGAAACAACTGCAATAGTTTGTAAGGACCTTATTGTTGAGATAAGTATTCTGAAAGTAAATACTATAAACAGTGTAAATTCTAGTATTTCAATCTAAAATTTTTTTATGAAAAATTATTAACAAAATATTTACTAGCCTGATGAATGTTGAAAGTTGATTCATGAATGTTTGTCATTCATTGCATAAATGCTGTAAATTTTAATTTTCAGCCATTTGAAGAAATATGTCTCTTATATTGCTTTTCATATGAAGTTAGTGGTTTGGGCAGGTAGAGGTATACACTGCTCATGTTTATACTGCAGCAGTTTGACACATCGTGTCTCGTAGTTTCTTAGGCATTGTAAACCTTATAATTAAGATATGTTACTTGGCTATTGATAACATTTAGTTATAATAATGCTGATAGGTTTGCCAATTTCTGAACTTAGTGTTCTGGGAGAAAATTAGATATCACAGTAAAGCAAGAAAAATTGATAAAAATAAAATATTTTTAACTTAAATAAGGAAAAATTGAAGCTATTAACAGTGAAGCAACAAGATTGCAAATAATTACAGCATTACTAAGATAAGTGAAGTTTTTAGTTTCTACTTTGTTCTTACTTTAGAATATTTTTAACTTCTTATACAGATTTCAGATGTTTACAGTCAGTTTGTGAACTGTGGTGAGAGGTCACTTTTCATTCCTCTTGAATTTATTATTTCATTTCTCTGTTTACTGTATCTAGAAGTTCTAAGTAGGTACACTTATACAGCTTTTATCCTTCTTAAAAAATTCCACCCAATGCATGTCAACTAAGTTAAAACACAAGAGGGCTGCACTTCTCTTTCAAGACAAAAATCATATAGTTTATCCATATTAATATGAAGCTGTAAATTTTCACAAATAATTAGAAAGTCATTCCACTAAACACACTGCTTTAAACTTAGAATACTCATTAGTTTGAAATCAGAATTATCAAAATTACTACAAGCATTTATCCATACACATATTGACTTCTCTAAACTTTTCTCTCTTGCTCTTTTCCATATTTTTCATTCTTTCCATAACTGTCATCCCAAAGTATTTGTCTTCTTTTTTATCAAATTATTTTCTTCCTCAAGGATACCATTTATGCAGTTCCATACTGGATATGCTCACTTTCTAACAGACTTGCATTATTATGGAAAATTTGCATGATATTTAAGAGAAAAAGGGCACACTGTTTAAGGAAAGGAGTCCTCTCATTCATCTTTGAAAGCTTCCCATATGATCGTAGAGCACTCGTCTTCCCCGTGTGACACAAAATCTTATCTTCTTGTGTATAGGACAACATCCTGTTCACTTCCCCTTTTATTCCTTGGATGAGTTATAAATACTGT
This sequence comes from Tenodera sinensis, assembly GCA_030765045.1. NCBI lineage: Eukaryota > Metazoa > Arthropoda > Insecta > Mantodea > Mantidae > Tenodera > Tenodera sinensis. Next base: position 31,210,842 of record CM060967.1, read on the forward strand.
CAATCCATCTCCTAGCGGGCCTTCCTCTTGACCTTCTCCCATCTAAAGGTTTGCTTTCTTCGGCTCTTTTTACTAGATGGTTGTTTCTCATCCTGTTAATGTGTTCTTTCCAATATTTCCATCACTTATTAATAAATGTTGTATCTTGAATTTGGCAATTTTCTCTGATTTCTGTATTGTGCATTTTATTTAATAAGGTTTTTCTTTGAATTTTTCATAATGTAAGACTTGAAGCTTTCACGGCGATGATTATTGATTAGTACTTCTCCTGATGAAGGCCACAGAGTTAAGATGGCCGAAAGCTCGAGCAACTTCATCAACATCACACGGCTGGTAACCCGAGAAGTCCTAATAAATTTTTCATAATATTTTCAATTCACATGTACTTAATATTTGTTTTGTTTTGATTGTATCTGCTCTGGTTTCTGCTGCATAAGTTAAGATTTGTCTTTTATTTTATAAATGCAGACTTTACTCTCTGCTGCCATATACTTAAAAAAAAATCTTAATATTTTATATTAATATTCACTAGGGCAGGTAAAAGTGACAACCATTTGGTTGGAACAAATAACAATTAAGATATGTTTATAAATTTTAAAAATCTGATGTGTTGCACTCACATCACTTTCTCTACTCCTGTACTAACTATTCTTACAGACCTCCTCTTACCTATCCTCTATCTTCTTCATCCTAATAGAGTTAAACGTTTGTAGAAATTATCTTATTGCCCATTTTCTTGTAGATGCAAGGGGAATGTGGGAATATGGTAGGCTTTGAGCAATAGTCAAATCTTTTAAAGCTTTGAAATTCCGTTATCTTTGCTTGGCTAAGATATAAACAAATCTGATGTGTTGCACTCACATACTTTCTCTACTCTTGTACTAACCATTCTTACAAATTCTTATTCCTATATCTTCGTGTTAGTTTAAGATAAACATTTGTACAAATTATCTTATTGCTTGTTTCCTTGTAGGTGCAAAGGGAATATGGGAATACAGTAGGCTTTGAGCGATAGTAAAATCTTTTAAAGCTTTGAGATCCCATTCTCTTTGCACGCTTAACATATAAAAAATGAACAACGATGTTCCATTGCATGAAAGTTCTAAGTTTTCTGAAACTGACACACAAAACAAGGAATATCTCCAAAATGGTTCACTCTACAAAAAATTTATTGAGACAAATTGTGTACTTTAGCAAGATCTACATTTCTTGTATGGTAAGATTTTGTCTATCTCTTACAGTTTACGAGTTATTCAAAACTCATCCAGACTTATATATATATATATATATACACATATGCTATAACCAGAAAATTCAAAATATACATTTTATTTGTCACAAAAATATCTCAAACATATGGCATTTTAATCAAAATCATTAGAGCCATTTTCAAGAAAATAAAAATTTTTGGAAAATTTTCCATGTAAAGGGTAGTTTAGGGCTATTTTCTTCAAAATCTTTGTGTCCCATCCTTGAAAGACATTAAACTTAAATACCAACTTTGGTTTTTAACCGACTTTTTGTTTTTTAGTTATGCTGTCCACAGACTGACAGACACACACACGGACCTTTTTCCAAAAATGCTTATTTTGGATTCAGGGGGCCTCAAAACATATATTTCCGGTGAAATCTTGACATTGTATTTTTGGGTGGAATACAATACTTCCTCTACTTACCAGTAGAGAAAGTAAAAATGAATAATGATGTTCATTTGTGGAAAATATAAGTTTTGCAAAACTCACACAAATAGCAAGGAATATCTTGAAATGATTCACTCCACAAAAAGTTCACTTGGACATAAATTGTATGTTTTAACAAGATCTATGTGTTTTGTACAGTAAGATTTGTTCTATCTCTTACAGTTTACCAGTTATAAGTTATTTGTGTGAGTTTAGCAACACTTATACTTTCCACAAATGGAAGATCATTGTTCATTTTCTTATACCTTAGTCATGAAAGGAGAATGGATTTCAAAGCTTTAAAATATTTGACTATTGCTCAAAGCCTACTGTATTCCCCTTGCATCTACAAGAAAGTGAGCATTAAGATAATTTCTACAAATGTTTCTCTCGACTAACATGAAGAAACTAGAGGAATAAAAGTTTATAAGAAATAAATAAGAACAGTTAGTACAAGAGTAGAGAAAGCTATGTGAGTGTAATGTATAAGATTTTTTTTAATTATATAATTTATATATATGTCCCAAGAAAGTCTGTATCCAAATTCAGTCCAAGGCAAGTCATAGATGAAGTTGGTTCATTCTCCTGATTTCCTACTGAAAGTGTTGTATTGATTAATTTTTCCCTCCTGCCTTCATCTGATATCTATAGCATATTGCTATCTGCTCCTGCATACTGCCAACCCTCACATCTGGAAGATGAACTATTTTATAAAAATAACTCTGGTATATAAATATAATATAATAATTAATGAGTAATTAAGAGATATAATTTCTGTTCTAAGAGCCGGGAGATCCCATTTGATTCCAGGAGAGTCCTGGTCACTCCTGGAGAGTTGGCAATCGTAGATGATGAAGACACATAATCTTTATTATAGACTTATGTAAACATATTGAATATTTCAGATTACAGTAGAGGTTCTCACAATGATACTGCAAATAATGATGGATAAATTAAATTAGGGTTGTGTATTGATGCAGTCAACATCACTTATTACACACATGTAGTAGAGGTGATGTAATTAAAGTTTGCTCTGTGAAACTTTGGTAATACTTGGGTAAGGTTGGGTTACCTCAATCGATTGAAAGCCACATGCCATTTCCACTCCCCGCATTGTACTTGCTGGTCCCACTGTCTGCTCTGTTCATTCATTCACTGCAATATGCACTCCTCGAGATGCTTTCAGATACTGGAGCCCATAATAGGGATACTGTCTCCCTGCAACAAATGTAATGGTACACTATGGTATGTTTACAAAAATAGTCTTCTGCACATCCAGCAGATTGGCAAGCATTAGTTGCGCTAGCTCTACTATATAGCACTACTTATAGCAGTACATGTAATTAATGATAACTCTCAGGATATATTGAGTTAAAAATGCATATGCTTGAAATAAAGCAATGATGCCGCTTAAGGTTGCATATCGGGGTCCAGACTCAACGTTGCTTAATTGTGCAGATGTGGCATTGTATTGCACTCCTTTACTGCACAACTTGTAATACATGTAATTGACAATAATTAACATTCAGGATATGCTGGTTACAATTATATATGTAGTTATAGATGTATAAACTTGAAATTTATAGGGCTTTCGAATAGGTTCTTCACCGCTGCATGGTCTTTTGCCTGTGCGAATTTGAAGTTGCCACGGCTGGGTTTGCCACTACTAACAAGCCGCACGTAAAACCTGTATAAAAATCTTACCTTATAGAAAATGCTGAAAATGTTGTGAACGATGGTTTAATCAATCCACAGCTTCTGTTCTTTTCAGATGTGGCATGGTTTCATCTAAATGGTCATGTGAACACTCATAAAAGTTGGTATTGGGCATTTCAAAATCCACATCGTGTTCAAAAAATCCCTCATTATGATCAGAAAGTTGGAGTTTGGTGCGCTGTTAGCGCTAGACGCATAATTGGTCCAATATTTTACGACCAGACTGTAAATAAAGAGAGGTACCGAAATGACATTTTGAGCACATTTTTTCGTGAACAGACAGAAGAAGAGAAATCATATGGGTGGTTTCAACAAGATTCTGCTACTGCCTGTACAGACCATGAATAAAATGAGGGAAGTGTTTGAATATAGAGTGATTAGTGCTGGTGTATGGCCCTCTTGCTCCCCTGATCTAACAGTGGGTAATTTTTACTTGTGGGGTAGCCTGAAAGACAAAGTTTATGAGAAAAATCCTCACACATTGGAAGAACTAAAACAAAATATTAGAAATGAAATCAGAGACATTACAGTAGCCCAACTTAATCATGGGAATCAGAATGTGTTTTTCCGATATAATGCCTGTATAATGGAGGAGGGACGACATTTCCAGCATTTTCTATAATGTAAGATTTTTATACATGTTTTACGCGCGGCTTGTTAGTAGCGGCAAACCCGGCCACGGCAACTTCAAACTCGCACAGGCAAAAGGCCGTGCAGCGGTGAAGAACTGGTTCGTAAGTCCTGTAGCTACATAAGTGAAGTCGCTTGAAAGGGATAGTGGATGGCCCCAACAACTTTAATGAGGTAACATCATGTTATTAAACCACTACTTAACTCAAGATAACTTTACAAATATGCAGAATTTGTTAACATAGGTATTTCTGGAGAAACAGCATTTTTCATGCATATGCAATCTTTCTTTACCTGATTACCCTCCCCTTATGGCCTTATGGACTTACACCCCCTAGGATTCAAAGCCAGTACCTAGGGTCAGACGCCTGTCAGGGAGCACATGAACCTATGGACCGGACAGAGTGAAGACCAGGAAGCGGGTGGTCAGGCAAGCACCGGTATGATAGTGAGGAAGAGGATGATATGAAATGCACGCAAAATCAATGAATGGAAAGGTGATAATGGAGCAATTTGTGGAATGAGTAGCGGGGGAAACAGGAGAACCCGCCCAGACGCTGCTTTGACCATCACAAATACCACATGCGGATCCCTTGGTTCGAACCCGGACCGCCTAATTGAAAGATGAGCGGTCTAACCAGTCGGCCACGGCACTGCCTCATTTGCAATCTTAACTGTTAAATCAGAGTGAAAGTGGAAACTAAAAAATGATTACAAATAATTATTGCTAAAAATAAGAAGAAGAGGAGCCAGCGGAAGTATCGTATCTCTTTGTTTTTATTTTTTTTTTTATTTTTTTATGTTTCACCACTTCAGACAATTTTATTTCATATCCTACTCCGTTTAATGCTATTCTCAATAATTAAGCAATTATTAACCGACTGGGAGCTAATATATTAATAAGTCTTACTCTCTATTATTCGCAACGAAGGCGTGCTACAGTTCACGTTTGTTTTCGCTAGTACCATCACTTTCTATGACATCACTGTACTAACGTGAGAGATGAGATCATGAAGTACAAAATGTTTTACAGGAAATAAAGAAAGCAAAAGTTCTTGTAATCCTAGTATAAGTGAACGATAGAACATAGCAATATACATACGAGAACGTGGCACAATGAAGTTACACACAAGCACATATGTGCAAGCACGGTTAATTATGGATTTCAAATTTAGCTCTTTATGAGATGACGTCTTGTGGAACTCATACTGCTATTGGGTATGACAGCTAGTGAGAGAAGTTATCTATAGATGTCTCTGCTTTGAATTCCAAATTGCTGCATGTACAAATTTGCGGATATCGACACGTGGTCAGTGACGTACTGTTTTAATGAAGTTTTAAGCTGCTGTTATTCTGCTGTTCGTATTAATGTTTTGGTAGAAAAGGGATATAAATTCATAAGGATCATATGGTTATACTTTACCAACACATCCTCACTGAATCACATGAGAGACCTTTCTTTATTATTATAATTAAGCCGGGTACAGATATGTGAAACTGAAAAAGATAAAATTGTTTCCTAGTTTTTATCGATTATTTAAGTAATAAATGCCAGTATGTTCCTATTTCTAAGATAAACCTACTACAATATTAAAGGTCATACTGCAATTTTATCAATTAATATTTTGAGAATTTGCTTGTATCACTGGCTATAGCGTATAACATGGTTAAAGTGGTCTGAGCAGTGCTATCATCCTATCATTATAGCAAATCTGACTAAGACTTTTTTTTAAAAATCTGCAAAATAGTTGCAAGGTTTAAATTGTTCCCAGCTGATTTTGTCAACATATGGAGGGCACACTGTGATTGGAGAAATGATCCAAGTGACGTAGCCAAAGCGCATGCGCACTCATCAATCTTTCGGCCATATTGGTGTGTGTATTTCGTTCACCTAGTGATCCGAAGAAAGAAGGTATTTTTAATTCCAGAATATTTAGTAGCAAAGTGCATTTCGTCCATAGATTGATATTTAGATTGCTGTGTAGCAAACGCAAATTTTGTGGCCAGAATTAAGCGCTTAACCAATCAGAGATCATTTCACATGCGGGAGTGCCACCCTGGCTTCGCTCATATGTGACCATAAACAGATGACATATTATTTAACATTTAATGCTCGTTTCAATATTGTTCATATCCTGATCATATTCACAATAAAAGTTAAGAGTGTCTTAATCATAAATTTAGATACTACAGTTCCCAGATTTGTTACATTAGCCAACCTTCCTCATCCCAAGTTTCCAGTTCTTAAGGGATTTTAATCCTTCCTCCATCGATAGAGGTATTTTATGCTTGAGGTTATTTTGGGCACCCCATGTATGCATGATAGTTGTTCAGAGCACCATATACGCCAGTTCTGTTACATACTTTTGAATACACTTGAGCATCCTACATTTAAACAGTTTTGGGATAAGCAATTTCATTGATACATGACCAAATTGTATAGGCTAGACTATATATAACCCATGCCCTAATTGTCTAGAGGTTAAGGAAACCTAACAGATATTTATACATTCCATTTCCAGGCGGTCTTATCATGACGGACTCCATGAATTTTGGTCCAGAATGGTAAGTATAAAAACTTTATGCTTAAAAAGTAACACACAAAGAAAAGTAATCACATAGTTTGCATTTTCACTACCAGGTGCATGCTGGATTGTAGTTTATAACTTGGTCAGTATATGGAATGAATGATGTTTGTACACCAGTGCTACTGCTGCATGTAGAATAGTTTTCTATGTTAGACTTAAGAGAATTAACTGTCTGTAATTATTCCATAGAAGGTTAATTACAACAGTTAACAGCTGTGAAAATGTTATCTACAGAGAAGTTTAGGTTAATTATATTACAGACTTTTTTAGTAAACTAAGTAATTTACTTTCACCATGATATTAGCATTTTTGAGCTCAGGTTGCTGCAGTAAGACCAACAGAAGCATGTGGGCTATTTTGGTGCAATGTTTTTTTTCTATATAGTGCATACAAAAGCTCTGGGAGTTCAAAATGGATACTAGTACCAACCAAAACATAAATGTATGGCTAAAAATGCACAATAAAGCCAAAATAATTTTTTTAAATTGTCATAATTTAAAAGCAGATTGTGAATATGCATGGGAAAATAAATTCATGTGATACATGAAAAATAGTAATGTACTCTACCCCGAAACCATCTGTTTAAGACAACATTTTATGGTACCATTAGGATACAATGAAAAACAAAGACCTTTTAATTTACCAAATGGTATGGAAATGTATACAAACAGTTTCTGTGTGTTTTGTTGTGGTTACTTACATTTCTTTGAAAGCATGATGCGTGAAGGCAGTGTTTACAGTGTTACAAATGTTATTTGATTAGAATTAAAAAATATTCTCAAGTTTTTTACGAAAGTGGATGATAAAAAGAATACTTAATTTTAACTAAGAACACCCTTTTATAGCATACAATAACACAGACACATAATTAATTGTAATCCAGATGAACTGCAATGGAAATTTGGGAAACTTAAATCTATTTAATTACACACATGAACATGTGAAAATAGTGTGGCAGAATATGGAAGGTTAGGATAAAATTGGGATTCAACAAAAGTAATACACCAACTGTAATCATTAATAATGGTTATTTGAATATATTTAATGTTTATTTGTATTGTATTCATTAAGAAATATTGCTTATGTTAATTTGTTGCCACCATATTTGAATACTTTGCAAATGACCTAAACTATAACCTAAATCAGATAGAATGTTAAAGTATAACATATTATTAGACAACGAAATACACGACCAACATTAATATCATCACTTAATATGTCAAACAAATATAACCTAAAGTAGTTATTACCAATCACCGTGAGAATTGTATCCATAGAGAAAATATATTTAGTAACAACCTCATTCCCAATTAGATAACATACCATCTCTGTAGGTATATATTTATGATAAACAGTTTTGGAGTAATCAATATATAGCAACTGCCTTATTCCTAATTAGACATGTCACATAAAATCTCTAATATGTTCACGATAAGTAGTTTTAGACATTCTTGCTAACCAAATAATAGTTACAGACAGAGTTCTTTGTGTTAGATATCTGATTGTCAAGGATGAATATTATGTTAAATTGAAATTCTAGTTTTCATTTAAAACTCCTTGCCCTTTACATTACACCACGTCACCCTGCAGGTAATAAGAACTCAAATGCTCATTGTAAAAGAACCATCCCTGTAGGATTTTGCTTGTTAGCTATTCAGAGCCAGGTGATAATTGATATGGATATCCTATGTGAACTATGAAACATTTATGTTACAACATTACCATTACACCAATAAATATAATTTAGTTAAGCATCATGTAGCTTTGAAATAAAGAACATATTTACTTTTGTCTTGCCATTTTTGACTCTAACTGTAATATGTGTAAGTCTTGTTTTTGGTGTATGTTCACTCTTCTCTCCAAGAAATATTTGAATGTGCGATTCTCATTGTGATGCTTTACGTAAATAGTGCACAATTAAATAGCCATTTGTGGCTTTGGTTCCGTATTTTTTAAACAGCAGTAATCATGTGAATATTTGAGGAATTTTACATGCAGTTGATGTCCTATGAACGTTTGTATGCCATTTCTCAACAGGATGAGGCGACCTGTTACACTTCACGCAAATCACTCTTAACTAATTGATGAAATATTTACAGAAGAAAGAACTGTCAGCAAAGGATTGTGGCCTCCGTGTTCCCAGACCTAACTGCTTGTGACTTTTATCTGCAGGGCAAACTAAAGAGAATCGTGTACGCAAACAGTCCAAGGACATTAGAAAATTTGAAGAACCATATTAGCAATGAAATTCTGAGAATTGATGTGGCAGAGTTGCGCAATGACATGTTAGGGCTCATACAAAAGTGAATTGCAACACAAGGTCATTTTCAGCACCTAATATAAAAGACAAGATCATTTCATTAAATACAGTAAGTACATTACAGTAAATAGAAACCTTTGCTCTTTATATGTATATTTATATATGCTCATGGTGGGCCGAGCCTGTTTTTCGTTAGCCATCCTGTACATGAGTTGTGGGCATTTGAGTTCTACACTTCGGAAGTAGTGTATAACAGAGAGGGGACACAGTCACTAGATTTGGAGAACGTAGTTCATCACAAAATGTAAACAACTTGGAAATTTCAAGAACTGCAACCATATTCTGTATTTGAAAACATTATGAACACCTATGCAAGAAATATAATGCCATGAACTGTGAATTTAGGTAGGAAACCCAGCCACAGTGGTATAAGTCAATAAATAATTAGGCATACTGTGCCAATCATTAGCTATTAAAGCTTTTAATGAGTCCTAGCACACAAATGTATGTACAAAAGGTTAGGGAACACTTATGCACAGTGTTGTAGTATATTTAGAGTTTCCCATTGAAATGCATAGGTTTGGTTTTATAAGTGACCACATGTAAAATCTGCAGTACTGACAAGATTTTAAATGGAGAACAGCTACTGGAATGCCCAGAATTGAGAAAAACTACCAGATGAGAAGATACTAATTATATTGGAAAAATTGATAAATCAAAATCCTGTACATTAGATCAACAAAGTTAGGGAACACACAGAGGGGAAAAACATGATAAGGTAATGAATCTGTTAAAAGTTAGCTATTTAAAGACATTTAAGAATGGCATTTGCATTCCAGAATATATTATGATTGTAGTCATTGTTTGATTATGGTAAGGGCCCAACGTTTTACTTAAAATATGTTGGATTTACAGTGGACTATCGAATTTCTTATAAACCAGAATTTGCATTGATTGGGTATCAAAACACCTTGGTCCAGAGCAAATTTTGATCTACCTTAGAGAGGTGATGAAAGACAAACCATGTTTGCAAAATGAGATGGTGGAGGAAAACATATCTACTAAGTTTAGGTAAAATTGGAAAGCACGGCAACTTAAACTGCAGAAATAGATGCAGCTTTTAGTAAAATAAATGTTAGAAGTCTGATAGAACTTATTTGCTCTATCCTATATGACAGAGACAGTAACTGATGTTTAAATATCTTATTGATATGCAAGATCTAACAGCAATTTGCATGTAGATAACACAGCTAACTTTCATGATAATATTTGGGAATCATTAGGCTGCCTTATGACCTGCCAATAACCAAAAGGTCCCGAGTTCGAATCTCAGTTAGGGTGAGTTATCTGTATATGATTCTTTTCGAGGTTTTCCTTTATCCTGAGAATACAAGTGTCTGTAACTGTAAGCTCTATGGACCTCATGCTCATTTGAGAACCATTTCTCTAATTTCATTCACTCCTTATCCAATATGATCTATCATGAATGAGAACATTAGTAAGAAAAATCAATGTCTTGCCATTACTAGAATTGTGCCCCGTTAACATTTTCCCGCTGAGGAAAGAAGAATTGTAACTGCCTGGAAGTTTTATGATATGACAGAATTTTCTAAGGTTATTATTTCTGTATACTGAACATCACACATTATTTTATAATTTCAGATTCAGGATAAGATGTATTTTGACAAGTGATAGCAAATGTTGCTTATTTGAAGTCAATTTCATTGCGCCAGTTCAAAGTTAAAAGTTAATGTTCCAGAAGTTAAACTCTAATTGAAAAGTTGAAATCGTTTGGGGAATACATAATTTAGTTATTGTGACGTTTCTGAGCAAAAATGTTGGTATTTTGTTACTCCAACTTCACTTTCTACACCTAACTTTGTGGAACATGTTTCGGAGACTTGTCTCAATCATCAGCCTATTGAAATGATTAACAATATAATGTACAGCCTGTTTAGATTATCGTGGCACTCACCCACTCCTGAAGCATAGATGCACAGTAGGACAGACCTGCCCACTTGCATTATAGGAGAGATGGAGATTAGTATATCACTTGTTCTGACTGTGATAACTATACAATATGTTAACATACACTGCTTGTGTATGTGACTGTCTGACTTCTGACATCACTCGCTTGTTCCCCACCACACCAGTCACTTCTCGTAATTTCTCCTCTCTAGCTCATGTGGAGTGTCAGGACGATCTGAACAAATTGTAACAGCAGTGAACCTACCATTAGATCTACAATCTTGGTGGTAACATGTTTAGTTCACTGCTTTATGGAACTGCAAATGTGTAGGACTTATTTATTGTGTAACATTTTCTCCTTGCTGATCAACAGCCTTTCTTGGTCCAAAGAGTCTTATTATCCATATGCCAAAAAGTTAAATTGGATTTGGTACGGATCAAGGGAAATGGTCCAGACAGCATAAAATCTTTGAATATGACCCCATGAGTCTAGATTTAGACAAGACCTACAGGACACTGGACTTAAATTCAATGACAGTTACTGCACTTACCACTTTGTTTTCAAGCTCACAGCTCAGTGAGTATTTTTGTATTTTTTCTGTTTCTCATGACAGTGGAATGAAATTTTTCTGCTTGTTTAGAGTCAAATTGTGGATTTTCTCCTGAGAAAGCCCACACAGTTGCAAAACAGAAATTTGTATATGCACTACTATAAGGTTGTTTGGCTCTGCATACAAAATTATCAAAGATAGCATGTATCTATCTGCAAATACTATAGTGCTTCTCACTTACAAATTGGCTGATTGTGTGGCTTGTATAATGTACACCTATTAACCAACTTGTGTGTAAAAAGTGCTGGATATTATTGGTAATATTTTCTCCACTGCTATCCCTGCCCCTGTTATTTTTTCCATTCCCGTATCAGAACCATGTTAGTTTGGAAGTTTTGTGGCATTAGTGACTGCCACTTTCAGGTTATCATCAGCATAGAGTATCACAAAATTTATGGTCTTGCCTGGACCATCATTTAAAAGCATCTTGATAAATATGAAGCAAACCTTGAAGTTTGCACAAGATGGCAAAAGCTCTCATTTTTTAAATCAATCTGTGATTATTTTGTCAACAGTATTCATTGTTTTTAATTTTCCCTTATTTCACAACTTTTCCTTTTGTCTCACATTGATGCTTTTTTAACTGATTTGAGAAATTTCATTTGTGTGCTTCAATTCATTTCTGAACCTGGGCTCTTAGGGTTAATGTTTTGTTACTACATAACAGTACAGGTTTTGATGTAACTTTATGAATCTAATTTTTACATCCTTAAGCATATTTCTTCCAAACGGTTTCCTTATAATTCCATTTGACCTGTTATGCTTCTGTATATTTTGTTCTAAATCATTTTTGTAGCAGTTATTTTATATCCCACATATTTGAAATCTGTTCTTATTTTGTCTCTTTATACTATTTTGCTCTCTTCATTGTTTTACCCTTTTTTTGTTTTTGTTTTAGTAGAAGACTTCTTTTTTGTTATGTTGTAGGTCATCTTCTCTATTAGCCAACGGGATCTGATTATGCTCAAATATTATAATGTTAATGTATTTATTTCTAAGTGTATGCCTCTTGGCTCCATTTAATCCTACTCCTCCAAAATTTATATCAATATCACATAAAAGAGGAGAGAGTCCCCAATCTTGTTGCAATTCTGTGTATATGCTTATACTCAAATTAGATTTTATTTTTATTTTGCATTCGAATTTGTATTTCAGTTTGGTCATATTCAAGTCTATTTACCCTATCATATGCTTTCATATAGTTTAAAATAGAAGCTAGAGGGTAAAATATATTCTCTTTGTTTCTCCATTATTTTTCATTGTGAAAATGACATCAATGCAAGACATCCAATGTAGGTTGAGGAATAGGATATTTACCTCGCAGCAGCATTAAAAGAAAATTGATGCTTAGCAGGAAATGATAAAGATTCTCCTGGGTTTTAAGTGAAATATGTCACTTATACCATAATAAACCTGACAATGTCTAAAATATTGGACTTCATTCTTGTTCAGAGGGGCATAATGCAAAGAGATGTGGAAAAGGATGTTTGTGAAACATTATTTCAGAAAATATGTCAAAAGCCACCACTGAAAATGTTTGTCTAATAGACACATGGTGTTAAAGGCTATGGTGGAAAAGGATTTTTCCAACTACTCATCAGTAGTGCTCAATTGAATCACCCAGTTCATTTCTCAAAGATTTTGCACTACTAGATATAACACTTTTCTTTCCAAATATAAGCAGACCCACAGAGCCCTCCACAAGGAGCTGTACTAAGCACTACACTCTTCAATGTGTGTGTGTGTATGTATATATCTATATATATAGATATAAAATGATCTTATAACCACAATACAGACCCCAAAAGTAAAAACAGCATTGTTTGTGGGTGACGTCATTTGGACAGCAGGAACTTCCAAAAAGCCAAACATTCTCAAAGAAAAGATTGAAACATCTCTCCAAAAAATTATATTCTTGGTACTTGCAAAATCTCGTGGAAATCAATGTAGCAAAAACGCAATATGAGCTCTTCATACTGAAACATAAGCCAGGCAATATCGTCATCAATTACAATGATTCGCCAATCCATCAAACAATGTCGCTTATTTAGGCATTACCTTTGACACAAAGCTAAATTGGAACAAACAAATAATGTTATACAGACAGCGGAATAGATACTACAGATTCTCAAAAGACTTGCAGGTGCCAAATGGGGATGCTCTAGAAAAATTCTAAATACAACATAATATACTTACGAGGCCAACCCTTCTATACTGTGCAGAAACGATAACAGCATCTCAAACCAATATTAGCAAACTATAACGGTTGAAAAGCCAAGCACTTCGCCTGATCACAGGAGCCGTTAAATCTACACCTACAATGCTCGCGCTAAGACAGAATAGTGCAATAACAACAAAAATACAAGAGCAAGCACTCCTATTACATGAAACAATGCTAAGATTTCAAATGAAAAAACAAGAATCAAACCGCTACAATCTTAACCCAACCAACTTTCTTGGCGAAAGTAACTCGTCTAAAAAGAAACCTGGCGCTACAGAAAATTTACAAAGAAAAATAAATCCACTTAACCTGATACAAATCATAATTTACACCTAATGGCTGAAGTAATAAAATCAGAACCATCCAAACAACTGAAAGATCTTGCCCTTGAGATAATCAACACGAAATACCCTGCAGAAGACTGGGTACACATATGTATAGACAGATTATCAATGGACTATCATACTGGAGCAGGAATTACATGGCTCCCTTCTCATATTATCATGCAGTAGGCAATGACACTACTACTATAGGCGGGGAAATCATGGCAGTCTCCATAGGTTTACAAGAACTGCTTAAACGTCCAAATAAATTCATGAAAGCAGTCATTCTTTCTAATTCCAGGACAGTCATCCAAGCTATTTGGTCCTATACCATCAGGAGATCAATGCAAACTACAGAATGCTACAAAATGATTACTAGTTACAAAATTTGGAAAAAACTATCTATTTACAATGGATTTTGGGAGATTGCCGGGAATGAAACCGCTGATGGCCTTGCCAAAAAAGATACAACAATTGTTCAGAAAAAGCACAATGATCTCTCATTCTCTTCAATAAAATGCCTAATTTCCAGTAAAATATCTCTTTAACATCAGATTTAGAAAAGCATGCTGAATCTAAAAGTGGAGTAGTGTGTAATCCCTTAAGATCCACAATAGCAGCAGCCTTCAGACTCCTGACAAACCATGACAGCTTGGCGAGTTACCTGTATCGACTTGGTATCCTGATTTCTCCATCATGTCCCCTGTGTAATGTGCATGCTGACATTGATGAAGATCACCTGAAATCCTGCACTGCACTCCTCTTTGAGAAGAGTGTTATTCAAAAATATTGGAAAGCTACACTGCTAATGGCTTCATTGCTGGATTCAAGATATTGAACAACTATTCATCATGAATTTGACATGTGATATCTCTGAAAATTGCTAATGAAGCAATTTAACTGGTAAAACATTTTCCTATGACATGATTTTTGAGGGCATAACTCCTTATACATAGTCTTATCATAAGTTCTGTCACTACTTCAAGGAATAATTTCAGAACTAATAATTTTTAAAGTTTTTAAAGTTAGCTAGCACCAGTAAACCATTACTCCATAAAAAACCTACTACTTTCAAACATCAAAGATGCTATTCCACCTAACAAAAAATCTGGCATATACCAAATTGAATGCAGTGATTGTAATGAAATATACATAGGAAAAACCAAAAGAAATTTAGAAATTAGATCCAAGGAACACGTTAGAAACATTAGGAGTAAACAATTAGAAAAATCAGCGGTTGCATTTCACTTTTGGACAAAAAATCATGACATAAAGCTAGAACCGAAACTTCTCAAACATATAACCGGAAAACAAGAACTGTCCACATGGGAACAAATCTTTATTTTAAAAAATAGAAACCGAGTATTTAATTTCGACATTCCTCAGAGGGACATTTTCAGTAAGTTCATTGAACCGTTACCAGAAGAAACATCAGAAGAAGCATCACCATCCACACCATGAAACACCATGTAAACCCAGTTATTGTCCGGTTGATAATGGAGGAAAGTTAACCTTCAAAACGCGTCCCGGAAAAATATTTTGTAAGTGTTCAGTGTTATTAATTAACTAACCTTTTAAATTAAATTAATTACAACAACACTGTTTTCAAACTTCTATGAAAGAAAGATTGTCTAGTTAAGTTTCACAGCTTTCTCCAGGACTTACTCTATGTACACATTTACATTGGATTTTACCTCTTTCTCGTAGAAATGGACGTCAGTAGACCCTTGGTATGAGATTCCCAACCAAGCCATCTCTGATACTGGATGATCATGAAGAACCTGGGGTGCAACCTGACAGGATTCTTCATGGCTCCCACCGTACACTCTGTTGTTTTGCCTATTGAATTTCTCCTTAATTGTGAATATTTTTTCATCTGAACAGAAAAAGGATTCTGTTATGTTGATTTTTGGTGTACTGTCTAAGGAGATTATGTAGAGATGCTCTTTATTGATATTTGAAATTGCCGCACCATTATTTTTTGTTTCCTAATAGGATTTCTTCTGATAAGTTTCCAAACTTTGTTGGTCACATCTGGGGTTCGAACCAAGCACTTTATCAACACTAGAAAGATGGGTGTATCTTTGAATGGTCCAGTAAACAAATCTTAGTGTGAGTCCAAGCAGTTTTAACAAATTGAAAATTGCCCATGGATCCTTCTTGCACTTGTGTAGTACTATCACAGCTGTACCATTCTCTTTCACAGACTATTCCATGATGAAACAAAGAACAATACTGAAAGTCAAATGGGTAAACATTTCAAGGAAGGATATGTTGACACAATAAATTGCCCAAGCCACTGCATGCATCAGTCAAGAGGGATAGGAGAAAATGTTGATATTTATGTTAGGACTATGTATATCAACTTTTCTGCTCTGAACATCCTCTATGCATCTGTCAACTTTTTGCTTAGCCCTTTAACATTCCACATGGCAGTTGTCCAATTTAAAAAAAATATTTATCCTTATTTTATTTCCATTTTCATCCATGGTCAAATGTTTTTTCATCTGATAGCTTTATGAGTATTTTATTTTTTACCATGTTGGATTATCAACCCAGTGATTAACCCCAACTTGGAGGATCAGGATTTATAATCAAGATTAACTCTATAGTCAAGATTGTAGTTCAACTGGTTCTAGAATCCTGACTACTCTACCCTTATAGATTTCCAGTGGGAACCGGCACCTCAAATACATAAGCATCTCAGCATCTTTAACTGAATTTTCGGCTCAATTTACATGTGATAGGTAGAAAAAATTAAGTCCAACATCAGTGGCACATTTATTTGAAGTACAACTTCACATTTTTTGGTCTAATATGTGTTTAGAATTATTTAATTGGTTGATATCTTGTTGAAAAATGTCTCATTAATATAATTTCAGCTTAAAAATTCTTTATTTACTTACTACTCGTGAGCCATATTGAAGAATGCAGGGCAGCCAAATTATCACTTCAAGCAATGCAGCCAAGTTTTTTTGACACTATATATGTAATGATATGCATTGTCCCTAAAATTATGCTGACCATATATGTATGCTGAACACTAACTCGTTAACTCAACTATTCATAGCCTAAACTTTAAACTTAACCACAACAACAGAGGTTAGCCCTGTGTAATGTCTTCCCTTTGTTCCTGGAAAGGATCTGCTGAACAATTCTTGGTTTCAGCATGCCACGAATACAAATGTGGGCATCTAGGTGTTCTGCTGAATGCTGCCATGGGATAGACAATGCCGTACAGCTTGCCAGCAGAATTCAGCGTTATTTGTGTGCACATTTGTCACTGGGCCTACAAAATGCAAAGAATGAGTCATTGAGGGTAGCAAATCCTCTAGCCATCAGTCCATGGTGGTCGTTCAGGCTTCATTGTGAGTTGTGCAGATGAACTCTGTGCTCTGCAATCAATAATAATAATAATAATGATAATAATAATCTTGTATATTTAAATGAGCAATTCTTGTACATATATTCTGCATATCTTGGAAACAGCTCATAACAATTTCGATCAAATTTTGTATTTACATAAGGTTTTGAGACATGATTGTCTGGCAAAACATTTAAACAGAATTGGGATATATTCTTCACCACTCTGTCCTCTATGTGATCTGCAAGAGGAAATGGACCGAGACCACCTTCAAATATGCCCAGCCACTTCTAGTGCCCCATCCATCAGTGAAAAATATTGGAGAGCAAGAGGATTAATGACTTCATTGTCAGAAATCCAGCATTAGCTAACAACATAAGGTTTTGCTTTTTAAGTTTATCTATGTAGGTGTCATTTCTGAAAAAATTCCTGTGGGTACGAACTTTGTCCGGGGTTGCCGGTTGGGGTGTCTATGTACCCGTGGGAAGAACCCACAGGAAAACACTTCAGCCGAGGATACACATACCTCACGACAGCAGGCCCAATCACAGACCATCACCCGCTCATTGGCTAGGACAACACAACCCACATCCTCTAAACCATAGTATATATTTGGAAAACTTAGGAGACTTTTTTCGTCTTTCCTGAAGATGGCCATGGAGTCTACAATGGCTGAAAGCTCGACCTTTATAAACCTAACACTGCTGATTACCTGTGAAGCCTTGATCCACGAGTTCATACAGGTTGGTAGAGAAACCACAATAGTTTATAAGAAAAGATCATTAGCATATAATGGCAAATGTCTGTGATTCGATTCCTGGTAATTCTATGAAAATATTTACCTTGCACAAGATGCCTGGCTTAAATATGAAATTTGATATGATTTAACTTTTAGCTTTGAAGTTGTACTGTTCTCCCTCTCCTCTCTCGCATATTACCAGACCAACTCTTTTCTTACTTTCTCTACTACATATAGTAAATGGAGGAAATATTATATTTGATTTGATGTCAAGATTTCACTAGAAACATGTTTTGAGGTCTCCTGAATAAAAAAAAGCATTTTTAGAAAAAGGTCTGCACGTGTATGTTTGGCTGTGAATTTAATTTTAATGTCTTTCAAGGATGCGACACAAGATTTTGAAGAAAATTCCTCCACCCTAAGCGATCCTTAAATAGAACATTTTTTCTCATTTTGATTAAAATGCCACATGATTAAGATATTTTTATGGCAAATGAAATTTATATTTTGAATTTTCAGGCTATAGCCCACATAGTCCAGTTTACTCTTGACAACTTTTGCATAACTGGCAAACAGTAAGATATAGACCAAATCTTACAATACAAAAATGTTGTTAGCTAATGCTGGATTTCTGACAATGAAGTCATTAATCCTCTTGCTCGGCGGCGCCGTGGCCGAGCGGTTAGCGCGCTCGCCTACCACCTAGACGGCCTGGGTTCGATCCCAGGGACCCGCATGTGGTATTCGTGGTGGACGAAGTGGCGTCAGGGCGGGTTTTCTCCGGGTGCTCCGGTTTCCCCCGCCATCTCATTCCACCGGTGCTCCATCTTCATTCCATGTATCATCAGTGTCACCGCCTGCGGTGCTGTAGTAGTAAAAGCGGATGTTAAACACTACAACTACAACAACAAATCCTCTTGCTCTCCAATATTTTTCACTGATGATATTGAAGAGAGCAATAGCAGTAATAGTAGCCGCTTTTTAGAGAGCACCATATTTTTATGTTTTGGCGGTCACATCGCTCTCTCACAACCCCCAGAATGTCTGGAGGACCACACCTGTCGTTGGTTTACAGGTCTCACTGACCTGACCGGGAGAATTATCAAAATAAATTCACAGACCATATCCTCTGATCACCAATCAGAGGATGTATTACATGCCATGACAGGTCAGCATGTTAGGGGTTAAGATTTTATAGAGAAATGGAGAGGTTGGAAAAATAAAGACTCCTTAGCCCTCGGGAACCCTAATAGCATCGGGGTTGGAAGAGAACAAGAGATGACCAAGGTAAGGTCAGATAGAAAAGTTAAAGTGAGGAGCAAAACACTAGTAAGTGGAAGTAATGTTCTGCTCAGCTTGGGTACCTTGTGGTCGCTATTCACATATCCCCTAGACGGAGACCCCTGAGTCAATTTAATTAAAACTATTAATGTTCCTTTGCACTAGACAAGACGAGTTAGTATAAATAATAAATAAAGTCACCTTATTCCTTAGAGGTTGAAGCAGAAGTGGTCCCGCTGCTAGTATTATCTGCTAAATTGCAGTTCACAAACAACACTTTGCAAAAATTTTGAACTGTAAAAGATCGTATGTTGTCCCACAAAACACTTTTGTAATGTGAAAAACCTCTCCACGTAACAAGATGTTATCTGGACATATTTAAATGATGTTAACTGCTTCACAGTAAGAGTCAAGTCTCTTGGTATGACAGGTGGTTTTCTTTCGAGGATGTCTCGAATATCGCACATCTGTTTATAATCAAATTTTTTGAAACTACATAATTCACTTTCTTTTTCACTTTTTCTCCTATGCTACAAGGAACCGAACTTAGGTCACATATTTTTTCTCAAAGTCAGTGATTCATGCAAAGGAGATCCTACAGCTTCCAATGCCGTTATGGCTGCTGGTAAGAAAGAAAAATGGGCAGATATGAAACTAAGATCCTCTTTTAACCCAGTGCCTGATAGAATATTTTGCACAGTTTCTATTGATGAAGCATCTTTCGAGTCCAATAAATTAACAACCTCTTTGACTATTTCTTTGTGCTCAGTATAATATAAAACTGCATCGACCCATGTTCCCCATCGAGTTAACACCGGTGCAGGAGGAAGTCGGATATTAGGTGCTTCTTGATCTAAACACTTAACTCTTTTAGGAGATTTAACAAAAATTCTCTTTGTACTGGACACAAATCTATCTACCAACGGAAAAGAATCATGTATTGTCTCAGAAATGCGATGAAGAGCGTGTGCCAAACAAGTTATATGAATTAAGTTACGAAAAATACCTTTCAGAGTTTGTCCTTATTTTACCATATAATGACCTGCATCAGTAACAAATAAAAGTAACCGGTCGTATTTGATTCCACATAGCCATAGTAATTTCAAAGTGTCCATCACAAACTGTGTCACAGTTACATTGTTAGTGGCCGACAATTTGCACACATTAAGAAGCACCCACGATTATGTTAGCAATAGAACAATACAAGAATGTAGATCTTGTTAAAACACACAGTTTATGCCCAAATGAATTTTGGATATATTCCTTGTTATTTGTGTGAGTTCTGGAATACTCAAACTTTCGTCAAATGGAAGATCGTATTCATTTTGTTATATCTCAGAGTTGAAGATTTGACTAATGCTCAAAGCCTACTGTATTCCCATATTTCCCTTGCACCTACAAGGAAATAAAGCAATAAGATAATTTCTACAAATGTTTATCTCAACTAACACGAAGATAAGGAAGAAGAGTTTGTAAGAATGGTTAATACAAAAGTAGAGAAAGTCATGTGAGTGCAGCACATCAGGTTTTTAAGAAGTGTTTATGTTGGTCAAAAAACTGCCATAAGTAAATTTACAGCGAAATCTTGCAACCAAATTTTTTGGTAGAATACTACTTTCTGTTCACACAAAAGTGAGAGGTGGAAGAAATAATCGAGGGTTGACTTGAAAAACGGCTGAACTACAAAAATGTAATTCTGAGAAAAAATTTATTTTAGTGTTTTATCTCATTTCCTGCATTGATAACTGTTCTGACGTGGTATTGAATGCTAATCTACATAGGATGTGATAAAATCTCGTAAAAATTTCACTCTAATGGATAATAGATCTCAATGGTTTTTTGCTGACAATCTTGACTCCAATAACCTTGGTTTCCACAAAAGATGTAATAAGGGGATAGTATTTTTATGTAATATCAACATGTAGAGTATGTACATGTATTTATGTAAGAATATTAATTGAAATATGTACTATTCCATAAAAAGTTTTAAAATATATATTAATTTAATTTTTATATGTATTAATTATATTTTTGCAAAATAAAGTGTGACACAATAATTAAGCATGTCAATATTGCAGCAAATTTATGCAAATTACATTATTATGAAGATGCACAATTTTTTTAATTTTCATAGTCACTGTTTAAACTATCTGTACACTAAATATTGCTTTGCAGAATCCATTGTCATTGTAAATTGCAATGAACTATCAGATACATCTGCATGTTGTCCATTAGATATCATCTCAGGTTCCTCTTCTTCATTGCTGAGGATCTTGCACACTGCCGTCATTGTTGACAAACCAGGGTTTCTCTCCAAAAAAACTAAAATTTCTTCATTATTTATATCCCAAAATTCCCTTCAACAGCACATAACTTGGATTCCACATATTTCACAGTGTTCAATGATTCCTATAATGGCATACCATGAGTTTGTAATTTTAAAATACTGTCAGCAATGAAACCAAAATTGCTCTGGGTATTAGCCAATTGGCACTGTACTTTAGAATCACTGAAGATACTTCGGGTGTCACTTACTGAAATTGCTGATTTACCTGGAAACAAATCTAACACAGGTTTCATATCTTAAAAATGTTCACTATGAAAGCAGGCAGCTTTCATCTATATACCCCACCTAGTCAGGATAGGTCCAGGGGGCAATTTCCATTTGGCATTTGTTCAGTGTAGTTGGGGGCTTTAATGAATACTTTCTTGGTGTTTGAAACAATGCTCTTCACGTTTTACTTTGCGCTTTGGTTTAGGCACGAGACAGGTGAAATGGATCATATTTTGATAGAACACATGTAAAGCATTTAAAATAAAAACAAACTTTGAAAACAATTGTCTGGAATTTTGAAGAAGTTACAGAACTACTGAGATAAGTGAAACTTTTAGTCTCAAAGTTTGTTTTTATTCTAGATCTGTTGCTTCACTGTTAACAGCTCAGTTTTTCATTGAATTACATGTAAAGCAGTTTCCATCTTTAGCATGTATGCCTCAGAATTGGAAGAGCAAGCACTTTCTCTTCTTAAACGCCTTCAGGCCAAAACA
This sequence comes from Tenodera sinensis, assembly GCA_030765045.1. NCBI lineage: Eukaryota > Metazoa > Arthropoda > Insecta > Mantodea > Mantidae > Tenodera > Tenodera sinensis. The sequence goes on from CM060967.1 coordinate 31,233,270, forward strand.
TCATTCACAAAACAAGCCAATGTTGAATAATTTGTATATTTCAACACTTCTGTTGAAATCAGAAGAGGTGTGGGGGATTCTTCTCCAACTTATCAATCACAAAATTGGGAACATAGCAACCTTTCGCATCCAGAGTTTCTGCCTATATAACATGTCATGTATGCTGGCACTTCCTCATAACACAAATGCAGGTACGACCTGGCAAACCGACCAGGCATACTAATCTTGGTTGTCGAGTGCTGTGATTACTTGTTATCTTGTTTACTAGAACAATGAAATACTAGTAACTTGGCATAGAGTCAGTAATGCAATGCAAATGAATGATCTCTCGCATTGCTGATATGAGACGTTGCTGTCCTGAAGATATTATTGCATATGAACAGAGTGTGCATACACTGTCTCGTCGTGTTTGTGCGATACCCTCATGTAAACAGCTGGGCAGTTTCACATTCTTTCCATGGCCTCATGGGTTTGTCAACTACAGGTCACGCATTACTTCTTGACGAATGAAAATTTTATATGAAAGGTTGAATGCGAGTCTCTACTCAGCTTTTGCGGGAACGTTGGCATCAAGAGAGAGAAGGTACAGTCTGCAGTGAGATGACACACATGCTTCTGAACACGCGTTATACACTATGCCTCTATAACTGTTTCCACTTAACTTTCTTGCATTTCTTCTATTCCCGACATTTCTCCCTCGTCTGAATTGTCACAAAACTTTTGCAGTCGACTATACACAAACGCGACAGAGGAAAACAGAGGTGTCTGTTATCGTAGCATAAACATTTGCTGACCTGTTTATTAAGGGTAGGCCAACTCACTGGATTTCTGCTCAAGGTCATTCGTCAAGAACTAATGCACAACCTATAGTAGCCTTTTCGGAGCTTAGAACCGTAAGATATCTGCTATTTGTTTAAAAAGTCCCATATTTAGGTTGAGTTTGCACCATGGAATATTTTTGGCAAACATAGCAGTACATTTGTTATAAAAGAATGCATTCCTTGCACTTGACTGTTGGATTTGAGATAGAAAAGTTTGCTTTCTAGATGTTTTTAGTGTTTTATTCCTACTATGTAGCACACTGTGCGCATGTTGGTCAAGTTGTGATTTCATTGAACTTATAGTCCTTTTATTACAAGCCTGGCAGAGAATCACAGTTCCATCAGTAGTGAATGAATGAGTCATCACGGGTGAAATGAAATTAAACGTTAAACGTATGAACTCGAGAATAACTTGCTTCATTGACCTTACGTGTTGATTAATATAAGAAATATTACCATGCTTTGATTATCACGTAATAGACAGGCAGGCAACAATTGAAATGGTAATTTGTTGTCATGCTGGAATCCTTTATTGCAGTCTCCTGAAGCTGCCTCTCAGCGACGCAAATGTAGAAAGTTTAGTTAACAAGAAGACAAAAAATTGTGGTTCATTTATTTTGTTCTCTACAAAGATGCTTGGATAATCTGCAAACCGGATAATTCATACATGAATAATTGAGGGTTTGTGGTATTTCAGTTGCAAAAAATACTTTTTATAGTAAGAGGCAGAATGTTATTTTGCATAAAAAAGGTAAAAATATGTAAAATAAATGTAAATATGCTCAGATATCTAAAGTATGTAACATGTCATTGTATGATAGCTATGTAAGGTTCTAATTCATGGGCATTTATCGTTTTTAGTTATGTATAAGCAAAGGGAAAGAATATGTATTTACATACAAATCCTAGCTCTAGTGTCTGTCTGGGTGGCTCAGTTGGTTAGGTGCTGGCATACTGATGCCAAGGTCGGTGGTTTTTAAGTGTGCTTAAAAACGACAGCTCCATGTAAAAGAATTTCAAGATGAAATTCTGACACACCGGCGACACTGATGTGATCTTGGTAATTGACAGCGTCGTTGATAAGGAACTGACGAGTGCTTGCACTTTGAGTTATATTTTTTTTTGGCATATGCATGAATGATAGCAGAGTGTTAGTCCTTGTTGGAGCATAATATCTAAGTATGTTTTGAGTAGTTGCACTTTGAATCTCTTCGTTTAGAAATTTCACGAGGCTCCAAACTTTACTTTCCAAAATGTCTGTTCTCTTAGCGTGAATAATCTAGTGTTAGCAAGTATTATCTGGGAAGGCTCGAAGAAACTGAGGTGTTAAAACCCTCCAGTAGATGTCTACATCTTTGCCTAGTGCCTTTAGTGCTTTGATTTGTTTGTGGCAAATGATGTACACAACGTTAGTGTTTCTGAGTGCTCCTGAGTGCAGAGTTCAGATTCTCTAAATAGTTGAGATGGGCTCAGATGATCTTATTTTTGTTCTGATAATGTATTTATAAGGTTGCCTTTGTCTCTTCGTATTGTAACAAAACAGCAAATGCATAATCTAGTTACTTTTCTATCACTTTATTGTCCTCTAAATTCTATAAAAAAAAAAACAAATGCACAATCTTCTCGCTAACACAGTTGTTCTTCTGTTAAATTTCTCAGCCTTTCAGTGCGCTTCACTGTCTCTTATTTCTTGACTATTACCGACGGCACATACTTAATCACTGAGAGGCTGGCCAACTCACTCTCGTAACTAAAAACTAGCTGTACATGAAGATTTACACATCTAAACTCATGACTGCAACTCTATCATTTAACTAACTCAAACTCACTGCTCATGCTGTTTTTGTGGTCCTATTTATACTGGAGCTGATGTCACGTGACCTTTCAAGAATCCTCCATATACGTGTGCAAGGACTTGGCAAGAATTAGACAAGGCTCTTGACTCCTTTCTTTTGTGTTTTACTGCCATTATTACGATCTGGTACACATACAACTGCTCCCTGTATCCAAGGTCACAGTGCCCCCCCTCTCGTCCATACATTGTTGCATGACCAATGCCACAGTATGTTTCAACTATGACCAATATTCTATACATTATATTCTATTCATACATCCTACTTGTCCATTCTTTCCTTAATATGTTGCCTTAATTTTACTATTCATTGATGGGTGTTTTATAAAATCAGTTTGTGCTTCTGTTATTAGATTTTGAGTTTCAAGTTACCTGCTAATTCTATTGCTGAACATTCTTTCAGTTAATTTGGCCAGTATGTTTGTTAGTGTAACAGGCTGATAACTGTCAATCTGGTTTGGTGGTTTTTTGGGGTTTCAATTATTATTCCTTTTCTCCAAATGGCTGAGGTGGAGGTTTTCCAAATTCAATTAAGTATTTTAAAACATGATTTCAATCAAGAGTAATTTAAGCTATTAACAATGAAGCAACAGAATCTAAAATAAGAAGAAATTAGGAACTAAAAGCTTCACTTATCTTAGTAATATTGCAAGTCCTTAGATTGCTGACTAGTTTCAAGTTGCGTCCAACTCATTTTCAAAGCTATCCAAAGCTTTATGAGTTGGATGCAACTTGAAACTAGTTGGCAATTGAAGAACTTGCAATATTACTGTGATGAGTGAACCTTTTAATCATTTCTTGTGATATATTGTTTATTCCTAGGCTTCATAATTTATGATATTCCAGATTTGAATATTTGAAGGCTACATTTATTTTTGAAAATATGTTTTCTATGTTTTTGAAAATGAATTTAATATACAAGAACTTAAATCTGCCATATCATAGATGAAGCACATTTGTTTGGGTTGCAAAGGGTAGTGAAGTTTAACATGCAACCTCTCCTACCCAATTCCCATCCTCTCAACTGCTCGTGGTGCAACCTGCTTTTACAAAAGAGGCTCTGAAGACCAGTTACAGCAGTGTAACTAATACGTCATATTAGAGGAAATAATTCTAATGCTGTCTTGTCAAGGGGTTTAAATGTCCCACATTGATGATTGTGGGAAAAGGTTGGTGAATATACTGTCACAAATAATGACAATTAAGTTCAGTTACTTTTCCTGTCACTTTATTTTTCTTCTAAAACTAAAATGCAAAAACACAGTTCTGCTTTTGACAACAGTCTACAGTTCTTTGTGACCTTGCAATTCACAGTTGTTCAGTCATCTCATAGGCTTTACACACACACTTTTTTGTCTTTCTGTTCTCTCTGTCTGACAAACAGCTGGTTTCAACAATCACACTCACTAAAACTGCTTCTCACAACAATAACTCCAACGTGACATATCCCAAACTTTCTGTTGACATGTACAGTTCTCTCATGATGATTGTAATCACACACAGACACACACTGCCAACAGCTGTCTCATTTAACACTCACAATTCCTTCACAAAACAACTACAATGCTTCCCTATAGCTCATAAAAACTGCTCCCTCTCTTGCCGCCCCGCAATCTTTTATAGCACGAATCTTTCTAGAAATATGCCTTTTTCTCAAACCTTTTACAAACAAGCCAGCAGCCGTGATTGTGAACGAAACTCCTTTGTTCTATTTCTCTGTTGTCAGTCACACATTCACTAGCAGTGGTGTGAGGTAGCTTGACCTTTGCTCACTGTGGTGTGGTGCCATTGCCACCACTGGCTGGCACCACAATATTTACATTCTTCCAAGAGTACCATCAACCACTGATAAGTGTGGTCCTCCTGGCATACTGGAGGCTATGAATGGATGAATCAACTCCTAATATGTAAAAAACTCACATTCATTAAAAACAGTTGTAATTAATTTTTTTTAGTTATTATTAAGCTTATGCTTTCTAAATGTACCACAGTGAAATTGAATTAACACCAGGGGGGAAAAAAGTATTGATCATAAGGGACTGAAATTATCTGCTATTCAACTTAAAACCTTTTCTTAAGAACAAGCTGAAATTTGAACCAAGCTGGACATTTAAGACTTTTTGTTTTCTATGTAAACTTTATTTCAGGGCAAATATTTAGGAAACTATGAATGCTATTCCCTTTCCATTTTGGAATGGAACTGGATGCCTTAAATAGCATAACATCAAAGCCCTGAACATCGCTAAAATTGACTCATTTTTCATGCTACACTTATTTAGCATCTAAGCAGTAGTGATGTAAAATTCTTAGCAGAATTATCATCTTAAGATTATGCTGCTGTACTGATAAACAGTATTGTAGATGCACTCCATTGAGGGTGACCTTGAAGGTATTTGCTAGGAAATGACAGTTTAATCTTATCTTGTTGGGCTGCTCGTGCTTGCAATTTTCATTCACATATAAGTTAATATTATGTAATTTGTATAAATTTAGAAATGCATTAACGATACTGATATTTGCAAATTATGCCACCTTATGCTTATAAGGTGATATCTCTAATCAATCAAGTTTCAGAAAACCAAGCCTGGCTCCAGTTTTAAATATGGTATTTGCTGCAAAAAATTACAATATAATCACTTATGTGGGGTATAAGAACCATGTTGCCACCCAAAATTTTTACACAGTAATTTCACCACAAGTACAAGTTTTGACTACACCTGAAATCTCCTCCCCCTAAGAGAAAGTATTTTTGAAAAAGATACATCTGTCTTGCATATGTTGAGAGGTTCTTTAAATTAACACATATGACATGACATCCTAAGAATTTTCCAAGAGAAAGTCTCTAGTAAGAATTGAATTATTGATTGTGTCCATCTGGGTTGCTCAGTTGGTTAGATGCTATCCTACTGATCCCAAGGTTGCAGGTTCAAATCCAGCCCAGACCGATGGTTTGAAGTGAGCTTAAAAATGACAGTTCCATGTCAGTAGATTTACTGGCATGTAAAAGAACTTCTGCAGGATGTAATTCTGACACATTGGCAACACTGATATGAGCCTGGCAATTGACAGCGTCGTTAACAAAATAATCTAAAAGATTGTGTGATCTGGTAATCTTGTTAGCTTCCAATGCAGAAGGCTCCGGTTTGATTTCTGCTGTTGGATATGGGCTTTTCTTTGCCCAGGGTTTTTTCCTTCACTCTTTAGACTCTGGGAGGAGGGAGGTAGAGAGAGAGATTGAGATAGAGGGTGAAGGACAGCATAATTCAAAAATGAAATTATTATTTATTTATGCCAACAAACTTACTGTTGGTGTTTTTAAACACACAAGCCGTGTGTGGGCAAAGTTTGAGAGGTAGAACTGGAACTTAAAAATTCAATGCCACAACTGGGATTTGAACCACAGACCTTCTGCTTACCAGGCGGCTGCTCTAACCACTGAGCTATTGTGACAAGCTGCCAGAATGGCATTAAATTCTCAAACCAGTTCGTATTTCTCCTGGTAAACCACAAAGGCAGTCTCACATCAGAGACAAATTACCCCAATGGTGACTTACTATTGTAAGTACTTTATATCCCAGGATTAAATAATCCTCAGATGGTAATTATTATTTATTTATGCCAACAAACTTACTGTTGGTGTTTTTAAACACACAAGCCGTGTGTAGGCAAAGTTTAAGAGGTAGAACTGAACTTAAAAATTCAATGCCACAACTGGGATTTGAACCACAAACCTTCCGCTTACCGAACTGGTTTGAGAATTTAATGCCATTCTGGCAGTTTGTCACAATGGGTGGTATAAATAAAAGCAAGCAATAGCTTTTTCTCACTAATTCGGAGCAAGAGGTTGGTTTCGTATAAATAAAAACCTTCTGCTCCATCTCCTTGCAAGCTCAAGCTTCCCAACCTTGACCGCGGAGCTATTGCTCGCAAAATGATATAAATAAAAACCTGCTTTCCTCGCTCCGACGGAGCTTTTGCTGGCTTTTTCTGAGGTAGCTATGTAGGTACCTCAGCTTGCTCAATCAGTTAGTACCATAGCCAGGATTTTGTGCTCTCACTGTTTTAAAACAACTAGCTTATTGCCAATTAGTTTCTAATCACTTTTGGACTTCATTCTTGTTTTTAAGTTGCTTTTTTTTTTTTTTTTAGTATTTGCATCTCGCTGATGGATCTTTTAAACTCTTCCTCCAATTGTTGCTTTACTGTAGCTACTGCTAAACTTTTGCACCTACTTTCTGACAACTGTGCTTTTAATAGAATGTCCTGATTTTCCTTCAAGAGATGAACAAAGCACCTCATAAATGCACTGCTTTCTTCAATCATGGTGACTGAAATACATACATGTAAAATATAATAAAATCTACTCTTGGAGATATTTGCTGCTATATCAACTCCGATGATACAAGAACATTTCTTTGAGGTGTTGTGATCTTGCCTGGTTAGAATGCGAGTGATATCATAGTGATCCACTTTCATTACCGGAAACCTGATAATGGAATCAAAACACATACGAACGTGCTTATACAAATATGCAGCAGGTATGAAGAGCATAATGCTCGTACAAATCAAGGTCGAATTATATCTATAAAATAAGCCTATATGAAACTCTTTCACAAAGTAGGTATAGCTTTAATTCAGAGAACACTTAAAATCTTAGAATTGCCTATTTTGATGTTCCATAAATTGTAATTGCCCAGTTCTAGAGCAGATCAACAGAACACCAGTAAAAGTAATCTTTCAGTATATCACTTGTAATAGACGCAGATCATCAAATTATGGGAATCTGGGTTTAAATTTATAAAAGGATAATCGCCATGTGATGGAAGTTCGGATAAATCCCAATTACTGTTTCATTTATCCCTGCCCCCCACCCTTTAAAAAAAAAATTGACGTAAACTGTGTGCTTTAATTAGATACACATTTTTTGTGTAGTAAGACTTTGTCTATCTCCTACAGTATCAGTTATACAAATGTGATTCAGAATGAAAAGGACTTCACAGGCTATTACACCGAAATTAAAGGTATACCTACATTTCAATTGTCATTTAATATCTTAACATATGTCATTTTAATCAAAATACGAGTACAGTGGCCATTTTTGAGAAAATTAAAAATTAGGAATTTTTATCCATGTGAAAGTTAGTTTTGGATGGAGGGTTTCCATAAAATCGCATTCTTGGAGGTTACTGAACTTCAATATGAAATTTAGTTTTTAAAAGTGACTGCTTGGGTTTTGATGTTTACACTTACACACATACAGGCACGCACACATAGACCTCTCTCTCTCTCTCTCTCTCTCTCTCTCTCTCTCTCTCTCTCTCTCTCTCTCTCTCTCTCTCTCTCTATTCAGAGAGGCTCAGAAGGTGTATTTCTGCTTTAATCTTGATATCGAATTATTGGGCGGAATGCAATAATTCCTCTACTATAGGTTTCATGGTTGAACTAAAAAATTATACAATATGTAGGGACTTGGATGCAGATATAAATAATTATGATATTTAAAGAGAAAATGTAGACTTGCTTCCACAGCATTTGTTTCCAGAGGGAAATGAAACACGAAGGGGACCTTTTAACAATCTGAATACATCCTAAGGTGTTGTCATCTTGCCTGCAGGGGCCCTAATGACCAAGTTGTCGACGGGCCCTTAAACCCAATACACTCACTCACTCTTGCCTGCATACGATAACGTTAAACAAAATGTGTATGAGGTAATAGTGATCCGCTCTCATTACCGACGATAATGTAATCAAAGCGATACATAGAGTAGAATATTGTGCAAATCAAAACCGGGTTATAACTGAAGACTTTCATATAAAACCGACCCTAAATTTAAATTTCCCGAAATGAAACTTCTTCATCCAGTATAGCTTTAATAATCTTGGAATTAGTTATTGATAGTTTATATGTATAGATGTAAAGGATATCAGTATAACGGTGCAAACACACGAGTACAAATTATCTACTTCCATATATCAGTTGATACAAGTTCTCAATACTATAAAATTAAGAAAATCACTGATGGAATTTAGAAAGTGTATGAACGTTATCGGTGGAATGCCAGGTGAATCTTAATTTCTATTTAATTTGCCAAATCTTTACTTACATTTTCGTTCTTTAAAATCAGTATTTCTATCATGTTTAACATGAATAAGTATATGGATATTTAAATGCAGCAAATATTTAAATCCCCTCCAGACATGAAAAAGGTGTGTTTGTTTACGTGGCCTGGTGAAGGTCACGGAGCTAAAGCTGTGTGTTGAAAGCAAGAGCTGGCGGAAGAGGGGAAGTTTTTATTTATACCAAATCACGACCTTTTGCTTATTCTCAAATTGCTTACCAGCTTCAGCTCACAAGCACTAGCTAATTTTTATTTATACCACCCAATAGCTCAGTGGTTAGAGCAGCCGCCTGGTAAGCGGAAGGTCTGTGGTTCAAATCCCAGTTGTGGCATTGAATTTTTAAGTTCCAGTTCTACCTCTCAAAAATGAAAATTGGATAAGTACTAAGTTAGTCAAGTTGAGCATCTTCCTAGGTTATGGTGCTAAAATTGTCATGAAAGCCTTTCCACATAGCTAGCTTTAGTAAGCAAAAAGTGTATTATTGTTTTATTTTATCAAAACAGCTGTAACAATTTTGATTAAAATATCATGTGCTTGACCTATTGCCATGAATAAAATGCATGTCTTCTGTGAATAGCCTGTGTAAACCTTCTTTATGATCTTAAGAGTTAGATGAAGGTTATTTAAAAAAAAAAAGTATGATTAAACTTTGTGTCAATTTTCTTTTGTAGTTGCAGCATTGACATCTTTGAAAATCTCCCATGTAGGATTTTGAAAGATCACTGATTGATCTTTTTTATTTCTTTGTTTCCTTAGTTCTTTCTTTACTTCACCACAGCTCATTACTTCAACTCCACAAGTGCCACTTTTTAATTTATTGCTTGGCGCTCCTGATAAACATTTCAGTATTGTAGTTACTGCATAATATGCAAACATCAATATAGGCATGTAATATCCTATGTTGATACATTGATCTGCAGAATAAAATGCATATCATAAATTATTCTCTAGATAGCCTGCAAAGGTCTCATCAAATGTATAATTTTAATATATGGGAACCATTATATATATATATGATCTTAGTACAGAGAAAATGAAGCATGCAGTTTTGTGCAACCATTTCTAAGATGCAAGTTGTTAGTTTGACTTCTCCAGTATTTTATCTCATACATTTTTTAAATTGCTAATTCCCATAGATTTGTTTCTTCTGAGATCTTGTAGAGTATCCATATCAATGTTAGCATATAGGCAGCTCTTTTAAGTTTGGCAATTACTTTAACTTTCCATATGCTCCTGTGTTCCTATAGAAAATCAATCAATCAATTGTGTAATCAAACAATATCTGCAAACTTTATCTTTCATCATTTTGAAGTAGATGGAAAAATAATGGGTAGAACAGATATGAAAATAAATGTGATTCGTTAGAGAAGATTGTAATGCATGAATTTTTCACGCATCTTCAATTTGGAGTGCTACAATTTTGTTATATACTGCTTAGGTTTGAATACATCTTTTCAAACTGGAATGTAAGGTTGGTTTTGATTAGTCTGTGACTTTTTAAAGAAAATAACATCTTTTCAAAAGATTAAGCTTCATTTCTCAACATTGTCTCCTTTGAACTCAGCACACTTTATCCAATGTTTCCTCAATTTCTTTTTACCTCTTCCAAGAAATATTTTAGTAAGAATGCAAAATACAAGTTTGTTTCTGTCATGATATCTTTATTGGAAGTGAAATTGCCCCCATCGCCAGTTTTTCAGGTTTGCGAAGTGGAAGAAGTTGCTTGAGCCAAATCTGGAGAATATGGTGCTAGAAGTAGCAGTTCATAGCCTAATTCCACAAATTTTGAAATGGCAACAGCAGACATGTGCAAGGGTGCATTGTCATGGTGAAAGAGAAATTTTTTCTTCACCAGAGGGTTTTTTATTTAAAATTCCTCATGAAATTGATCCCGTCATTTTTTACCCTCTTCCAGGTAGTGGGTGAATTCGAAAATACAGCTACCATGATTTTTGCTGCTGACGAAAGTCTTCGCTTTCTTTGGAGCATGTTCATCGAAGGAAATCCACTGCTTGGGTTGTTGCTTTGTCTGACGTTGATAGTAAGGGATCCAGGTTTCATCAACTCAAGCTTAAAGTTTAGTATAAGAGCAAAACTTTGTAACTTATGCCGTTTTTCCACACAGGTTACCATAGACGCTAGAGAATTGACTTATTCCATATCCATATAAAGCTGTTTTCCAGCTGCTTGTGTGTGTGTTTTTGTTTTCTTTCTTTCTTTTTTTTTTTTTCTTTGCCTGATTACCGTCCCCTTATGCAGGACTTACCTAGCATTTACAAGGCAGTGCCTTGGATCAGACGCCTGTCAGGGAGCACAGGAACCTATGGACTGGACATAGTGAAGACCTGGAAGCAGGTGGTCAGCCAAGCACCAGAAATGATAGGAAGAGGTTGATATGAAATGCAGGCAAAATCCATGATTGGAAAGGTGATAATGTAGTAATTGGTGGAATTAGTGGCAGGGGAAATCGGATAACCCGGAGAAAACCCGTCCTGACACCTCTTCACCCACCACGAGTACCTCATGCGGGTCCCTGTGCTAGAAAGAAGTGGTTTTTATTCCCACGCTCCACACCATGGTTTTACAGCATACAGATTTGATTGATTATCTGTAATACAAACTTTCTTTTTCTTTTCTTTTTTTGTAGACCACAGACATAGGTGGCATGCAATATATTTACATTTTAAAAAGCATATTTAATGCTCCCGTTGTTCTAATCAATTTCTACTTTCTAATAAAAAGTTTTAACCCTGGAAAGGATACGGGGTAATGTGTCACCCCATACAATTGTTTATTTTTAGATGGTATTTTATTTTTTATATTGGCAGATCTGACGCTTCATGTGTTCTTAGTTAAACCTGAGCTGCAAATTGTTGCTGGCTGTGTTTTGCAAGTTTCTCTCAGCAAACCAAGAACCATAGGTGTTGGGGTGTCCAACTACATAGATATTATTTTTGTTTTCAACTTTCCGGGAAATGGGGACAAGAAGTAGAGTAAAAGTTATCCAGAACTCAAGGATGCTGTAAATATGTGGTTTAATGAGTTGGAGGCAGTTGAAGATAATGAATTTGAAGATAATGTAGAAGTTCTCTCTGATCATGTAAGCATTATTTCTGAGAATAAATTATTCAACATCAGTGATGTAAATGAGGATGTAGATCGGCATTGTATATATATTGAAGAAATGGTTTTATTTGTAATATAAAGGAACCTCCCAAAACCAGAATAGCTGCCAGAAATATCTTTTTTATTACTTTGTTGTTTGAGTCAATTGCCAGGATCATATCAGCATTGTCGGTGTGCCGGAATTTCATCCTACAGGAGTTCTTTTACATGCCAGTAAATCTACTGACGTGGACTAGAGATATTGTTGTTAGAATTCTGTGTATAAAGGGATGTGCAAAGACAATTTTTACACAGATGAATTTTTGGAACGTAACATTCGATGATATGATCAGTCAAATTGTAACTCATACCAATCGTGAAATTGAAAGGCAGAAGCCGAACTATGAAGATGCTAGATATGTGGAAACAACTGATAAAGAAGAATTGTATGTGTCAAGGAATACGAAAAGACTCTCATTTGTGCATCAGTAATATATTTTCGCATGAAGGACCCAGAATATATAATTACATCATGAGTAAGTGAGGATTTAATTTTCTACTCAACTGTCTGAGATTGGGTGACAAAACATTGAGGTATCAAGATCACAAGTTTTCTCCAATTTGGGTTGTGTGGCAATCTATCATAGCAAATTGTACTGCAAGCTATACACAACAGAAGTCACTTATACAGTTGATGAACAGTTGCTTGGTTTTAGAGGTATCTGTCCTTTTAGGATGTATATAGTTTTTAAAGCCGACAAATATGGGATAAAAATAGTAGTGTGACAGCAGAACACTTTATATGATCAGTGCTATTCCCTCTTGCAAAAGAAGCAAGAGCAACCCAAGAGCCAATAGCTTCTCAATCAGTGGTCATTGACAACTTCAATTCAGGGACCAATTGTAATATAACTATGGATAACTGGTTCACATCAGATCAATTCGCAGATGACATGCAGACAAATCATAAGCTTACAGTTGTGGGAACACTTAGACAAAATAAAAAATACGTCCTTCCTTTTTGCCAAACACAAAGAAGGAACTGCTATCATCCCAGTACTGCTATCACGAAAAGCTGACTAGTATCATTCACTCCAAAAAAAATCAAGAGCTGTTATTTTGCTGTCAACAGTACATTCAGGCAATTTGGTAAATCAAGAGACTAAGAAACTAGAAATAATTGAGTTTTATAACTCCACGAAAGCATTAGACACCTTAGACCAAGTGGCTCAGTGCTATACCGTGGCACGTAAAACAGTAGGTGGCATCTCAGATACTTTAATGGTATGCTAGATTAGGCAGGAATAAATGCAATGGTGTTATTCATGACATCAACCAAGTCCACAGAAGTCACAAGAAGAAAATTTCATATGAACTTGGACTTCAACTGGCACAACAGCACATGAGAAGAAGGCTGACAAAAATGTTGCATCTACAACTTCGCTCCAACATTGAGGATATACTAAACGTTGAAGAGGATGAAGATCAGGAACCAGAAGTGCCAAGAAAGATGAATAGAAGTGCCAGGTGTCACCTGTGGTCAAGAGCAAAGAACAGGAAAACATAAATTGTGTGCTCAATATGTAGTAAGCATGTATGCCAAGAGCACTAATTGAGTATATGTTTATTGTAAAACGCAATTGTATAAGCGTATATGCCAAAGGCTTTGATTGAATATATGTTTGTGTAGAACACATAATTGTGAACTAAATGTAAATAAATTACTGTAGTGATATGTTTAACACTAGAACCCCGGCGCTCGCTAGCTACCATTAACTACGGTAACGGTCATTTTTTACCGTTCACTTTTTCTTTGCCTTTTCCATGTACAGTTTACAACTTATTTCTTACCAGTGTGATATTGTTATTATTAGGTAACTAGGCCCAATATATTATCACTGTGTGTGTATAAATTATTGGAAAATTGCCTTTCCCTACATTCGAATTTTCTATGCTAAATGTTTTCTCTAATAATATTGTAGTAATGGAGAGTTAGGAGAAAAAAATATTTAATTTGGTAGTATATAAAAACAGCCCGTACGATGAACATATGTCCTTTATTTATCTCTATTTTTCAACAGTATGTTTATTCAAATAAAAAAATAGCTCAAATTCTCAGAAAGGTGAAATATAGTGTAATAGTGCAACTAAGAATATTTAGGATTATGGATGTGATAACACAACTTTGTGTATAATAGAACAGTAATATTGCAACACATATCTTTATTTTAGTAAACCTATTACAGTATGACAACTATGTTAGCACTTACACAGAAAGTTCCTTCCAGTGTTATGAACATCCACTTATGCGTTGCATTTTACACACGTAAGAACTTTTCCAACTTCTGCTGTGCATTTTCCACATACTGGTTTCTTGCAAATATGATAGGAATTTGTTCTGTGTGCAGTTATGACCTATTTGACACTGTCGTCGGCGATTAGGGTTGGATGTTCTTCGGTTGGATTAGTCTGTATACAACGTTGTCTAGTTCCCCAGTAGGTTTCTCTTATCTCATCAGCGACTTGAAGGATGAGCCTGCGGTGTGAAAGTTCCTTGCCAGTTATTTCTCGAAACACTATCCAAGCGTTGATGTAACTAGGTCCATTACATATGTTAGAAAAAAACATGCATCGGCCATCTGCGGATACCAGCACGAACGGAATATAATCGTGCCATCTCATCAATCATATCCACTCCATATTTACTCTTGTAAAACTGAACTGTTTCAGGAAGTTTCTTGGAGACTGCAGATATTGCACATGAGTTGTGAAGTGTACTAATTATAATAACATTCTTCTTGACTTTCCTTGGTAGCTGGTTAGCAAAATACCATCGTTTTTCTTCATGAGAATGGTATCATAAGGAGGAGCTCTGGAATTTCTAAGGTGATCAGGAACTTCTCGTCTCGATCTATTCACAGTTCCTACGATACTAGTGCCCGACTTCTTCAGTGTTTTAGCTAGTGATAGTGAAGTAAAGTAGTTTTCGGTGGTGACGTTTCGTCCCTTTTTTAGAAAAGGATTTTTTTATAGACATCACAGCATATTCTGGAACAGATTCGTTCTGAGGCCGCTGATTATCCTTCCCCAGGTATGGGATATCATTGCAGAGTTACTTTCAGTTCACATCTCTAGGCATCCAGTAGTTTATACCAAATTTATCAGGCCATGTATTGAATAAATGGACAGCGACATTGTGTAGGATAAAGTTGTTCATCTACTGTAAGGAATGTACCTAGTATGTAGCAAGCCTTACAGTTTTCAATAAATTTGTTCCAAATAGTTGAAACTAGTGCAAACGCATCCGTCTTTAGCCTTTCAGAACGGGATGACCTGACATCAAATCTTAAAAATCTTATCAGCTCCACAAATCTGTCCCTTGCCATGGTATCAGAAAATATAAGTAGCCCTCACTTTTTGGACCATAGTTCAACTAGTTCAAGGCTTCCGCACCCAAGTGCACGCTGCAAGGAAAGTACGCTGATGAAAGCGTCTAACTCATCCAAGGAAACAGTTCATTTCTCTTCATTTTTCTTCTCTCTTGCTTCAATCTCGGTAGATTTTTTGATATGTTGAAGAATTGACTCATCAATGAACAACTTCGAAGCAGATGCATGGCTGCTGTCCCTTACATGTCTCTTAGCATAAGCAGTACGGCCTCCTTTTTCTTCAACAACATTAAGTTACTCTGTTCTACCAGGATTGTGACCTGGATCTATGATCTGCCACTCAGCACCCTTATCTCTACTAAGAATTTTTGTAAGTGCAGGAAGTTTTTCCTCTTCATGTTGCCTTTTTCTGCCTCTTTCTTATTATTGGTTGTGTTGAAGTGGTTGCGTTACCTGAAGCTTTAGTATTACTAGTAGGCATTCTATTTTCACTTGTCGCTTGTGACGCACTCAAATTGCATGGAATGCACAGTGCTGCAAGTCATGTTCAAGTGATGGTTGTATCGAACTATGCCCATACCTTCTTACCTCCCTCCCAGCACGAAAGTTACAGGAAATGTTATCTTAAATTTGATTTTCTGAAAATAAATAAGCAAAGCAAATATATGTGTATATTGTGTATAAACAAGGAAATGACTAACTGCATAAATGCACCTATCAGGAACACAGTTTCATGTTATGCAATATCTAAAGAAAGCAGAATAAAATTTACCATTCAAATAATCTTCACTGAATGACTCATCTTCCGATTAAAATATCTTGGCTATCCGGTTGTTGCCGCGTCAAATTATAAAATGCCGACGTTTCGACCATCTTGTCGTGGTCGTTATCACAGTTTGCCTGTGATAACGACCACGACAAGATGGTCGAAACGTCGGCATTTTATAATTTGACGCGGCAACAACCGGATAGCCAAGATATTTTAAACGATGGCCGTGGAAGCTTGAGAGAATCATCTTCCGATTGTCTGATTCAGCTGGAGGTTGATAATCATCTTCACCACCACCATCTTCTGATACATCGTCTGGTATATCATGAAATATAGCCAGGATTTCATCTGGTTTCAAACTACGAGACATATTACAGGCATAGATTCACAACGTACACTACTATAATGAACAGTTGGTGTGAAGACGGACAAAGCAGATTAGTGACAGTGAGAAATCCAACGACAGTGCGAGCGAAAGCCTAACAAAATTGTAACGGTCAAAAATGACCGTCTCCGGGGTTCATGGTCAAACATGAAAAAACGCCCACGTAAATAATGACATGCCGAAAATTATTATGCTATATAAAACTAGAGGCTATATCAGGAAAAGCCATGAAAGGCCAAGCTTCGTTTTTAAAAACCGGCGGAACTAAACTTATTTAAATATCAAGAACGGTCAAAATGACCGCTACCGGGGTTCTAGTGTTAATATATATTAACATTCCTTTAGGGTAACTAAGTACTACCCCAGGTATCCATTCATGTGTGTTAACTTCATGTATTCTTTCCAGGCTTAAATCTTATTTTTTGTATATCCTACCTATGAGGCAATACAATAAAAAGCACCTTTATATAATACCTCTTGCACTTCATCCTCGTAGGTTAATGGATGAGATGTTGACTAGTGACACAGTAGATCTGAGTTCAATTCCAAGCAGTGGTGGCTCGTGGCTTGTCACAGTGGGTGTGCAGTATATTACATTCTCTCCACCTTTACTCTCTTTGTCTCTCTGACACACACCATACAATTCTAATTCACAATTCATATGGGCAATTGAGCTCTCATGTTTTGCTATTTTTTGTTGTAAATTACCAATATCACAACAATCATTATTTGTCCAGATACCATTCCTCTCAGACTCAAATAATAAGTATGTAGAGCAGCTTCTTTTCTAAGGATAAATCCTTCAGTTTCCCTATGTTATTCATTTTCACACTTGCATAGATTCAAGTTTCCCGCTATGAGCAGACACAGTTGCATGCAGTTTGCTACCAGAAACACACATAACAAGCAATAATAACCACGGTAACAATATAACTATTCCAACTGAAGTACTAGCCTCGGTAAATTACATGAATTGCATATGCATTTATAATGGTTTAATACAAGTAGATGTAATTGTGTTCACAACATTAACATAACTGTTATTTTAATATAGAAAGTGGCTACCTTATAGTTAGAAACGTCATGTTGGCTAACTGCCTAGTTGGTTGCAACTTCTGCTAAACGACTGGGAGAGAAATTCTCTTAGGAAGGAAAGCAGAGACTTGTAGTGCGCTTGCGCGGTAACAATCGCGTGTCTTAGCTTTGTCGATCATGCTGCTTTTAGTCGCCGTGTTCTTTAATGCAAGCTTTTCCCCGCTTCCGCGACCCCTCACCCTAAAGGTTCCTTCGCCGGTCGCAAAATCCGGTTTATGCATCTCTGCAGCTTGTTGACTGAATGCGCTGGCATTTGGTAAAGAGGGCGTGGGAAAATTAAACGAACAAGTTCATGTAGAAGAAAGTTAGTTATACATTCGACTTTCTCATATGCATAGAGGTAAATACACATTCACATACAGGAGAACATCAGTGTGTGTGCAGTTCGGAATTTACGATCACCCAGGAACCGCCACTGATTCCATGCACGTACATAAAATATGTAGGTTGATTGAATTTTTTATTGCAGGTTTCCCACGTTTCATCGTGCAGGTTTCCCACCTTTCAGCGATTGAAATGCTTGTATGAATCGTAGATGGTAGTTGATATACGGTAATCAGTAGTATAGTGTAGGAAGAACTGTAGAGCGATGAAAGAGAAAAGAGTGGAAAAATGGTGTGCACGGGAGCGGGAAATATAGATTTCTTTTACGTCATTCTTCATTCAATTGAGTGCAAAAACGACATAGTCCCTTTCCTACTATATAACTCAACCACGATATTATTGTACTTGACTTTTCGTGGCCATTATCGGAAACACGCGGCATAGTACCTCAACCGTGATATATCGTTGCAAAAACTCATTTGGATTAATCTGGAACATTTCCTTTGAAATGGTCACACGATTCCTTTTGTCACCTGTGAGCAGTCGCGGCACCCATTTTGCTGACACCTTCATACCTAAATGTTCGTGATGAATATTATACCCGTTCACTTGAGATGTCTAGGGTCTTCGCTACCTCACGAATTTTCATTCTCGGTCTTCCATCACAGTATCGTGTAATTTGTTCCATTTCGTCTGCCCGTCCTGTGCGCTCGGCATCTCTTGCTCGAATGGCCACATCGAAATTCATTTTTAAACCATGCTATGTGGAGTAGAGTCCTTATAATTTTTCGACTTTTCTTCCGTGTCCTTCATCGCCTTATAAAGCAAGAAATACAAGTAGCACTATGAGAACGCGAAAGTCACTTTTCCCCATTTCCACGAAGCAACAGAAAACTAGAAATTTTACTGGCTCTCAACAATGCTCCAAGAAACAGATGACCAATCTCTGCGATTGCACACAAAATAGATGTACGACTTCTGTGCCAGTAAGATTGTGTGATTCTCTTATTATTATTATTATTATTATTATTATTATTATTATTATTATTATTATTATTATTATTATTATTATTATTATTATTATTATTATTATTATTATTATTATTATTATTATTATTATTATTATTATTATTATTATTATTATTATTATTATTATTATTACTATTATTATTATTACTATTATTATTACTACTATTACTATTACTATTACTACTATTACTACTATTACTACTATTACTACTATTACTACTATTACTACTATTACTACTATTACTCTTATTACTATTATTACTATTATTACTATTATTACTATTATTAGTATTATTAGTATTATTAGTATTACTATTAGTATTATTAGTATTATTAGTATTATTAGTATTATTAGTAGTATTATTATTATTATTATTATTATTATTATTATTATTATTATTATTATTATTATTATTATTATTATTATTATTATTATTATTATTATTATTATTATTATTATTATTATTATTATTATTATTATTATTATTATTATTATTATTATTATTATTATTATTATTATTATTATTATTATTATTATTATTATTATTATTATTATTATTATTATTATTATTATTATTATTATTATTATTATTATTATTATTATTATTATTATTATTATTATTATTATTATTATTATTATTATTATTATTATTATTATTATTATTATTATTATTATTATTATTATTATTATTATTATTATTATTATTATTATTATTATTATTATTATTATTATTATTATTATTATTATTATTATTATTATTATTATTATTATTATTATTATTATTATTATTATTATTATTATTATTATTATTATTATTATTATTATTATTATTATTATTATTATTATTATATATTTCACAAACAAAAATTGTTACATCTGCCTGACATTGCAGGTGACCATAAAGATCCAGAATACAAAGATATATGACAAAGTCAAATTTTAAGAGAAAAAAATTATTAAAATTAAGATGCAAAATATCTAAAGAAACATTAAATGATTGTAACAAGAAGGTAACAGTTAACACATTGAATATAAGTGATTATAGAATTACTACTAAGATCTATCAGCAATAATGCTTTACAGATCTGTGAGAATAACATAAAACAACACTATGAAGTTGTCGAGGTTGACTACATCAATGTAGCTCCTCGAACATAATTATAGTTTGTCTCACAAAGGAGGAAGTAACACAATATATCACAGAGACAAGGCAAATGTGCAGGAGAACATTTTGTGAAAAACTAAAGGTCGGAGTCTTCTGAGCTTGAGGTCGAACTGAGCACGATATCTTGAGGTAGGCGTTTGCGAAGCAGTGGCGGCTCGCAATCAAAATTTTAGGGTAGGCAAAGTGTAACAGTAACAACAACAAACAACAACAACAAATAATAATAATAATAATAATAATAATAATAATAATAATAATAATAATAATAATAATAAACCCCGTTTATCCGAAATATAGGGGGCGAAGTCATTGCGGATAACGCAAACAATATGTTTGGCTGTTTAATAAGAGCAGAGTGAATGAGTGGGACTTACGGACGAATTACCGCCAAAACTAAAATCACGAGTGTCGGCAGACTTTTTTCCAGGGGGGGGGGCACATGTTGGAAATTTGCAATCATATAATATTAAATCATTATTTTACTGTCAAAATTTATAGTATTTATTACAGATAACCGTATTAATTTGTGCTAAACAAAAATTGTTCTTTACATCAAAATTAAAATAATAGTTTAAAAGTCAGTAACTGACTGCACATTAAATTCACCAACTTCCAAGGGGGAGGCCGTGGCCCCCCTTGCCCCCGTTTCGCGACGCCCATGGCTAAAATAGATTAAGAAATTGAAAAATTGTCTGACTGCAGCTTTGTGTTAAATAGCTAAAACACTCCTCTTTTCATTGTCAGTGCGCCGCGAAAGCGGAATTTGTAATAGTTCACTAATTAAGTCGGTCATACTGGTATTACACAGAGATAACGACACGATTCAGATCTCTGAGTTCTTCGTTCGTGGAGTATGGCTGTTCGGAAAATGTCGCATAAATTCGGATTTGGGCAGGCAAGTGTTCGGACTGCTGGCAGACGCGTCTACGCATGCTCGGAGTGCATATACAGACCGAATGTTTCCTTATCCCTGTTCAAGGGCCTCGTACTGAGGAAATGGGGCCGGGCAGGCAGACGTTAAGCTAGCCTGCTCTCCACTACCCAGGTTCCATGCGTATCATTTCTGCCGCGCGTTTCAAACACGCAGCGCAGTTTTGATGAATCGGAATTGAGATTAAAGGATTTGACCATGCGCTGATCATTATAACCGAGAAAACTTTTCTTGAACTGCAATTTAGGGGAAAATGACGGTTCAAATGATAAAATGCAGAATCATAGTTAAACATTATTTGTTGATGTATTACGATAGGGTAGGCAATGCCTACCCTGCCTACCCTGAGGAGCCGCGCCTGTTGCGAAGGCATGTTGGCCGGCGTGTTCTGACGCCGAGATGGTATTTTACAGCTCTAGGAACCTCTTGTAGGCGTATGAAGAAACGGCGTGCTGTTTGGCCTATGAACTGTGATATGGGGAGAAGGCCTAGTTCTTGATGTAGCTGTTGGTTGCGCACGAACCAGGGAGCATTAGTAGCGAGTCGTATCACCTTGTTTGAGTTACCTGTAGCCGATGTAGGTGTGATTTACAAGCACCACCCCAGATAGGAGCAGCATAAGTGAGAGTAGGACGAATAAGGGAACGATAGAGTAATAGACTGGAATCAAGTCCAAGAGAACTGCGTCTATTGAGTAGTGGATAAAGTTGAGAAAGCCGGGCTGAAGCAAGGTTAACAGTACGATTGATATGCGGACGCCAGGTAGGTAGTGTCAAATAACACCCCAAGATCTTCACTGGAGCATTAGAAGGTAACCAGGCAATACAGGTGTTATGAATATATTGTGTGATTCGTGCGCGATCTCTCGTCAAAGTCACGGCTTATCAAACCCTTCTCGTAGATCTGAAAATCGCTGAAGAACAGAACATTTCTAATGGTATTTACATTCTCAAATTCAAACTGTTAAAGGTAGCAGTGTCATGTTGCCTTTTTTATTCATGTACGTGATTTTAAAAGAATTGGTTGAAACAATGAATAGGAATGATAATGGTATGTTGAATAACTTAATGTGATAACAGTGAGAGATTTCATTTTGTGCTTTGGTGAGCATACTGGTGATAGTGTAGGAAGCAATTATTCAATAAATAACCCCTTTTGTCCCAATAAAATGCAGGGACTCTTAGTATGCTAACCCAATACATGGGTTACATGGCAATACGTTCTAATTGGACATGGAGAATGAATGGCGTGCGTGCATCAGCAGATGTCTGCAGCTATGTAATGCGGGAGTAGCAACTGTGTAATCCATGTCACTAAACTTGCGGCTTATCGCACATCTTCCGGTCTCAAGTGATTAGAATAACAGAGAGTATCCTTAAATACGTTGTGAATTGCTTAAGAGTAGATGTTACCCGGGCTAAATCATCTGGGCTACCCATCCTCTCTATTTAGGAACCTTTCTTTTGTAGGAACATACTGCATGAAGACAGCAGAAAACATGTATAGGAAACTGTGCACACGGGAATGAAAGTGCCAACGTAAGTGAAATCTAGTTTCTGGATCATTGGATTTTAGCTGCTGTGTTTCGGCTACGCGATTTCGTCGCTTCGCTCGGCCGCAATTGCTCCGCTCGTATAAAAAGCATGTCTTGGCTAAGCTTTGCTGCTTATGGCCCTAATCTCTATGCTACGCTTTGCGGCTTAGGGCCGGCGATATTTTGTTAGCGTCATATTGGCATCTGTGACATCAGGGTGCACAGTACATTGGATTGGGGAATTCGACCAGCACACTGAAGAATATCAAAATTTATTTATGCATTTAGTTACGAGGTTTTCGCCCTAGGGTGTCAATATTACTTAAATTTGCCTTGTAGTGAAGTAACTGATGAACATGAATGACAACTCCGTTGAAATCTTTCCTGGAGCAGATGCCTTTTACAGATACTGCTGAACAGTCCAACATCCAGAAATATTCAAGATAATTTGATTCAAAGAAGGTTTTAAATTTTACTTTCTCTACATCTTACTTAAAGATTCTGCACGCTACAGTACACAGTGGAAGCGGAACATTGCACCATTTTCAATATGAAAATTAGAAATACACATTAAGGGACCCCTAAAAAGTTACATTCACATGATGTCTACCCACTCTTCTACAAGATATTCTTAATTTATTTCATGTTAAATGCTTTGCAGAAATGCTTTTATGACATATTTTGTTATAAGAAGGATACAGTACATTGAAGCAAATTCAAATCTTTTGAAAATGGATCCCCATGTGATGGCTTTAAAATTCCATATTATTTACATGACTATGAGAAAAAATAGAACAGTGACAGCATTTGGAAAATAAAAGTATAAGTTTGAGAATACAATAATCATTTTTTTCAAAATATTTAATTAGAAAGGTATCTTTTTATTTTTTTAACAAAATCTGCATTTTTATATGTAATAGGTTTTTATCTATCTCTTATAGTTTACCAGTTATACAAAAATTTGAAATTCAAATTTTATTTATGGATGCTCTTTAACTGCTTTGGTTCTCAGTGCCCCGTTCTATATTGGGCATAAAAGACTGCTTAGTTTTGCTCCGAGGTTGCTTTATCACATTTGAAGTTCTTTTATGTGCCATGAATCTGTTACATGGTGCCACTGTCTTTCTTCTGCTCTAAAGGAAACATAGCTAAGGATTTTTATTCCTGAAAAAAAAATGTACCATCATCCTCTGCAACCCATGATGTCGGAATCCAGAGGATAATATGTTACTCTTAGACTGTGGAGGGTGACTTGTATATACAGGGACAGGCAAAAGTGGGTATACAGTAGTTATAAGGAGATGAAATATGCAAAGGAAGCTTAATATTGTCACCGCGCCCGCCGCATCTAATTGCCGACAACAGCAGTGTCACCCATCGCATTATTGTCGGCACTACAGCAAAGGAGCCGAAGGAAAGAGACAGAGCATGGCCGCATTGTTGGGGCGCTTGCCGAAAGAAAGAAAAGGATAGAGACTTCGAGAATCTTCCACTTTGTATTTCACCGCAATAACTGAACTTTCCAGAATAGTGCCTGGGAGATATAAATAGCGGTAAAGTGTGACACAAGAGTGAGTCAGACGTATGTGAAGCGTTGAGTAGTCGTGCCGTCGGAGAAGGGACAGTTCTTTGTGTTACGAGTTCGGAGCCGTGCTGTTGGAGAATCGAAAAAGACTTTCTTGCTGTTGCAACGAGTGTACAAAGTTACTGTTTACGGAAATAAAAGTGTTTCTTTATCTCGACTACATCTGTCTTCTTTACTTTTCAACCCACCAAAAAGTCACAATATGATATGGTACCTCCATATTTATGAAGTAACACATGTTACTTCTAAATATTTAAACTGTTGGTCTTCAACATTTACACACTACTGCGTCTAGAGTGACACTCAAGTATATTTTATTGCTCAGTTCTTTATTGCTATACATTTATTTTCATGCCTCCCAATAAAATGAACCATGTCATCAATAGTGTGTGGTTTTTTTGTGAAAACTGTACCTTTATGAACATTTCTAAGATAGAAATCGATAGAGGTAAGATCTGGAAATTTGGATAGCTATTCATTTGATTCCCTTTGCCCTATTCACTTTTCTGGAAATCCTTTGGCTAAAAAGACTTGTACTATTCATGCTTAGTGAACAGAAACTCCACAATATGAAAATAAGTGTTCATCTTTGCATTGCCCAACTATATTAAATGCTTAAAGTATACAAAATGAATAAAGTCTTGCAAATCTGAGGCTCTATTAAATCCAAGCCATTTGAAGACACTTTTTTTTTCCACCGGTCTCTACAATACCCAACTAATGTAGTTTACATCTAACACGTTTATCACCTACTTTTGTACTTCTCCATTTCTCTCCTAAAGTGTGTAAGGATTTTTAAAGAGAGAAAGGTATGATTTGTAGACGTATTTAAGTCGAGCTATAGACACTTTTAGTTTTACTTAACTTACTTTTTATCCAGACATCTTCATTACATCATTTCAAAATGGTGGCAGATTGTTTATCAATGGAACACAACAAAGAAAACCTCACGGATCACAACAGATTTGAAGTGCTGGACAAAATAGAAGAAACAAATGTTGAATGTTGAATCTGCGCAATTTAGGTGACACTACAAGCAAAAAGAAAGTGCTAGTCATAGGGGATTCGATTCTCAAATTTTCAGATGAGGTATGTAAGGGAAAAGGCTATCAAGTGTGATGCTACCCAGGCATAAAGCTGGATGAACTACGAGGAAAAGTGGAAAAAATGAATTTGAAGGACGAAAATCCCGAAATAGTCCTGGAACAAATGATATAAGACCGGGGATAAGAGCAGAAGATATAATGGGGGAAACTTTTGATCTTGCAAGTAGCATCAGAACTCAAGTGCCTGACGCGAAAATTATAATCAGTGGTGTACTTAGAAGATGTGACGTGAACACAAAGAGGATCATGAAAATCAACCAAGAACTGGACTGGATGTGTGCTGTGAAAAACTGCCTGATGGTTGACGGAAATTACTGGGTATATAATAGTGATTTTGCTAGGGATGGAGTGCATTTAAACAGGAAGGGATCATTTAACTTTGGTAACTTATTGAATAATGCAATATATTCAGTGATAAAGAAAAACTAGTAAGTAAGGAGGTGGATGCTGTCTCACTTGTTACAGGTGATGAAAATTGTAATTACTCCACTGATCATGAGAAACAAATAAATTATGTGGAAATAGGGTCATTAGGTACTTATAAATTAGTTGGGGAAAGAAATTTTAAACATGGTACAAATGTAGTGAATAGAAACTATGTTAATCTTTTTAATAGCAACAATGATGGTAAACGCACAATGCATAAGGTTGTAAATCAGTATGATGCAAACACTCTTCAAGTATTTCATTTGAACATACAATACTTAAGTAACAAAACAGCTGCTTTTGAACAGCTGCTAAATGAAGAAAAGCCAGAGCTAGCTGTTGTAACAGAGCATGGGTTAAACAAAGAGCAGATCAACTTATGTAAAATAAATGGTTACAAAATTGTTAGTAGCTTTACTAGAACTATATATAAGGGTGGAGGGGTTTTAATCTTGGCCACAAATGAAATAGATATATCAGAGGTTGTTGTAAATACATATCAGTTGGAAATGCATTTTGAAGTGGCAGCTGCAAAAGTAAATATAAAACAGAAACCTATTTTATTACTGGGGATATACAGATCACCAAGTACTCCTTCAGAGCGCATTGTTGATTATCTTGAAGAATTTTTAGCTCAAATTTGCACTAAATATAATCAGGTAATCCTGATGGGTGATTTCAATATAAATTTAGACCATACAAAAGGGGACTATAAGAAACTTTACGACTTATTTAACACTTATGGAATAAGGGATTTGATACATGAGTCTACAAGGGTAACACATTCATCATCTGTTATTGATCATATTGCTACAAATCTGAATTTTGAGGTAGTAAAAGCATGCAATATAAACACACATATTTCTGACCTTTATGCTCAGTATGTGAAATTTAAGGGCTTAAATTACAGTAAAGAAAACAATTATGAAATCAAAACTTTTCGTGATCTGAATGCAAAATGTATTGGTCATTTGGTAGAATCCTTAACAGACGAAAATTGGGACATAGTATATAATGCCAAAACTGTAGATGAAAATTGGAACCAGTTTTATGATGTATTTAGCACTCACCTAAATGCATGCTGTCCTATGAAGACCAAAAAGGTATATAAGAATAGTTATGGCCGTGTTAAACTTACCACAGAAATAATAAAACTAAAAAATGAAATGAAGCATTTGTATAAATTGTATAAATCTAGTGGTAGTGCTACTTATAAATCAAAGTACAATATCATAAAAAAGAAATATCTCAAAAGCTTGAAAGACTTAAAAGTAAATGACTATAAAGAAAAGTTAAGTAAATCAGGAAATATTAGTAAAACTGCATGGGGCTTTGTAAATGCAGCTAGATCGGAAACAAAAGCACACAAAAATTTAGAACTCAGTATTGGTGATGTAACTATAAAAGAACCAAACCTTATATGTAATTTAATAAACAATTATTTCCATAGTGTAGGAGAGAATTCTGCTGGCAGGAATACACAACAGTCATTTAAAAACACTGTAAAGTCATCATTCTTTATTTATCCAGTATCTACAACAGAGATTATAAATACAATAACTAAACTACCAAAGAAAGTCACAAGTGAATGGGATGAAATCAGTGTGATTCTCTTAAAACATTGTAAATATGTTCTGGCCAGTTCACTTGGGAGATGAGAATGACATAAATAACTACAGACCAATTAGCCTAACATCAGAAATAGCAAAGCTCTTTGAAAGGCTTTTATTAAGCCAGTTATTAGATTTTTTTAGACAAAAACAATATTATTGTAAATTTTCAGCATGGATTTAGGAAAGGATGATCAACAGCTACTGCAATTAGTGAACTTATACATTTAGTCATTGAAAACCTGGAAAAAAATGATGAAGTAGGGTCTTTATTCTTTGATCTTTCTAAAGCTTTCGATTGCGTTGATCATGCGATACTATTACAAAAACTGGAGGCATATGGAGTAAGAGGCTTGGCGAGAGATTTGATCAGATCATATTTGGTAGACAGAAGACAACACTATTGTACGATAAACGGGGCAAATCAGTAAGAAAAGTGCAGTCAAAATTTAAACGTGTTATGCATGGGGTACCACAAGGATCAGTGTTGGGACCACTATTCTTTATTTTATATGTAAATGACATACCAATCTCAAAAAATACAAATATAATAGCTTATGCAGATGATACAACTGCTGTATGTCAAGGGGCAAATGTTGATATATTAAAGGAGAACTTACTGCAATCCATTGACTCAGTTATTAACTACTTTAAACATAATCACCTCACATGCAACATGACAAAAACAACCTTAATTCATTTCTCACAGAGCAATATAAACACCACAAATTTCTCCTTACCAGTAAATAATAACAGTATTCATGACATAAGCGAACATAAATTTCTAGGAATAACACTTGATAGAAAATTAACATGGGCTGGACATATAAATCATATTTGTGACAAAATTAGTAAATCTGTGTATCTCCTATGTCGTTTTAAAAATATCTTAGATGAGAAGGGGCTCAAAATGATTTATTATGGAGTTATATACCCATATTTACTGTATGCGATAGAAATTTGGGGCTGTGCTGCTGCAACCCATATGGAAAGGTTATTTAGATTGCAAAAACGGGCAGTCAGATTGGTTTTCAATATGAAGTCTCGTGAATCATGTAGGGGAATATTTAAGGATAAGCAGATATTAACATTGTATTCTCTGTATGTCTATAAAGTTGTAACCTATGCAGTTCAGAAACAAAACCTAAGAAATAGCAATATCCATAGTCACTACACCCGACACAATGATGATTATTTTCAGCAGAGATTTAGTAAAAATATTTCAAAAAAAGATCCAAATGTCATGGGTTTAATGCTTCATGCAAAACTACCTGCATATTTAAAATGTTCCAAAGGTAAACAATTTGAGAGTGCTCTGAAGAAGTATTTGATAACAAAGACATTGTACAGTATCAGTGAACTATAATAATGTCCATATTGAAATTACAGACCCTCTGTGTAAATCACAAATGATAGGTAGCTATAGTAATATGTGTAACCATTAGGTTGTCGATCTTTGTAATACAAATTATAAATATAAACTTGTGACAATGTCAGAAACTGTATTGCAGTCTATTGACAGTAAAGGAATTTAATTTAATTATCAACAGTTTTTGGGCTGGCATTTGAAGAGGAAGAATCTGTTGTGGTTGTGACTGTGTTGCTATCTGGGTTGCTGATTTGTCAATTTCTTTAAGTTTTACGTTTCTGATGTTTACTTCAGTTTGTTCAGATTCACAATTAGCCATAGCCCATCATTTCTGGTCAACTCAGCACACTGTAAAACAGAATATCACATTATTGTAACATGTGAAAACTACAGCTGAACTGATAATTTGGGAAAAAGTACACATAAAGTTCATCTATCTATGAATTTTGAAATACCACAAGCAGATGACATCCTGAAGTTTACATACAGTAACACAGCTAGCAGCACAACAGATTCTTCCTCTTCAAACATCATTCAAACAGCTGTTGATAATGAAGATGATCTTCGAAACACATCCAGATAAAAAGTAAGCTAAGTGAAACTAAAAGCGTCTATAAGCCGACTCAAATACTTCTACAAATCATTTTAAAAGTTTCACTGTTTATATCACTTTGTATATGTTAAGTGGAATAAAGTATTCAGAGAATTAGTGGTAACAAGGAATCGCTCTTTGGTTGATGGTCAAACTGCAACTTTCCTTGCTTGGCATGTTTCTTCATCTACATAAAAGAGTGGCTCAGATTGTAACATTCTGTGGCAATTCATGTGTAAAGAAATTTTAGAAACCTATTAGTGTAATAATTCAATTTATTAAACAAAATGTGTTGTTTCAAATTCAGTTATAACTATCTGAACTGTTAAAGCAGAGGGTTTATAATGCAATGCACAGGTGATCTAATTTAATTTTGGATTAGCCGTTAGTGCACACCTTCACACGTGGTGCAAGTGTTGAAATATTATTTTCAAGAGAGTCATGGTTGAGATTCCGCTGCCATTGTAGAGAAAAATATATCTGAAAGTGGATAGAAAACAATTTTATTGTGTTAAATGATTTTAACATATTCTTTCTAGATAAAAAGACAACATTTTTAAACATTACAAAAATAACTTTACCTTGAGTTATTGATTTCAGGTCATCTTGCCTATGGTGCTCTGTATAACCCTTAGTGCAACTGCCTTTCATGGGCCAAGGCTTACCACTCGGCTGCTAGTCTCCCACCTCTGCTCAGCCCTGGAGGGTGGGACATGGTCTGTGCCCTGAGCCCTTCTGGCTGGTAATGTGGTCTTTGCGACCTGGGGTCACTACTTCTTTATCAAATTGCTCCTCAACAGGGGCTCTAATGACCTAGCTGTTGTCGGGCCCTTAAACCCTAATCACTCATTCACTCACTCACTAGCTCCTCAACTGGCCCCACAGGGACCTAACAAGGCTGAGTGCACCTCATGTCAGATCTTCTGGCAGGGAGAAAAATCAGGGATGGAACCCAGGTCCTCTGTGTCAGAGACAGGTGCACTACCACTGGACTATGGAGATGGTCATGGTGCTACATATAGTCCAAGCTATCCCAAATCCAAGGTACCCCCATCCTCCACTACTTCGAGTTAATGAGACTAATGTACCTAGTTTTGCCTATCCTGTATTGAAATATGGCAAGGAGAGTTCTTGGTGTTGTTCTTTGATATGCAAAATGTGGGAAATATTTTACTTTGCCATTTGAAAATACTAAAAAAAGTTAGAAATGCTTTCAGTACACTAAATTTGTTAGGTTTACTTTTTAGCTATATTCAGGTGCCAGTATTTAAACCTTCAGGGTAATTTTTCATGTTTAGGAAAATAAAAATAAAGACATGTTTTTTCCAGAATTGGAATAGCAATTTAACACGCACACATACACACTTTCTCTCTCTCTCTCTCTCTCTCTCTCTCTCTCTCTCTCTCTCTCTCTCTCTCTCTCTCTCTCTGTGGTACTACACTTTGTTTAAAGATCTACAATATAATTTTGCTCCATGTGTGTCAAGGTGCTGAGTTAGCAAGCCAAGATGTGTAAATAGTAGAAGCAATTTTCAGGCATTTGATGCTGAGATGTTTATCTTGAAATGTATGCTACTCCTAACTCTTATATAGTGTGTGTAAACTGCACAAGTGAAACTTCTGTTTCAGGTTGCGTAATCTGTCGCAAGATGGATGCACACAACCATGTGCTACCTCAGCACCCCGTTACCAGCTGGCAGAGCATCGCTATGGTAGAGAAGAAATGCTGGCGCTATTTGACCGAGTTATTAAGGCCCCAGAACATCTGTCCAGCATCCCTGGCCTCTACATAGAAAAGACTCAGTTACCACTAGCACTGATTCCTATGACAGAGGAAGAAACGGTAAGGTTAAATAAGAGCTTTGGTGCTTGACTAAATAGGCAGTATTGACAAAAAATGTGATTTTTTGTGGGATACATGATTCTATATTTTTCCTCAGAAAGTGACAAAAAAGTGCTGAATACAAATATATTTTCCATATATCAGGCCAATCAATAATCGTTATAATACACTCAAACTTTATAAGGTATAGTCACAAATGAAAAATGCTATGCTATAACAGATAGATAATCACTTAATTGATGGTAAAGTTCACAGTTAATGAAAATTCTAAACAAATTAATTAAATAGTTGCACACAACATACTAGAGGCCCAAAACCAAAGCCCATAATTCTATTATATGATTGTAGAATGACATAGAGATATAAGTAAAGAGAGGTATTACATAACATGCTCTACGTACGAAAAGGTGAAGTCCCCATATATATAAGAGGTAGAACTGGAACTTAAAAATTCAATGCCACAACTGGGATCTGAACCACAGACCTTCCTACCTCTTAAACTTTGCCCACACACGGCTTGTGTGTTTAAAAAACATCAACAGTAAGTTTGTTGGCATAAATAAATAATAATCCCCATATATATGTTAACCAGGGATTCTACATTATGAGTGTAACATATATGTCCAATATAATTATTGTCAATAAAGAACCATTTTGCAGAAAAAAAATTGTGTGTCAAATATTTGGAGCCATCTAGCTTCTTGCTGAATGGGTATAGATGGTTCATTACTTCACTAACTGCTGCACAAACATTGTGTGAACAATGCTGTAATGTAATTCTACTGTAATTTGAATGAATTGTCACAATGTAATGTTTAAATTGTCATGAAAATTTAATGTCTAAGAGAGAGATTTGGCAACATCACGTTAACATTAAATTGTGACTAAATAACAACAATTTGTGAAATAATAAAACATATCTGTTCATCAAGAAGCTAGATGGCTCCAAATATTTGACACAAATTATTATTATTATTATTATTATTATTATTATTATTATTATTATTATTATTATTATTATTATTATTATTATTAATTATTTATTTATTTATTTATTTATTTATTTATTTTTTTTTTTTTTAAAGAAAGCAAAACAGCTCTTTATTGACAGTAAGTATATTGGACATATTTGTTACACTTATCTCGTAGAATCCCTGGTTAACGTATTGCCTTTCTACCCTGTGTGTGCGTCATTAAATTTGTGCTTTACTGTGTATCACCATCAGTTTTTGGTTTTGTTTTGGAATCAATTATCAATGTGTTACAATTGAGTGCATATATTTAGAAATCTAACACAATAAAGACTTGGTTCTCTCATACCTTAACCCCTGGTTGTGTGTATAGAATAGAAACACTAAAGTGAATCTCCACATTCCAAACTGTGTCCCTTGTGTTACCTGTTTCTTAAGCTTCTTTTATGTTTTTGCTGTTCCTATAAATGTGCCATATTTTGTTAATTTTCTCTTCCCTTGTATCTGCTGACATTTTTACTGCCATTTTATTGTGTATATTATTGCTATCTTCATCCCATATACTATCCCTCATCTTTAAATGGTTAGACGCTGGCCTACTGATCCCAAGGTCGCAGGTTTAAATCCTGCCTAGACCTATGGGTTTTAAGTGTGCTTAAAAACGACAGCCCATGTCAGTAGATTTACTGGCATGTAAAAGAACTCCTGCGGAACGAAATTCCGGTGCACCGGCAATGCTAATGTGATCCTGGCAATTGACAGCATCGTTAAACAAAAAAATAATTTTAATTTAATTTCCATCTTTAAACCTCCAATTCATAGAGTTATCATTTGTTAACAAAGATAATTAGTCAAAGTTTTAGAACATTTTAATAGTGTTTTATGTTATTTTTATATTATACTAATCTTTTACAATAAAATAAGTATTTAACTATTTTATATCATAAATGTGTTACTTTATTGAAATACAGTTGTGCTTCTTGTTTTTACAGAACAGCAAAATTTATAGAATTGCAGTCAGACATAACCTCATCTTCATCCATACATACATTCACACAGGTTATTTTGTATGCAGGCACATTTAATTGTAGTCACTGGAGTTCAAACTGATTGCATTTGACTTTGGGTGGATGACAGACCATCTCATTTTACCTTAGTGTTGTGACGGCTATTTGAATTGTTTCCATTAAGATGTCTGTGATAAGAAGTAGAAAATAAATGATTTTGTTTGTTAACAGTGCTGTCAATTGCCATGATCATATCAGTGCCACCAGTTCCATCCCACAGCTTGGGATGCAGGTTTACATGGCAGTAAATCTACTGACAAGGCGCTTTGCTTTTGAGCACACTTAAAAACCACCAGTCTGGATTGGATATGAATACATGACCTTGGGATCAGTAGACCTGCACCTAACCAATTGAGCCACCCATACCAACACCTGTGATAGGGGTACAAAAATTGGGTTTAGGAATTAGAAGAAGAGTGGCATACATAGCAAAATGATTTGTGTATTACAGGTTAAACATTTCACCATTTCACACTCTTATTAGACAATGGAACTTACCATCTGACTTCTTTCAGAGGTAATGCTCCTGTTCGCATCTATGCATAACCTACTCTTTCAAACTGATCACACATTCTACATATTTCTCCACCACCCCCCCCCCCCCCCCCCCCCCCAGTTGCTTTTAATTATTTTGTATAAAACTAAAGAAAGCCTTCATTCCATATCCACTTCCTCACTTCCTTGCTCTCACACCAGGCTTTGGGCTGATCACCCATGTTGGTTCCTCTGTATGATCAACTCCGGTTACGAAGACAGCATATACTGGCCAGGAGGGCTCGGAGTGCTATGTCCCACTCTCCACCACTGGACCCTGTTCTTGGCGCCTATAGTGAGCAGAGGTGGGGATCCAGTGGCCAGGTGGTAGGCCAAGGCTACACTTCCTTTGTGGACGAAGTCCTGGGAAGAAATTTCCGTAGTCAGGACGGAGCTGTGAATTTGCTGCTAGAGCTATGCAAATGGGAGCAAAACTTCATGCAAAAGTGGCCTATGTTACTGTACTTACCTACACTGCAGATGATTATCAAACGTAGCTGAGCTAAACGGAGAATTGTTGATGCACTGGAACAGTTTGTGCTGCTTACTCTGTCCACTAATATGGAGATTTTTTAATTGTTTTAAGTTTGTAAACACTTTAGACCAAGATAAAGTATCCATTTCATAAAAAACACATACTAATGAAATAACGTTCGACCATAAATAGTAATGTATATAAAATGTAAATGGACACACGAACACTATGTACACATTTACACATCACACACTTCTCATTATAACAGAACAATTACTTTTTAAAATTGACAAGTGTGTGATAGCACTCGAAACATTCACCCATACACATGGCCAGTTTATTTGCACACGTGTTGCAGTAGAAACATGTTTCTTTTCTTGCTCCCTTGAGTTTTCGGTTGCTGCAGACAATACAGTCTTTGTGTATTTTTTCCTCAAAATGATATATAAAATGTGGTGCATTGTTTAGCCTTTCCTCTCTGTCAGCCATACCGGAGTGTGACCTTGGACTTGGGTTACTTGTCTTTCACCAGACTCTCGGCAAGTGACCTTCTGTATTTTACATGTGACAAGGGATGGGTGCTTGCCTGGCAATTTTGAACCTTGTACAAAATGTGCGAGCTTATTATCCCCAAAAACTTTCATTTCTACTACAGACACATTAGCCCAAGTTTTCCAAATAGAGTGTGGGGACAATTGTAATGCGGCAATTTTTTCTCTCACGTATCTGTTTCCTTAGGAATTTGAGATATTAGCTCATCAGTCAAAAATAAACTAAAGTATTCAATTGGCTCAGCATCAAAGGCAAGATTCAGTTTTGAACCTACATTCTTGGAAAAGGTATATTTTTTAGGTTTCTGGTCAGTTTTGCCTATCAATTTCCATGTATCGGCACATGCAACATTCACAGCACTTGTGTCGCTTTCACTCTCACTTACGGACTCCTCAGCACCGGACAGCTCCACATCTTTCTCCTCTTCAAATTCATTGTCCACATGGTCATCACTCACTGTATCCAGCTCAGATGGAATCATTAACCTTAATTCTTCCCCATCTTCATCGCAAACTTTCGTTTTCTATTCCCAGAAGGACCTGGTTTATACGCGCTTGAAGCCATTGCAAAATACTGTGCAACCCAGACAGAAACATTTTCTCTGTATGTTGAAATAGTTAAAATAATTTCCAAACAGATGGCAGTATAGGCTGGGTAAAACTTCCACAAACACTATGATGCCTGTAACATACTGCCAGAAGCGTTACTTCTTGCAACTAAGACGAGAAAACGTGAAGTGTTTTGCTGTCGATCATATGTCGACATACGACCATACGGGCATTACTGTCGTGTCGATCATATATCAACATATGACCGCAAAGGGTTAAAGGGCTGTAGTGCTACAGGACAGACAAAGAGAGCCTACTCACATTATGCTTTCCATTTCCCCAAGGTTCTGTTACATTTTTAAACTACCTAGTTCATTCTAACCTTATTCTTTTCTTCTCCTTTTTCTCTCTTATGTTTTGTAACTACAGTAAAACCTGCCTAAAATGGAACACGATTATTCCAGTAATATTTTTCTGTTTTTATGGGTTTCCGTCTTACAAAGGGTTATACATATTCCAATAAAACAAAGTACAAAAAAATATAATCATATAGAATTAAGCTGAAGGAATAAAATTTAAAATAAAATTCTGTAAATAAAAAATAGGTTCATTTGTATGTTTTGCTGTATTTTCAACTTACATGTCCTACATAATTGCATTTTCTCCATTAGTTTCTTTTCCCCCACATATCCGTCAAAGTGTACTGTTGCGACTTCTTCACAAGAGAACGCTCTATGATCTCCTTTGCATCAGCTCCAGGAGTTCTGGAACATTCTTGGAAGCTGCAAATTCCTGAAGGTCACTCACAACAGATAATGCTTCTCTAAAAGTGCATATTTTTGTCTCCCTTTCGTTGGCTTCATCGTCGTCGTCATCATCATTGTCCATTGGCAATATCTGCTGCACTTTGAATGTCTCCAGTCATGGCAAGTTCATTATCAAAGCATGTAACTATGTATTAAACATAATGAAAATCCGTCTTAGGTTATTTAAGCAAACGGTTCCAGAAAAAATTAGTCAGCTTTCCAGTTTAGAGTGTTATTTAACATAGGAAATAGCTCTGTTCCCAGGTTTATTTTCCAGTTGTCCAGGTTTCCGGTATATAAGGGGTCTGGTTTAGTCAGGTTTTACTGTTAAATAAGGAAAATTGAAGCTATTAACAGTGAAGCAACAAGATTCTAAAGTAAGAACAAATTAGAAACTAAAAACTTCACTTATCTTAGTAATGTTGCATGTTCTTTTTGCACAAGCTAACCCAGGGTTTCAAATTGTCTCCAACTCATTCTCAAAGCTATACAAACAAATTCGTTACCAAAGCTACAATCTTTCATTTTTTTTCTGAAAACAAAAACAAATACTGATATTCAATTTTTATTTACCAATCTCTGAAAACAAAAATTTATAAATACAATCTATAGATGGTAATTCGAAGTTCATAACACGGTTCCTGTTTTTTAAAATAAAAATTTTTTCCCAAACCAATGGGAAACCGTGTTATGAACTTTGAATTACCATCTATATGATAATTATAAATTCATATCACTTCATTAGATGAACATATCTTTGCTTATAGATAATGGATTAACATTACAATTGCTTTGTGAAAATGCATATAAACTGATGCTGCAAATATAAAATCTTTCTGTTTAGCGTATGTGGAACAGAGGTATAAATAGCGATGCTGTGCTACGGCTGAGTGGTAAGGCCCCCACGGGGATGGTTGGAGGTCCTCGTGGGGGACGTGGTGGTAGTGTGGATCGTGGAAGAGGCCGTGGTCGTGGTACTTACCACTACAGTCGTGGCCTTAGCTACGAGGAACCAGGTGACAACTCTGTCTCCATGCCTCGAAACATAAGGTCATTTGAAAGATCACAGGTAAGTGTTCTTATATTGCTTTATTTGTATGGCTAAATTTTCTTGTTGCTTGATTTGGGGTTTAGAAGTAACACAATTTGATTCAAGTACTATATAGATGTATCAGATTTTTTAGAAATAATAGCTTAAAGCACTACTCCGC
Organism: Tenodera sinensis; assembly: GCA_030765045.1. NCBI lineage: Eukaryota > Metazoa > Arthropoda > Insecta > Mantodea > Mantidae > Tenodera > Tenodera sinensis. Next base: position 31,270,485 of record CM060967.1, read on the forward strand.
TGCATAAATTTACTACAATTGAAACAACCTTCTAATTTTTCTAAGCTTAAAATGGATGTTTACTAGAATTTTTGAAACTAAAACAATCTGTTACAAAATACTTGAAATATTAGTATAAAGATGAAAGATGGTTTTGTATCCAGAAATTCCAAGCTCTTCATTATCTGTGTGATGGTGTAAAACAAGCATGTGTATAATTACTGTATTTAATACTACAGTGGTTTTCATGTCACGAAGGCAGAATGTACACTAATCAACCATGCTTTTCCTATGGAAGAGTCAAATGCGGTGTTACCAAATGTATAGGTATGTTTTCAAATGTGACTAAGGTGAAATAGGAATGTACATTTTGTTATTAAAATTTGTTGAAGAATATGATGATATGCACAAAAAATTTGTAATTATAATATACATGTTTTAAAATAAAATTTAAAATTATCTTGTTAACTCTGAATGTTAAAACATAGTTTTAAACAGAAATAAATGCAACAAAAGGAATCTGGATTATTTGTTGTTTTCATAGGATACATTGCTACTTAGATTTTATCAATAGATCTAAACATATTCAAATCCCAGCTGTGGCAATGACTTTCACTTTTTCAGTTCCAATTCTACCTCTCAGATCTGATCCTATTTCTTTAAAAAAATATAACATTCAGAACGAAGTGTTTCCATGCCATGGAAAATGTTGTTGCTGGCTAATTCACAAGACTAAGTCCAGGCAAAAACTTCCAGCGACAAAGTTGTCAAGGAGACAATGAAATTATTAATAATTACATATGAAGGTCTCCAGAGCCAACGACACCATGAATCAACAATATAATATAAATGTTTATAGATTAGCCAACTCTGAAGTAAAAAAAATTATTACAAAATGTTACCATGAAAAATCAAAAAATAATAGATGGGAACTACCAAACATTCAAACACTAATTCCTGAGTATCCTTGAAAAACAGCAGTTGCAACCTTCAGGTTGATTATGGGACATGATTGTCTGGCAAAACAATTGAACAGAATTGCGATATATATATATTCTTCACGATTCTGTCCTCTATGTGATCTGCAAGAGGAAATGGAGCAAGACCACCTTCAAATATGCCTGGGCACTTCTAGCACCCCATCCATCAGTGAAAAATATTGGAGAGCAAGAGGACTAATGACTTCATCAGAAATCCAACATTAGTCAACAAGATTTAAAGCTTTCACGGCGCACGTTATTTATTACAGCTTCACGGGTGAGCTTTTGGCCATTGTAGACTCTATGGCCTTCATCAGAATGAAAAATGACTGTTAGCTTTCCGCTCCCCATATATATACAATGTTAGGTGGGAGGGGGTTGCGTTGCCCTGGCCAATGAGTGGGTGACGATTTGTGTCTGGGCCTGCTGTTTCGGGCTATGTTTGTCACCGGCCACAGTGTTTTCTTGAGGGTCAGTACTTGGTCCAGAATCACTGTAGTTGCTGTTGCTGTTGTGGATGTGTTTGATGGCTATTATAGCCAAGGATCTTTCTCAGGTAGCAGTTTTTGGAGCCAACCATTCTCATGGTTGTGGCCTTTGAGAGTAGCAACACGTATTCAGCACCACCACCACCACCACCGCTGCCGTCACCACCACAAGACATCTGAGTTATGGCTTCACTGCATAAAATAAAATTAGCTGACTCCAAGATGACTGAACATGAACTCCCGATTGAACTACTCATAGATGTGGACTACTACTGGAAGATCGCAATGCCAAAACAACACATTAGAATATTGTCTTCACTGGTTCTACACAGAAGTTTTGGACATATACTCAGTGGCACTATAGTGAATCAAGAATCACCCACTTCATCTCCTCCGCTGTCAACGTGATCTCCAACGAATCTCTCTGGCACTTTTGGGAACTAGAGACAAGGAATATCAACTGCAAACACTGACAGCTAAGGAAGATACTTTGTTGCAAGAATTTCACAACTTGTATAGTGTCAAAAATGGAAATAGTTGTTTCACTTCCAAAGAAGAAGGATGTTGGGTTTTCAAGTAACTTCAATATGGCTGCACAACGCTTCCACTCTGGAGAAAAACCTGGAAAATATTGACTGCAAGAGTATTTACTATGACCTTATGGGCCCTAATGATCTCGTCAATGGCCCATTAAACCCCAAACACTCACTCACTTCAACCTTATGCTGCATCTGAAAGGACCACATAGAAGTTGCCTCCGCAAATGAAGGTTGTGACATGTACTACTTGCTGCACCATGTGGTGAAGAAACACAATGGTAGTCGTGTGATGCACAGAATTCTTTGATGTATCTTTGCATGAACATGATTCACCATCACTAAATGATGTTCTTGAAACGGGCCCGAACTTGCTATCTGAGATCCTTACAACACTGCATCAATTTTGCAAATATGCAACAGAAGTCAAGCATTCTTTCAGCTAGTACTTAATTAAAATGACAAGAATCTAACAAGATTTCTCTGGTACCATGTAGAACAATCTGAAAATGGAAACTACAATACTACCCAAAATTTGACTACCTATCACTTCAAGGACCCACCTTTCAGCCTCATGTGCAGCCCATTTCTCCTGTCAGCTCCTGTGAGAGAAATCACAACATCAAAGCAAAATGATCTGCCAGCTTCTGCATTAGTCGACAAATGTACCTTCATGGGTGACTTTGCAGCAAGCATTGATGAAGACTGTCATGTGACATCACTATACAGAGAACTCAATAACCTCTTGCTGCAGATAAAACTTCCACTCTCCAAACGGGCAACCAATTAAGAGATTTTAAACAACTTACTGCAAATCAAGGGATTGGAATCAAGATCATTAAAAAGAGTGTAATATAGGCAGATTGGAATATTACAAATGACACTGTCTTCATTGACCAAAACAAAATACCAAAACATCTAATGGACCTATCAGGAATTAAGAAGAATGTTCTTCGAGTAGCAGCCAACAAAGAGCTAATGCACCATACCAAAGTGCTCAATGATCCTAGTACACATCACTTCTGCACTGATTACATTACCTGCATGTTCATCACTCCACGGGCGGCTTGGTTGGGAGGTTTCTGGGAAAGAATGATTTTTTCACAATATATGCAAAAGGTCTGTGGTTTTGGATGACACTTTTCCTTGCCTCTTTTGGCTGTAGGCTGTAGGGCTGTTGCAGTTGGTACATAATCGTTTGCTGGAATGGTATCTCTGCATATCTTTTGTGCTGTGAGGGCACCTTGTACTCGCTCATCGAGAAATTGCTTAAGTCTTGAAAGGCTATCCTCCTGGATGTTTTGTATTTTGGCATGAATTAGCCAGTGGCAGCAGTAATCTTCTGGGAAGGCTCTAAGCAGTTTTGGCACTCGTATTCGTCCATAGGTATCAGTACCTTTCCCTAGTGCTTTGAGGGCTTCTAGTCACCTATAACATTCAACATATGTGGTGTTTAGACATTTGGGCTCTCCGACGTAGCTGGTCCCAGATTATCCAAGAAGTCTAGATGAGATTGAACAATTCAATTTTTATCCCTGTATCATGATTGCAGAATCTGCTTTGTCTGTTGATATGTCTCTGCTGTGATGACTATTCCATTGACTAATCTAGGTAGCCTCAAAGGAACACATGTTTGTTAATAGTTGATACTGCAGTGCTCTTGTCGATGGAGGACACTATGTTCCCAAAGCCGGCCCATTCCTCAATATTCCCCGAAAATGGTTGTAATTTCATTGTTGGCAGCTTTATTTCAGAGGTGCTCATATGATGAGCGGGCTGAGGTGGGTGTGTAGCTGCATTATTTGAAGTCTTGGTAGGTCGCTACCGTCCTATTAAATCCTTAGCCTTACTTATAGTCCACTTAGAACGGTCAATATACTCCTCGCATGCCTGGACATGAGCTTCATATTCATTGTCATTGCATGAGTCTTGTACAGCACTATCCAGTAGCATCAAATTGTCCAGCATTTCGTGTAGGTGATCGCAGAAGTGCTCCACTTCATCTAAGTTCAATGAAGTATAAAAACTGACTAATTGGTTGATAAATTGTGTTGCGTTTGAGCACTGAGTTGTTCTTTTGTGCTTCAATTTTGATAATTTGTGTGGTCGGTCATTGCTTCGGTTCATTACTGCAATGCGGCTGAGACAGGATATTGTAAGACCCCAAAAGAAAATCGTTTATGTGAATATTTGTTAAGAGTGTAATTTGTTTTTGATGTTGGTATGAGTTGGTTAAATGACGAAAACGTGTTACTAAAGTTCATTGTTACAAACAATTAAGTTTGTTTAAAGACGTCATAAATATTTTCATATTTAATTTTAATATATATGTTTAAATAAAAGAATTATATGTGTTCAATATTGAAAGCTAAGGGAGAATGGCTAAGGATCGCTTCCCTAACAATGCGGGAACTATTTGATGAACGCATACGCGGATGTACACATGGCAGTCAGAATTCTAGACTCGCAACCAAAAGAATTTGGGATTAGCATCTGTGTCTTTGGTGTAAATGGACGCATTTTTATGTGTGCGCGTCATAAAATAGTGAAAGTAAATTTACTAAGTGTTTAAAGACTGTTAATTTGTGTAAAATAAGTGAAACATTAGCTAACTTTAATAAGTTAGTTAACACGAAGTGTGCGATTAAATAAAACGACGTGAAATAGACGAAGTGTAAAGTGATAGAAAACACATTTAGCAAAATATCGCTAAATTTTCAGACATTAAATCTCGGCGATGCTAGGGAAGTCGATCCACTGAAATAAAAGACTTACTACTGTAATACGATTTAAATACTGTGAACAAGAAGGTGAGAATAAAATATTTCACTAAAGTTAACTCCGAGTATATGTTCATTCCATCCAGTACCACAACCCGAGATAACGAAAGAGTCAAAAGCTCATCAACATAATTATAAAAACAGCACCACGGCAATAATCGACTGTTAACGTGATTATATCGATATGGTCTACTGCTACTCCTCGTAGATGGCAGCACAGCCATTGTATGAATAAAACAATTAACCCAAATAAATCCAAAATGGCTATATTCTTTCCTGTAGTATTTAGTTATCGTAATATTATAGCAATCTACTCTTAGAATAAAGTATGGCTCTGAATTTATTCTACGTACTTAGGTTGTGCAGTTAACTATAATTTCAATGTTTTTAACAACCCGGATACGGTAATATTGTGTGCTAGACTTATCTTAATGTCCAACGTTGGCCGGGTAATCCTGTTGCAGTGAATTTGCTACAAAGTTTTGGCTCCTTTTCAGATTTAAGTCACTTAAAATACCTTAAAATCCTCTCAGTCTGCATGCTGGTGAGTGGAGCACCAAGTTTTGTTTGGAATTGCATGGAAGTAATGAGAGGGTTTTGTGTTGTGTATCACTGTTTATTAATATGTACTTCACAACAAGAACAAATGAACTCTCACAAATGTGCTTAAAATCCAGCAAAATCCTTGTGTTTATCATCTGGCTAGCAGCTTCTCAAATACATTCTCACTTTCGTATTTAAGCTTATCACATAGGTTCTATCCTATATATGGCGATTTGATTTGTCCTTTGTCATCAGTGTCCCGTAACAAATCATCCTCATGCCATTAATAGCATTAGAAATTCCACAGTTTATAAAAGATTTGATCATTTATTAGCTTCATTATTTCCTTATTTAATTTGATCACTGTTTCCACTTTCACTATTTTCCCGTGATTTGATCATGAAATCACAAAGCACATCAAGTGATGCAGCCCGCATAACTCCACGTTTTGTATACAACTATTTGCCACTCATCATCCAGTTATTTCATTGCTCATGCATGAAATCTTCAAATGGTTTATTCAAAGGAACATCTAAAATAATTATTTTTTTTTTAAATTTATTTTCACCTTTTCATAATACATAATGTACTATACAACCAACATATCAATGTTTATAATGATTATATTAATATTAATAATAATAATAATAATAATAATAATAATAATAATAATAATAATAATAATAATAATAATAATAATAATAATAATAATAATAATAATAATAATAATAATAACAATAATATTTATTGAGGTACTAAGCTTTTACAATTTTCAGCAATGTTTGAGTGGTAGAACTGGAACTTAAAAATTCAGTGCCACAGCTGGGATTTGAACCACAGACCCTCCGCTTACTAGGCGGGTGCTCTAACTGTTAAGCTACTGTGACAACCTGCCCACACACGGCTTGTGTTTAAAAACACCAACAGTAAGAGGTAGAACTGGAACTTAAAAATTCAATGCCACAACTGAACCACAGACCTTCCGCTCACCTCTCAAACTTTGCCCACACACGGCTTGTGTGTTTAAAAACACCAACAGTAAGTTTGTTGGCATAAATAAATAATAACACCAACAGTAAGTTTGTTGGCATAAGTAAATAATTATTACCATCTGAAGGTTATTTAATCCCAGGACATAAAGTACTTGCAATAGTAAGTCACCACTGGGGTAATTGTCTCTGATGTGAGACTGCCTTTGTGGTTTACCGGGAAAAATACAAACTGGTTTGAGAATTCAATGTCAGTCTGGCAGGTTAGAAATAAATAAATAAAATGCCAGTGATGGTGGGCAAGAACTATTGTGCTTAGATCATGGTTGTAGATTAAGACATCTTGAAAGTTTCGTGCATCAAAATAACTTATAAATACATACCTTTATGAAATAATGGCAACCCCTTTTTTTTTTCAGGGAGCTGGATCAGAAAGAGGATGGAGTGAACGAAATGGAGCAGACCCAGGGGATTGGAACGGTTCCACTTCACCTCGCAAAGATTTTGGAGGTGGTAGAGGTTTTATGAATGATAATTGGAGACGTCATCGAGGGAACAGCACAGAGGATGAAGATGGTTGGAGAACTGCAACTAATAGTAGATCTGAAAAGTGGAGTAAGTATTCCTTAATTTTAGAAAGACAAATTCAGATAGATTTTTGTAATTATTCTCATTATTTGCTCTTCTAGTGTAACAAATGGGTGTAAATGAATCATATATTATAAACTGAAAGTTTGTGAGGAAGAATCATTTCATCATTACAATGTCATTACAGTTCGTAGCAGCAGCTGGCGGGAGGGAGACAAAGATGATGGTGGAAGGGGGCAGAACTGGGAACGGGGTCGGAACTGGGATGAATCCAACACACATCAACACTCACGTCGCCTGTGGGATACAGACGACAACTTACCAGAGTGGTAAGTTATGCATATTTACTGCCGTAGAATATCCATGATGTTTTACATATGATTTTATAGTGCAATGTTACTATTTGTGGTTTGTGTCAACGTGAATGTAACCCAGCTAATATAAAAATACTGTGGAAAGGAAACAGTTTTTTTCAACAGAGAATAAATTGTAAATTAATGTAACTAATAGCATCCTCATATTCCAGGGCCACTGAAAATCTTAGTGAGAGTGGGGGAAGTTTTGATGCTTCAGGGGCATTTCATGGTGGACGATTTTCGGATAATGAAGAAGAGGTAAGTAGAATTTGTATTTGTGCCATATTGCTTTATATTTCAGTACCTGGGCAAACGAGCTTTGCTCGGCTTTTCTTTTCTTTTCCTTTTCCTTTTTTTTTTTTTTTTTTAAATCATGTTTTTTTGGGGGGGTTGAGGGGGGCAGAAGATACTTATTTAGATAAACTTGTAAAGCAAAATGTTAACTAAATATAAATTTTCATTATAATTGTTGGAGCCATTTCCGTGACGAGACCTTTTAATATCCTGGCTTGTTTGTTGAAATTGGCTCATTAACAGAGAAATAAAGGCCAAAATAAGGTTTCGACTAATTGTGACTGTTACGCGTTGATTAATGTAGTCAACTTCATTTAGGTTTTCTGAAAGCTCTTGATGAGAGCTTTAATATCCAGACTTGTTTGTTGAAATTGGCCCATTAACAGAGAAATAATGGCCAAAATAAAGTTTCAACTAATTGTGACTGTTACACGTTGATGAATACAGTAAACTTTCTTTAGGTTTTCTGAAAGCTCTTGACGAGACTTTTAATTTTCTGGCTTGTTTGTTGAAATTTGCTCATTAACAAGAGAAATTATGGCCAAAATAAGGTGTCGACTAATTGTGACTGTTACGCGTTGATTAATACAGTCAACTTTCTTAAGATCTTCTGAAAGCTCTTGGCAAGGCCTTTAATATCCTGGCTTGTTTGTTGAAATTGGCCCATTAACAGAGAAAGTATGGCCAAGGTAAGGTTTAGATAATTGTGACTGTTACGCGTAAAATCACGTTTTTTCAGGAATGACAACTATATAGATAGACTTAATAAGCAAAACTCTGTCTGAATACAAAATTTGATCGAAATCGTTAGTCCTTTCCAAGTTGTGCGGAATATATTTATATACAAGAATTGCTAGTTTAAATATATAAGATTAAAAATGATTGGCACTCCACCCATAACTCTGGAAAAGTGGGAATTGGAAATGTGTGTTGGTATCCATGAAGAAAGAGAGGCTATAGTATTATCTATTCCCACCAGATGATGTTGGTGTGACCCACAGGTAGGCCAATGTCAGTTGCAACTGCATGCTAATATCATGAAAATAGACTATAATGTCTCATGAAGGGCAAAGGCCTCCTATCAAAAGGGAAAGCTCATTTGTACTAATGTACTCCACATTAGGCGTTGCACATGCTTATTGTCCACTATTCACTATTTAGTCTCTACACAGATATGTCTCTAAGGATTTCCAGTCAGTTTTTCCTCTTGCTACTCACGACCACTGCTGTCATGAGTGCTCCTTGAAGAGTGTCCATCTGCGTCTCTGTCTTTCATGTTATATGGGCTATATAGGGGTTCCCACACAGTTGCCTTGTGTGTCCACTTGTTGTCTTTTAATCTCATCACATGGACTCCCCATTTCCATTTTAATCCTGTGGCTAATTGTGTCAGATCTTTTGCAAAAGCACTGGAGATTCTGCATGAGAAGCCCACATAGGCTATGTCCAACACATGCCTAATTTGATTATGGAGAACAGTTGAATTACTTTCAATGAACTGCAGAATGCATTAGTCCTCATCATCCATGAGGAATGAAAATGTTCAAGGCGTCTACACAATTGTTGTCTCATAGCCTTGGCATTTCATAGAAGCAGATGAATGTGGAAGTATGCCAGCAGTTTGTGAAACTGTACAGTGCAAATCCATTGAGTCTTGGTTCTTGCATGAAACTCCAGAAAGAACTGTCAATCTATGGAGTAGAAGCACACAGGTAACTCTCATTGCATGGGAGTCTTCTGTTGGATTGCTTCCTCCATTTGACCAACAGTCAATAGTTCACCAATTCACTATGGCCTCTTTGGCGATACATTCTGTAATGCCAAGAAAAAACTGGAGGTGTGATATTCTTCAATAAGATAATGTTTTGCTGCATCAGATGCCAGACCATTGCCATCCTGGGTAACCTAGGTTTTACCATGTTGCCTTATCCCCCCTAGTAATTATGCTGTATTTGATGTAATGAAAAAGGGCATGCGGAAAAGAGGTCACAAGCATCGGGCAGTTGTCCATCAGTGGTGCCAAAATACCCCAAAGAATGGTTTACTGTCTAAATAAGGAAACTGCCAGAATGATGGTAAAGGTTCATAGATACTGGCAGAAAATGCCTCTCAATTAAGGAAATTGAAGCTATTAACAGTGAAGCAACAAGATTCTAAAGGAAGAACAAATTAGAAACTAAAAACTTCACTTATCTTAGTAATGTTGCAAGTTATTTTTTCAAACACTGACTCGAGTTTCAAGTTGACTCCAACTCATTGAGAAAGGGACTGTATAGGTAAGCATATTTACATCCTCCTGTAATTTTAATTTAGTGCAGGAATCCCTTTGAACTCTACTTACGCTCACAGCACAACTGTTTTCTAATGGCCAGCCGTAAGGCAATTGGAGGAAATAAAAAAGCTGATAAACTAACTGAGAAAGGAGCCAAGATTCCATTCATAGGTCCTGAACTGGTTTGTGGAATCAGCAAATCATATGATAGAACCACAGTAGTACAACAGTCCAGGAGATGGTCCAAATACCCTGACTAATCGCTTTTCAGATAATTTTCAAAGAAGCCAACCAAGCCTTTATAAGGTCACTTCTAAACTAAGTACTGGAATGAGATAGAGCACTACTTGCGCATACGCCTTCAGGTTAGTGAAGTTGAATTCTACTGAAAAAGTGTTCCATAAAGTAATCAATTTGCTGTGTCCAGTTTTAATTCATTATCAAGCACAGAAATGCTTAGACATGGTCATTTCAGTCAATATGGTTATTTTGAGGAAAGCCTAACTGTTAGACTATGTTAATAGTACATAGGCACTACAAAACACATGTGAAGCTCTAAGGAAGAAAAGATTCTGTATTTTTGGTGTCTCCATACCAGATATTATTGTAACAAATGGGAGCACCAGCTGCTGCTAAACACTGTTTAGGCAATTATTATTTATTTATTTCAACAAACATACTGTTTGTTGGTATAAATAAATATATTATAACTGGTTTGAGAATTTAATGCCATTCTGGCAGTTTGTCACAATAGCTCAGTGGTAGAGCAGCCGCCCGGTAAGTGGAAGGTCTGTGGTTCAAATCCCAGTTGTGGCATTGAATTTTTAAGTTCCAGTTCTACCTCTTAAACTTTGCCCACACACGGCTTGTGTGTTTAAAAACACCAACAGTAAGTTTGTTGGCATAAATAAATAATAAACATACTGTAGTTTTTAAACACATAAGTCATGCGTGGGCAATATTTGAGAGGTAGAATTGGAACTGAAAAACTCAGTGCCACAGCTGGGATTTGAATCGTATTTTTCTCCCAGTAAACCACAAAGGCAGTCTCACATCAGAGACAAATACCCCAATGGCGACTTACTATTGTAGGTACTTTATGTCTGTGGGTTAAATAACCTGTAGATGGTAATTATTATTTATTTATGTCAACATACTGTTGGTGCTTTTAAACACATGTGTGGGCAATTTTGAGAGGTAGGACCGGAACTGTTTAGGCGCTTAATGAAGTGCAAATGTTACACTTGAGACACTGTTGCACACACTCAGAACAGAACCCAATTGATCTGTTGAATTGGATCACAGTGATTGAGCTACTCAGTTACAACTCACAACTGAGCTACACTCAGCATGTTCACTTGCAACTGACCACTGAAATCAATGCAGGTCAACTGTTAAATATCAACCTCACTATAAGCTCTAATGTTTACTGTCTGCTGTCTCTACCAGCCACTTGTCAGCTTTGTATATAGACCCTATAACAAAGGAAACATTCTTTTTAATATATTTATTAACAGCCTGCCACAGCAAATACAAGAGTCAGGTGTGAAGTGTGCACTATTTGCCGATGACTTAGTAATGTGGACTTCAAAACCAAAAAACAAAAGTACAGAAATAGAAAAAAACCATGCAACAATCCTTAACCAACTTACAAAAGTGAACCAAAGAAAATTTAATGTCAATTGATACTAGAAAACCAAACTACCAAATCTTTTCACTACAAAAAAAAAAAGCACTAAAAATAAAACTAAATTTTGAGAGTCAACAATTACCCGAAACAAAGGAAACAAAGTATTTAAGAGTTACATTTGATACCAAACTTACATGGAGCAAACAAATAGAAAATGTAATACAAAGAGCAGAAAGGCACCTGTCACTGTTAAAACGTCTAACAGGAACGAAGTGGGGATGTTCCAGAGCATCTGTTAACACAACATACAATGTATATATAAAGCCATTATTTACTTATTGCAGCAAAGTTCTTGTAACAGCAAATAGAAAAAAAATTCAGATCTTTCAAAAAGCAAAGTCTGAGACTAATTACAGATGCTATCAAAACCATACCAAAACCAGCTATGGAAATACTAATCAACTAATACCCCATTGAATATGAAATAGAAAAATCTGATGTGTTGCACTCACATGACTTTCTCTACTTTTGTACTAACCATTCTTACAAACTCTTATTCCTATATCTTCTTCGTGTTAGTCGAGATAAACATTTGTACAACTTATTGCTTATTTCCTTGTAGGTGCAAGGGGAATGTTAGAATACAGTAGGCTTTGTGCGATAGTCAAATGTTTTAAAACTTTGAGATTCTGTTGTCTTTGCACACTTAACATATAAAAAAATGAATGATGATCCATTTCACGAAAGTTCTAAGTTTTCCGAAACTCACACATCTCCGAAATGGTTCACCGTACAAGAAAATTTATTGAGACATAAATTGTGTAATTTAGCAAGATCTACATTTTTTGTAGAGTATAATATCTCTAACGGTTTACCAGTTATGCAAAAGTCGTCCAGAGTAAATACGACTACAGGGGCTATAGCCAGAAAATTCAAGATATACATTTCATTTGTCATAAAAATATCTCAAACATATGACATTTTAATCAAAATCGTTAGAGCCATTTTCAAGAAAATCAAAATTTTCAAAAAATTTTCCATGTAAAGGGTAGTTTAGGGTGGGGCTATTTTCTTCAAAATCTTCGTGTTGCATCCTTGAAAGACATTAAACTTAAATACCAACTTTGGTGTTTAACCGACTTTTCGTTTTTTAGCTATGCTGTCCACAGACTGACAGACTGACACACAGACACACACAGACCTTTTTCTAAAAATGCTTTTTTTGGATTCAGGGGGTCTCAAAACATATATTTCCGGTGAAATCTCGACATCGAATTTTTGGGTGGAATACAATACTCCCCCTACTTACCAGTAGAGAAAGTAAAAAGCAGCTCTTATTCAACACGAAAAGTTGATCAGACTCTAATTCAATACGTGGAACAAGAGAAATTTTACACATATGCTAAAGACAGAGGAGAGCTTTCTTTCCAAAATTCAAGACATCAAGATTAATATATAGCTTCCTAATTCAAAGGAAAACTTCACATCTAAAGTCAATCCGACACAAGCATCAGACATCACATATTATTTACACCTGACAGAAGAAGTTAAGAAAAGTGATACTCCAACTGGTGTTCTAAAATTATTTGGCATTAGAGACAATCTATGCTTGATTTCTGGAACAGGAATGACTCCATATTTATACTGATGGATCATTGATATCAAACCAAGATGGAGCAGGTGCTGGAGCCACATGTCTCCTCTTTTCCTATTACAAATCTTTAAGTTATGGAACTACTAACTTTGATGGAGAAATTGAAGCAATTAGAATGGCCCTACAAAATGTTTTGTATAGAATTTCACATTGTCGTCAAGCAGTTATTCTCTCAGATTCCAGGGCAGCAATTATAGCAATTACTTCCAAGTTTTCACCAAAAAACCAAACAATTATAGAATGTTGGAAAATCCTTACCCATCTAACAGCACTTCAAAAACACCTAGTCTTCCAATGAATACCAGCTCACTGTGGACTGAGTAGTAACGACAAAGCTGATTTTCTTGCAAAAATGGGTACCAGCAATGTACAGAAATCTATAGTTAATCTACCATTTTATACAGCTAAAAGATTAGTCATCTCTGAATTAAAAAAAAAAATTACAAAACATTACTATGAAGAATCAAAAAATAAAAGATGGGAACTACCAAACATTCAAACAGTAATTCCTGAGTATCCTCGAAAAACAGCAGTTGCAACCTTCAGGTTGATTACAGGACATGATTGTCTGGCAAAACATTTAAACAGAATAGGGATATATTCTTCACCACTCTGTCCTCTATGTGATCTGCAAGAGGAAATGGACCAAGACCACCTTCAAATATGCCTGGCCACTTCTAGCGCCCCATCCATTAGTTAAAAATATTGGAGAACAAGAGGATTAATGACTTCATTATCAGAAATCCAGCATTAGCAAACAACAACAACAACTTAAAACAACTTCTTAAAGAGGAACTCATTTGAAATGGCGCCAAAAATGAGTCCTCTGAACAGGGGAAGCAGTACCCAATGAGAGACCAGCATTAGCTGCACTTAGCCCAAAGTATCAGGCAAGTGTGCTGGGTAGCTTCCTGCTGTGTTGACAGTCAAGGTCCTCCATAGGAAAAAAGGCTCTGAGGTGAGTTAGAGATGCAGAACTCAAATTCTTGTACTGGATAAAGGTATAACACAAAAAATCTAAAACTTAGGTATCTGGTTCATAATTGGTGAGTAGGACAAATAATGCATAAGATTCCAGTCATACTTTGTGGATGACATCTTTTCTAGAAATGTTGAAGCATAGTTTGTATCTCTGTCTTTCGTACCAGCTGGATGGACAGTGGCGACCAGTGAGTCCACCTGTTTGTCATTACAGCATGTCTAAATGTGTTTCAGGCATTATTAGGCTCCTATATTTATTGCTTTAGCAGAGTTGCATTGCTTTTATTTGTGACTACTAAATGTATTTGTTTGCTTGATATATAGTGATATAATTACAGTTTGGATATTTTTTCTCTCCCTCTCACAGCAGGATGGAGGGCATGTAAAGGAGTCAAGGTCCAAACAGCCACTAGAAAGGCGAAATCAGTCAAACAATATTAACAGGCGTCCATCAGCCCCATCAGGTAATGACTTCATAAGAGAACCCTTTCAAATTTACAACAATCAGTAAGTCACGTGATTATAATTACTACTATGTACCCAGCATAATATGAAGAAAATAACTAGTACAGTGGAACCCTGATAACTCGACTCTCAGTAACTAGACATTCCATGTAACTTGATAACTTTTTTTATTTTATTTTTATTTTTATTGTTAAACTTCACTGTGATAATTTCTGTAATCCACTATGCAGTATAAACAGTATAGGTAAATTTTAATTAGTAAACTGTACATCTTCCGCATTTTTCCTCACAGTAACAAAAGGGCTGACCATGTATTGACCTTCATTATCTAGTCAGAACATAAGTAGCCAGCAGATTGTCACAAAATTAAAAGCTTGCCACTAATAATATGGATGCGTAGCAAAATCCCTGTTTGGAAGATTTGAAGGTTTATTGCTTTACCCAGTATGTATGTATGTATGTATGTATGTATGTATGTGGTAAGTAAACTTTCAGTTACATATTTCCAGTTACAGTAGCATTTCTTGGATTTTAGGCTTACTGTTAATGTTGTGTTGTGTTAGTGCCAGTGAAAATGTCGAACGAGAAGAAAAGACAAGTTAACTTCACAGTGGAAATAAAATTGGATGTGATAGAGGACAAAGGGGAGCATATTAGTATGTAATAAATTTTAGGATAATTATGTTACACTTTTCTGATTCCTATATTATGCTAGAACATGCATTTATGTAACTTGCAGTATTATGTTAAAAGAGTTGTGAATAACAAACCCCTTATTCTGTAAAACTAGACATTTTGTTAACTTGACACCCCCACAGTCCATATTAGGTCAAGTTATCAGGATTCTACTGTACTACTAAAATATCAAATTTCTTTGACAGGATATAAAATTCATGATAGTTTGTAAAACACAAAGTAAACTAAAGACTTGAGTAAAATCTAAGAAAGTAGCCAAAAAGTTCACCATTAATATATGCTACAATTATAAATAAGGAAAACATTTCATTACTTCATTCATTGAAACTGCAGCTAAACAATATGGGCAAAAGATTATAAACATGTTTTGCTCTTTAAAATGGTAACAAATATGTTTAGTAGTCCATCTACATTAACCCTTTCAGTCATGATGTCCATTATAATGGACAGAGGCATTTTTTCCTATTTGTAATGCTTTTAATGGTTTTTTCTGCTATATTCTTGTTATACTGTCCGTCACCAATTAAACATATGTATTTGAGATATTCTGAATTGTCAAAAATAATTTTGTTTTACAATTTACATTGTGTGTTTTTGTTTTTAAAGAAAAGAAACAAAACCCATGCAACCACAGTGAAATGATACCCCGTCATCCATGCATATCATCACACCGATTATTTTACATGGGCCCTTCCCGTCCTTTACCACTGGCACATCTGACTGGTTCTTGGTTGCCAAGACTCAAACACACGACCTCAGGCTTTGAGTGCATGGCCAGTGCACTACGTGCCACCTTAACAATCATGGCTATTCAAGTCAGTTGACTGAAAGTGTCCCAGACTGCCTAAACTAAACCGGTTTGAGGTTAGATATAATTAGAGGAAGAACGGCATACGTAGCAAAATAATTCCTGACTGAAAGGGTTAAAGAGAAATCAAGTTGTGTGCATTCGTAGTGCATATGATGGTACAGTGTGGAGAACCAGTTCTGCCGTCTGCGCTGCTCTATTCTTTTTGTAGCTCACCTACTAAGCCTAGCAATAAAACATTAAGGCATTTAATTCAGTTCAGTTACAGTTTTACTATAATATATTTTGTTACCAAAATATTCATTTCAGTAATGTAACAGGTTGCTTGATTGCCTAGCAATCTAGAGGGGCCAATTTGGAATCTTTGTTGGGATGAACAGTCAAGAAACACATTTTTCAAGGGTTTACTGTAAAAATTCAGAAGTCCCATCTCAAAAACTGAGTATGTAAGTTACAATCGTGCAAGAAAAGAACCACTATTTCATAAAGAAAACAAATATACCTTATTAGTGACCTTGTTTCATACATACTTGTAGTTGCACTTTTGACTATCAGTTGTATGTTGGTGCTGGAATATACAATATAAAGAAAATAATGCTTACAGGAAACAGCACACGAGAAAGAGAAAAGGATCCTGGTAGAAGCATGGAAGAAGAGCCAAGTCCACCTCCAAATGCTCAAGAAGCCCCAAGCAACACATCACAGCCTCGAAGGTCCCCCACCGAGACTGCAAAAAAGACTCCTTCACCCCCTGCCACATCATCAGTATCTTCTCAAAACAGTGAACAGTCTAAAGTAGTAACACCTCAAGTTGAAAGTGCCAAAGTTTCCACGTACAATAATAGTGTTGTGGCAAATTGTGTGGATACTAATGTGAGTGTGAACAACAAAGGTGAAGTTCCAAAGGAACGTGTGAAAGTGGGACGTCAAAAATCAGAAGACGACATGGATCACATGCAAGAAGTTGCAGATGATCTTGTTGCTAAACTGATGGAAGATGAGGACAAAGTGACGCCCACACCTTCAGAGCAGTGGTTCTATCAGGACCCACAGGGAGATGTGCAAGGTACTGCCATTTATGTGAAAGGATATATTATGCATAAAATTATCAGTCATTTCCTCCAAGTTTGAGTTTGATTTTTTGAGTCACTCTTTTTACACTCACCTTCACTTCAAAATGTTGAAAATATTGTAACATTTTCAAGATCATTTGATCTCATCCTCAGCTGTTGGCTGACTGAAACTGTCTTCCTCCTGCTCCCCCTCTCTGCTGTAATGGTCCTGTTGCCATTTGGTGTTAGGGGTACTAAGTTTTGAAACTCTGTCTAATGCCGAGACTTTGAAGTGTTAGTATTTACGTGATGTAAAGCCTGTGATTAGCTGTTGCTCTAAATTCTGCATGTACTAAAGAAGCCATTTAGCAAGCTGTTTCATCAGGTCTAGGAGGGCTGTCCGTAAAATAAGGTTCCCAATTTTTTTTCACAATGAAAAACATATTTAGTGACATTGAATAGTACATTTTTGGAAAACTTAGACTTTTTCCTATTTTTCGACATAATCGCCAATCTGATCAATGCATTTTTGCATGTGGTGTACCATCTTTTGTATGTGTCATTGTACAACTCTCCCGCTGTGTGGCGAATATAGTTTAAAACAGTTTCTTTCAGTTCCTCTCCGGTTGTGAAATGCATCCCACATAGGTGTTTCTTCAAGTCAGGGAAGAGATGGTACCCACTTAGGGGCTAGGTCTGGGCTGTAAGGAGTGTGGTGACAGTATCCCATCCAAAGTTGTTAATGAGATTGGTTGTAACATGGGCAATGTGTGGATGAGCGTTGTCCTGATGGAAATGCACTCCCTTCGTGAGCATACCTCCACCCACCTTGGTATACCCTAAGTGATCGGTCAAAATGTTGTGAATGTAGGTCTTGCTGCCATCAGAGATCATCTCGCAGATCTCCCGAACCATTTACTTTTGATCTTTCAGCATTGCTTTCCTCCACTTTCACAATTGTTTCATCCGAAACTGATGGCCATTCAGAATGCTGGTCATCATGGATGTCTGTGCGCCAGTCTTTGAATTCTCTGCACCATTTGCACATGTGTTGTATGCTCAGACACTGCTCTCCATACACTTTGCACAGTTGGGAATGAATGTCCACCGGTGCAGGCTTTTTGCGCACAAAAAATGCATCACAAAACGTAATTCACACCTGACGGGAGAAGCGAGTGGAAACTCCATTTCTAATGGCTGCCAAAACAAGACTGAGCATCGCAGACAGCTCGCAGGCCAGGGAACTGGGAGAGGGAGAACCAAGCTACATGCCAGTGTGGTCGAATATCCTGTAACAGTGTTCCTAGTGACTGCAGATACTTGGGAACCTTATTTTACGGACAACCCTCATATTTGTAATGTTGTATAGTATGGAACAGTTAACAATAGCAAATGGAATAAATATTTCCATGATTTTTTTAGGGCCGCCCAACACCATAGTACTCCTTCCTTTAGTCTGCGAGGTCAACTGCCATATTAAGAGTATAGTTTATCACTGCATTAGGACAAGGTGTCTTTATTTGTTCTTTTCCCTGTCACTTTTCCTTCCTAGCTCCCCTTCTGTTCTAGAATTGGAATTGGTAGACATCATGCCAAGCAATTGCAGTTACATCTTTATGTTACAGTTTGTAGATTCACTCCGTTTCAGCTTCAGTTATTTTGGCTTTGAAAATTCTGTAGGCCATTCTTTCCTTCTAGCACGAGTTGTACCACATGCATTATTTTCTTATCCAAAAGCAATTGCCTTGGCTGCATGGAAGTAAAAAGATTACATGGATAATTGTAATACCAAACCCCATGTATTTTTTGCACATATCTAAAATAACCTGTTCTCCAAGTAGAAGATTGCTGTTTCTCACCTCTTTTTTTTTTTCAGATAGATTTTACATTCCAATAAGTACCCACTTTTATTATCAGCAATACCCCTTGATTTCATCCCTCATTTTGACTTAGTACACAAATTGTTTTGGAAAGAATTGCCCTTTAAAGCACATCATTGCTTCAACAGAGAGCTGCTTTGTAGACATCTGCAAACTTAGTGATTATATCTAAACCAGGTCGTACCTTCTGCAAGTAATTGTAATCATCTTACCCTAATTGTGGCTTTGCAGATTCACATTTAGATGAAATTATGAAATATTCAGAGCAGAGCAAGGTCATTGCTTGACTTACAATTGGACACATTTTCATTGGATTACCTCAAGGAGCTGTGTTAAATGCAATCTTATTTAACATATATGTGAATGACCTACCAACTTAAAACAAGAAGGCTGCAAAATAGACTTATATGCAGCACATACTTTTTCATGCACTTTCTTCAGTAGAATCAATAACTCACCAGAAACTGCTTCGCTTTTCATGCATGCATGGACATTGTTCGTAACTTTCCTAGTTTGACTATGCAAAGTTTTTATGCCAAGTTTTGATAAAATTGGAGGCATTTTAGTTTGTATAAGAATGCAAGAGACAATAACCTTCAATAAGTACTTGCCAGTACACAGTATATCCTAAATTATAGAAACGAAATGTGCACAGCGAGTTCAAATATCATAAGCAGGCAACTACAGGAGAGATGTTACTCAGAATACTACTTCCAGTAGCTGTATTCACTGTGTATGTGTGAGAGTTGTAGGCTCTTTAGCTGTCCAGATAACCACTGCACATCAGGGCTTCGCCAGCACAGAACTACCGCCCATGCTGTATGTAACTTGCTATCACAGATTGAATTTTCTCCATGTCACTGGTTTTTAGTTTCTCCCTGTAGAGTTCTTTCCCATGTGTAACAATTGGCACTATTGTCATTTTGAACAATTTTGTCACTTATTATTTGTTTATACCAACAAAGTTACTGTTGGTGTTTTTAAACACACAAGCCATATGTGGGCAATGTTTGAGAGGCTCAGCTGGTGGAGGGTCTGTGGCTCAAATCCAGGCTGTGGCATTGAATTTTTCAGTTCCGATTCTGCCTCTCAATTTCGTCACTGTTTCTAATTTCAGTGAGGTGATGTTTTTTATGCTATACATTGCTTTTATGGCTGATTTTTCCTGTGTGTTGATTTTGAATGAAGTCGCTGTTGTTTGCAAAGTGATGTCTAAGTATTTGTATCTGTTTACTACAAATATTTTCAGTGATTTAGTCATTGTTAGGTTCTAGCTCCTTTTCAGTCTTCCCCCTCTCCTGAATATCATCTGTACTGTTTTGTTTTTGTTTATGACAAACACATTTTCTGTCGCTCAATGCTGTAGTGTGTTTATGTCCTGTTGTAGTGCCTGTTTGTCAGTTGATCCTGAACCATGCATACATTATGAGGGTTGTTCCTTTCATTTTCCTCAATGTCTGCTGTCACTATCGGGTCCCCTTGCATGACTCCATTGCTCTGCATTATTTCCTTTGACATTAATAATTATGTTGGTGAGTTTTACATATTCTTCTATTTCTACATAGGTTTATGAATTTGAACCCTTTAAATATTGCATTAGATTTGGTACTGTATGCTGAGGAGTGAAGCTTATGTTGAATCATACTAATAATTAATAAATCATTTCGTGATATTTCCACGTCTTTCATGTTTTGTATAGTACAATGGTGTTAATACTGTGGCTTTGGTGGGTGTAAAGTAAAGAAGACAGATGTAGTCGAGATAAAGAAACACTTTTATTTCCGTAAACAGTAACTTTGTACACTCGTTGCAACAGCACGAAAGTCTTTACCGATTCACCAACAGCACGGCTCCGAATTCGTAACACAAGAACTGTCCCTTCTCACACTTTACCGCCATTTATATCTCCCAGGCACTATTCTGGAAACTTCAGGAAAGTTCAGTTATTATTGTGGTGAAATACAAATCAGAAAATTCCAGAAGTCTCTATCCCTTTCTCTCTTTTGGCAAGCGCCCCAACAATGCGGCCATTCTCTGTCTCTTCCCTTCGGCTCCTTTGCGGTAGTGCCGACAATAATGCGATGGGCGACACTGCTCCCTCCTCAAGGCTGGTCGTCCCCAACAGCACCATCGTAACGGGCCAGACGATCCAGGTGTACCACTAACATCTTTCCACACGGCACCTTCTGGAAGCGGTAGACTACGTTCGTTAATCCTCTTTACCTCTCGGTACGGTCCTTGCCACGGTTGTTGAAGTTTTGGGCAGCGTCCCTTGGTCTGGGTAGGGCGGTACAACCAGACCATGTCACCTTGCTGGAATCCTCGGCTGTTGGCTTGCCTGTCGTACCGGGTCTTCATGTGGTCGCTCGCCATCTGGATGTTCTGACGAGCCATCTCGTGCATGTCGTGGAGACGGTGTACTAGATTCTCCACATACTCGGTTGCCGGCTGTTTCGCTTCCGGGGGCTCCCAAAAGCCAGGTCACAAGGGAGGCGTAGCTCTCGGCCGAACATTAGGCTTTCTGGTGTCATCCCGGTGGTGTTGTGTGTCAATGAACAGTAGGCCAGCTAGAATAGTGGTACCTTGAGGTCCCAGTCTCGCTGATGGCTGGCCATGACCTTCCTCAGGTGCTCCTCTAGGGTCTTGATGTATCTCTCGACCATGCCGTCCGACTGTGGATGTAGGGGTGTTGTTCACCCCAAGTCTTTCCAATGCCTCCTTCATTAGGTGCGACTCAAAATTGGTGCCCTGGTCGCTGTGGAGCTCTAACGGCACCCCAAAACGGCAGAACAGCTGTTCCACGAGGCAGTCTGTAATCGTCTTCGCCTCTTGGTTCAGGATGGCATACACCTCCGGCCACTTGGTGAAGTAGTCCACAGCTACCATCAGGTACTTGTTGCCTCGATCGGACACTGGGAATGGTCCAGCTATGTCGACGGCGATGCGTTCGAAGGGGGCTCCGACGTTGTACTGCTGCATGCGACCCCGGCTCCTAGTCTGGGGGCCGCAACTCGCAGCGCACACGTGACATTGACGGCACCAGTTCTCAGCGTCTGCTCGGAGCCTCAGCCAGTAGTAGCGCTGTCGGAGTTTGTCGATCGTCCGGTTTGCTCCTAGGTGTCCACCCGAGGTACCGGCGTGCACTTCCCCCAAGACTTCCGGGACCTTACTTCGGGGAAGTACCAACTGCTCTTTCTGGGTCTTCCCATCAGGTGATTCCCATACCCGGAACAGCACGCCCTCTTTGGTCTTCAACGAGTCCCATTGGGCCCAGTACGACTTGTATGTAGCGCTTCTGGGTGCGATGTCCTCCCAGGTTGGTCTCATCCCTGCCTGTACTTCTCTCAAGAGTGGCCCCAAGTCGGCATCCGCCAGCTGCTCCCTCCTCAGGCCCGCGCTATCCCATCCATCCGCAGGCACTGCCGTGACCACTCTGACAGCTGCAGTACGCTACTTCTCTTCCACTCTTGCGCATTGGCCGCACTCTTCTGGGCAGGGTCTTCAGGACATGGTGTCTGCGTTGCCGTGGCTCTTCCCTCTGCGATGTTCGGAGGTGAAGTCATACTCCTGCAACCTCTGGACCCAACGGGCTGTCTGGCCCTCCAGGTTTCTAAAGCTAAGTAGCCAGGTTAGGGCGGAGTGGTCTGTCCTCAGAAGAAATGGCTGACCATACAGGTACTTGTGGAGGTGCTCCAAGGTCTTCACTACCGCCAGTAGCTCTCGTCGGGTGACACAGTAGTTCTTCTCTGCCTTGGACAACGTCTTGCTGTAGTAGGCTATCACCCGCTTGTGGCCGTTCTGGACTTGGGATAGGACGCCTCCAATGCAATGGTCGCTGACGTCGATGTCCATAATGAAGGAGTCGCCTGGTTGTGGGAATCCCAAAATAGGAGCACTGCAGAGCCGCCTCTTCAGCTGCCGGAAAGCGCCTTCGGCATCCTCCGTCCACACATAAGATCGATGTTCTTCCGTCAGGCGAGTGAGGGGTTTGGCGATGCTGGAGAAACCCTTTATGAAGCGGCAGTAATAACTGCACAATCCAAGGAAACTGTGCAGTTCTTGCTTATCCTTCGGGCGAGGCCAATCTCTCACGGCCTGTGGCCACTCCGGTTGGTGAGACTATGTGGCCCAAGTAGTTGACTTCCCTGCGGAAGAGCTGGCACTTCTGGGCGTTCAACTTCAAGCCGGTCGCCTGCAGTCTCTGTAGCACCTTGGTCAGTTTGTCAAGATGGTCTTTGAATGTCTTGCCGACGATGATAATGTCGTCCAGGTATAACAGGCAGGCGTCATAAGTCAATCCTCTCATTACTGCCTCCATGAAGCGTTGGAAGGTAGCTGGTGCGTTGCAGAGACCAAAGGGCATAACTGTGAACTACCAAAGCCCTTGGCCTGTCGAGAATGCAGTCTTCTCCTTGTCTCTCGGGTCTAGAGCCACCTGCCAGTAACCCTATTTCAAGTCCAGGGTTGAGAACCACTGCGCACCAGCAAGCGTGTCCAGGGTGTCGTCAATCCGGGTGACAGCGTTCAGCTTCCTGTAATCTACCCAGAAGCGTAGCTCGCCATTCTTCTTCTTCTTCACCAGAACTACAGGGGAACACCAAGGACTGTCAGACTCTTCGATCACTCCCTTGGTTCTCATGTCCTCCAGCATGTCTCGTACCGCCGCTTGTTTAGCCAACGGAACGCGTCTAGGTGGTTGCCGAATAGGCCGGGCATCTCCGGTGTCGATGTGGTGAAGCACTCGGTCCATGCGGCCGTAATTGCTGCTGCCTTGACTGAAGACGGGCTGATATCGTCTCAGCAATTGTTGGACCTTCTCTCTCTGTTCAGCGGTCAGGTGGTCGGCCGCCCTCTCCAGTAAGCCTTCCAGCCGGGGCCTCAGGTGTTGCGTCGGCACCGGCTCCTGGGTCTTGTCTATTGGTGTTACGCTGACCACGGGCTCGCACGCCCCAAACTCCGTCCCGGCCTGGACGTCGTGATCAATGTCTGTTGGGTTGAGCAGTCTCACCGGCACCTCCTCTCGGCACGGCAACAATGTCCCGGCTACACATAGCCCGTGCACATGCGTCTTCCGGTCCAGCAGCATGTTCTTCTTGCACTGGCCTTCCGGTGGCGCCGTCACTACCATCTCGCTTCTCGCGGGGACAACTACGTCTTCCCTGAGAATGACCCTGCAGATTCCAAGGCGTTCTTTGGGGTGCCGGAGCATTACTTCCTCTCCCTTAAGCCCTTAAGCCGTGGCTCCTGAGGGCATCCAGTCCCAGTATCACCTTCTCAGCCACCTCCGCGACGAACACCCACAAACGCAAGACACTTCGCCCCAAGGTCAACTGCATCAGGGCCTCCCTCTCCACAGGCAAGGTGTCACCTGATGCCGTCACTAGTTGGTACGGTCGGCTCGGTTTTCTCGACGGCAAGCCCCATGGCTACGTCAGGTCTGATGACAGTCACGGCTGCTCCAGTGTCAACAAGCACGCGGCACGGCTTCCCTCTCACCCAACCATCCGCGATGAGGCTGTCATCCATCCGTCGGCTGACGGCACGCAGTGTCACACAAGGGGATGATGGTGATGGTGCCGACGTGCCCCTCGCCACGCCGGCCATTACTCGTTTTCCGGCTGCTCTTCTTGGTGCCGGCAGTCTCTCATCAGGTGTCCCGGCTGGCCACACCCCCAGCACACGCCACCTGGTGTTCGTCGGCGTCCCTGGACTGGTCTGCGGTCTTCATCGTAGCGGACACTCCTTGTCTTCGAGGTCGGGGTAGCCGTCACTTTGGCCGCTTCCATCCTTAATGCGGCCGTTAGTGCCTCGTGGATGGTCTTGTAGTCGCCGAGCATCAGGCGTTGACGTATCTTGGCATCGCGTACCCCGTCGACGAAGGTATAGGCGGCTTCTCGGGATACGAATTCGGAGGGGAGGTCGACCAAGGCTTTGCTGGCCAGCTGTTCGATTGCCAGGGCGAACTCCTGCAGCGTCTCCACTGGCAGGTGCATCCTAGATTTCAGTTTGCTGCGGCTAAGCGGTGGTTTCCGAAACCGGTTCTCCAGGGCCTCCCAGATGTCCTTGGGTACCGCCGCTGTCTGGACTGCGTTCAGCACCTCTGCGGCTGGTCCCTGGAGGCTGGCTATCAGCTGTGCAGCCTCTTCTTCTGGCGACCATTTGTTGTGCTTGGCCACTGTGTCGAATTGACGGCGGAAGACCTCAAACGTTGACGTGCCATCGTACTTCGGTGGTTTGACGCGCGTCGATGTTGTGTCACGTGCTGGAGCCTCGGCCTTGTAGTTCTTGAGCTTTTCACTAAGCATCCCTTCCACCATTGCATTTAGCTCCTTGGCGCTACCGTCGACCCTGTCTTCGAGAACGCTAAGCCGTTCCCCGACTTTCTCCAGGGCGTCAACGCGTTGGCCGAGGTCCTCCATCTTTCCACTGATCTCTTTCACATCCTTCCTTACGCCAACCAGTTGCTCGTCAATTTTCGCCGATAGCTCCGTCTTCATCTCTTTCAGCTCGGCAGTGAGGTTGTCGTTTGCCGTCTTCATGTCTGCTTTCAGCTCTTGTAAAAAGCTCACCAATGTAGCCTCCATCGTCGTATCCCGCTTCTGACACCAGTGTGGCCATGGTGGGTGTAAAGTAAAGAAGACAGATGTAGTTGAGATAAAGAAACACTTTTATTTCCGTAAACAGTAACTTTGTACACTCGTTGCAACAGCACGAAAGTCTTCACTGATTCACCAACAGCACGGCTCCGAATTAGTAACACAAAAACTGTCCCTTCTCACACTTTAGCGCTATTTATATCTCCCAGGCACTGTTCTGGAAACATCAGGAAAGTTCAGTTATTATTGCGGTGAAATACAAAGCAGAAAATTCCAGAAGTCTCTATCCCTTTCTCTCTTTTGGCAAGCGCCCCAACAATGCGGCCATTCTCTTGTCTCTTCCCTTCGACTCCTTTGCAGTAGTGCCGACAATAATGCGATGGGCGACAATACTGAGAATTTTGTGCTTAAGGACACAGTTGAATTTTCTAGTTCACCAATTTGCAGAATGGTAATGCAATGGATTTAATGGGTGAAGGCCATATTGGTTTACAAAAAAGCGCCTTAATCTTGTGAATGAGAACTGCAAGAAAAAAAATGTGTTTCATTCACTTGAATTTCTTAACTCTTGTTCATACTGTTCAGGGGATTTCTGAGGGCATTTCCAAAAAATTCAAGATATATATTTCATTTGTCATAAAAATATCTCGCACATATGGTATTTTAATCAAAATTGTTAACAGTTTTTGAGAAAATTTTAAAGTTTTTGAAAGATGATCCATGTAAAGAGTAGTCCGAGATAGAGGTATTTTCTTGAAAATCTTCATGTCACATCCATGGAAGAAACAGTGAACACTAGGTATCCGAACAAATATGGCTTCATATCTATACAGATGGGTCGCTAATGAATAGAGAAGCAGTAGCGTGTAAATTTTTTTCATTTTACATTTCTCTTGGGAAATATACAACACATGATGGTGAAATGCAAGCAATGCTTACAGCTCTACAATTATTTTTTCATACCAGTTCTTTCCAAATTACTGTAATATTTTCTGACTTTAGCTCAGCCATTCTAGCACTAACACATAAACCATTGAAGACCTAAGAATAACCGAAACCAAAAATTACATCAGGATGTTAAAAAATCTAAACAAAAGTGGTGTTTTACAATGGATCTCAGCACATTGTGGTTTGGAAGGAAATGAGATGGCTGATATCTAGCAAGAAAAGGTACACTCATCCAACAAAGTAAGAACAATTGTTTATCTTATAAATTAGTGCAACTCTACACCAAAATGAAAATAAAAACCCATATAGCTGATCTAAACAAAATCCAATGTGACACAAAGATGTGGAAGACATTACTAGAATGAAATATAATACCAGATAGTCCTCAATCAATTGCTGTTGCACCATTTCATCTTAAAGCTCACCATTTTTGCTTGGCAGTACATCTTTTTGACATTAAATTATTACTCTCCGCAAAAATATATGCAAAAATATGAATACAGTAATGAACAAGGACCATCTGACGTCCTGCCGTGGTCTTCTGAAAATAGTTGGGACATTCCAGATTGCAGAATATTATTGGAAAGCCCGCAAGAAATGATGACAAATAAAGAACTCCAGAACATTTCATTACTACTACTACTTGGAAGAAGCTGAATTTGAATACCAACTTTGGTTTAAACCAAAAGTCAATTAATAGCACTATGCAACACTTATAATTTACCGGTACATGTTTCTGAGGCTGACTTTTCTTCTGTATCAACTGAAAATTGACTGGAATTCCAGTAAATTATAAGTGTTGTGTAGTGTTATTAATCGACTCACCTTTTTGGTTTAAATTGATTGTTACAACACTGTCTTCAAACTTCAAGAAAGAAGATGCCAGCTTTTCCTTTTTACTTTCTCTACTACGTATAGTAAAGCAGAGGAAGTATTTTATTCCACCCAAAAATTCAATGTCAAGATTTCACCACAAATATGTTTTGAGGCCCCCTGAATCCAAAAAAAGCATTTTTAGAAAAAGGTCTGTGTGTATGTGCAGTTGCGGGAGTGGGTAGGTGTGGGTGCGTGTATCAGTCTGTGGACAGCATAATTCAAAAACGAAGTCAGTTAAAAACCAAAGTTGGTATTTAAGTTTATCTTTCAAGAATGGGACACAAGGATTTTGTAGAAAATTTCCCCACACTAAACTATTCTTTACATAGAACATATTTTGATAATTTTGATTTTCTTGAAAATTAACAATTTTGATTAAAATGCCATATGTTTGAGATATTTTTATGAGAAATGAAATGTATATTTTGAATTTTCTAGCTATAGCCTGAAGCCATGAAGTGTATAGGAAAGAATGTGAAACTACCCAGCTGTTTATCTGAGCTTATCTCATAGATATGGCGAGACAGCGCATAAGTGATCACAGCGCTTGACAACCAAGGTCAATATTCCTCAATGCTTTGCCAAGTATCCTGTTTACTCTGGATGACTTTTAAATAACTTGTAAACCATAAGAGATAGACAAAATCTTACTATACAAAAAAATGTAGATCTCGCTAAAACATACAATTTATGTCCAAATAAATTTTTTTGCAGAGTGGACCATTTTGGAGATATTCCTTGTTATTTGTGTCAGTTTTGGAAAACTTAAAACTTTTGTCAAATGCAACATTGTTGTTAATTTTTTTATATGTTAACCGTGCAAAGAGAACGGAATCTCAAAGCTTTAAAAGATTTGACTATCTCTCAAAGCCTACTGTATTCTCATATTCCCCTTGCACCTACAAGGAAAAAACAGTAAGATAAGTTCTGCAAATGCTTATCTCAACTAACATGAAGTTATGGGAATAAGAGTTTTTAAGATTGGTTAGTACAAGATTAGAGAAAGTCATGTGAGTGTAACACATCAGATTTTTCAGTTATGCTATTCAAAGATGGACTCACACACATGCAGACCTTGTAAAAATCCTTTTTTTTTAGATTTAGGGGGTCCCAAAACATATATGTCTGGTGAAATCTCAACATCAAATTTGTTGGGTGCATTGCAATACTCCCTCACTTCCTTCCTGGCTGTGACATGGAATTTTTCAGTTCCGATTCTACTTCTCAAACTTTCCCAAGTTACTATATATGGCAGAGAAAGTAAAAATAACTTACAAATTTATTTACTGTATGCTTGCAATGACATTTTACACCAACTTTGACAGTAATTTAAAAGTTATACATTTTCAAAATCTTTGTTAGCTCAACATATAAGATGTCTGTACTGGTATCTGACTGAAGCTGAAACTTATAAAAATTTATCTCATATCTATTGTTAAACACTACATAGTTACAAGAACAAAAAAAAACATCCATCTATATCTCTCCTAGGTAAGTCATATACATTATGGTTCAGCTATTCCTTTTCATTAGTTTAATCCTGTTCCTAACACAAATATTATAAATAAATTTCAAAACAATTTTAACATAAATAATTATAAAGCAAATTTCAAACAATTCCTCAACCATTTTAACAATTAATATATCAACTCTTTTAAATATGAGACCATCAAAATATACAGTCTCAGTAGGAAGTAGAATTAATATTGCTTATAATGAGGTGCATTTTGATTCCTAATTTGTGTATCTTTGGGGGTCTGAAGAGCTTGGACATAGCTGGATTACTTGGTTTTATTTTTAAGAGGTTAGATTCAATTGATTTGATGTATGTAGTTTCATTTATTGAGTTTATTCATCTGTTTAATGGATTAAACTTGATTTCTGTGATGCCATTTATGTTGATCTTTTATGACTACCAGTTGGGAAGTGCTTCCTGAAAATATATTTTATCAGTTAACAGATAAAGTTTATTTACATTAACATTTAATAATATATATTGAGTTGACTACACAAAAATGTGACTAATGCAACAGAAAAATTCTAATGAAAATTGCTTTTGATAATAAATCAGAGAGCTAATAAGTATGCACAGGCAGTGATAGTTGTTATATTGAAAATAGTTTATTAGTGTTTCAGTCAAAATCCAAGAGAGACTCCCACAAAGAAAAGAATAATGATTTTTTTAAAGTAATTATTGCTCAATATTCCTCCACTTCTAATTCACAAAAGGATGAAATGCTGGAGAGATGAGAAAATAATTGAGCTTATGATGAGCTTATGATAACTGCGATTGTTGTATGAATAAATAAAACGTAGTAAACTGCAATTCCAGTCACAAAATTAATAACATTGCAGAAAAAATTGTGCATACTATTGTATGCATCATCACTGATTTCAGTTGAGGTGTTATGGACATAGATAAAAGACTATGTTTGTAAATTAAATACAACATTTACAGCATCTCATGTGAAGTTGTTTGAGGAAGCGTTAAGTTTCATTTGCGCAGAAAATTGGAAGAGGGCGAGTGGGAATGCTAAGGAACAAGAAGTATGGGAACAGAAATCATCTGATGAAAAGAATCAGAGATAAATTTAGCATCAGTCTTCGCTTGCTTATCAAGCTTCTAGTTGGAGTTCCACATGAAAAACAGAGTGGAGGTTGATGATATGACGTCAATGAACCCTCATAGGTAAGCTTAGTACTTTCATTCAATGATTATTTTAATAGCCTATGAACCTGAGGTCATTGATTTTGCTATATTTCTGGATTCTTCATGCTCATCATCACTACCAACATTTGATCCATACTGATGTTTAACTTGGAACAATAGGTTTCTATACACCTCCTCTCACCTGTAATGTGATAACTAAAAAAACACAGTAAGAGTTTTAGCTTTTGCTGAGGATATAATATGATAGAAACATCACACAATGGACATCAAAATCATACATTGAATGATTGCATTGCTCTGAAGCCATAGCTCACATCAGTCTCCTTTTCTGAGAGCTTCATGTTTGACGGTGATATCACCTGACTTGTGAGATCACCAGATGTTTCAATTTGCAATTTTTTGCATCGTAGCATGCTGTTGCAGATTCATATTGAACTATTTTGTTCCTGTGCTTTTATATATCTATTTGTCTCATAGTGTTTTATTAATACTCTGTAGTGAAGTGTTTGGCAGTGATTGATGTAGCTGAAGTGCATTGGTGTCAAAATACCCACTGTTCGAAACCATACAAGACAAGATGACAAATACTGAAGATTTTAAACATTTTGAACGTGTATTCAGAGTGAGAAGTTTAGTGCCAGCGAAAATACAACAGAATTTCACGATGACACACACCAACACTATCAGCAAGTAATTTCAAACACAGTGAATAAGTAAGCAAATACTTGTTTTATAACCTATATAAGAAAGCGTTTATCTAAATGAACATAACAATGTAAATACAATTTTTTTTTTTTAATCACTGGAACTAAGTGAGTGGTTATGAATGCATATTTTGGCTGCTAGTGTAACCATTGTAAATAACTAGGACCACTACAATTGAAATTCAGTGCATGCTTGTGAATTATGCTGCCATTTGCCAGATAAAATTAAAACTAATTGATCAGCAGAAAGATCTTCCTGTTTCCAGCAGATAATTCTACTCATCATCCGCAATGCTGGACAGCAAAGAGCTAAGAAAATTAAAACATAAATGTACCATACCATATTCTAATATAACACGATTTTTGAAGCTGATAAACAAATGCACTAATGCCACTCCATTGGATGAAATAGATCTTATTTCAGATCGCCTGCAAGATATATTTAATCGACGTAGATGATACCACCCAAGATCTGATAAATGATGCTGAATACAAAACAGACATGAAGATGACAAGAGTACATGGAAGTAGCTAAGCGTGCAATTCACAAAGCTAAAAATTCATTTCACAAGAAAAATAATGTGCACCAGTATAGCACCAATGCAGCTGAAGTGCTTGGCAGTGGTTAATAAACAAATATGGTATTTGGTTTAATGTGAGTTTTATTCATGTAATGTAGACACAACATGAAACATATTTATTCTTATTGTAAAAAAGGTCCTAGTATTCTACAAGAGATTGAATCAATCTTCATTGCTGCATTTGAGAGAGAAATGAGAAACCTGCATTTGTGAATGTAGGAGTGTTAATGTAGAGAAGGGACTGTGTACAGGGCACCATCTTCAATGCATGAATTCCTTTCTTGTGGAGGTAAAAGTGGCACAGGTGTAACGTTTGACAGCCAAGATTATATTGTAGGAATTCAGTGAATTTCATCGTAATAATGTGACACTGGACACAGCGCAAAACTAAGGACTGTTGGGGCCAAGCTGCTTCATGCCACATGTCGGGCCAGCGAGCGGGAAAAAGGCATTCAAGGTCAGGCTGCCTAGTGCGTCTGTTTGTGTGTACATGACTAACAACAAAGCAGCTACACAAAAAGGGGGATTTTCCCCAGAGCCTTCAAGAAAGATCCAGCTGCACGACAGCGGCACATTTATGGAGACCAAAAAAGGTCTGTGTGATGTCCACCCCTTTATATAAGGAGGTGAGAGACAACAGGAGTGAGTTTATGGGCAGACATGAGTCAGTCAGTCTGTCAGTGAGTACAAGACAGCTGTGCGTGTGTGTGTCACCATGAAGATTTGGTAAAACTGTAGCTGAGCGGCCACACGTGGTTCACTGACTGGTGTCTTCTGCTACAGAGTTAGAATGGAGGAAGAGGGCACTGTACACATAAATATCTGTTATTATTAAAAAATGCAAAAGAACATGACATCACAAGATTATGAAACAACAATAATAATACTAAGAAGAAGAATTAACACTAAGAAGCTGGTTGGCAACATTCACATGC
This sequence comes from Tenodera sinensis, assembly GCA_030765045.1. NCBI lineage: Eukaryota > Metazoa > Arthropoda > Insecta > Mantodea > Mantidae > Tenodera > Tenodera sinensis. The sequence continues at coordinate 31,302,767 of CM060967.1, forward strand.
TTTGGTGGATTTCATAATTCCGGCATTGGCAACATATCATCAATGCGTTCAAGGCATAGTAGCATTGACAGCACTCATCATTGACAACACAGCTGCCTATGAACCACATGTCGTCGCTCAGCTACACATAACCGAAGATTGTAATGGGTGTCGAGTGTTTGCATCGTTGTAATGAGTGTATGAGAGACAGAAAAAGTAAAGAAAGACACTGAAAGGACTAATAAGGTTACGAGAAGTACGTTTGTGAGTTGTGATAGCCCAAAAAATTGTAGACTGTGTTAACGATGAGAAGAAAAATGTATGTGTGATAAAATTTTAGAAGACATTAAAGTGATAGAAAAGTAACCGGACCTATTTTACTGTTTTGTCGCGCTGGTATCGGTTAAGTCTTAGGCTAGCATTTGAGCTCCTCCTGGTTCAAAACTCATGTTTCAATTATCTCTTTGATTTCTTTCTAGTTTTCCTCAGTGGTCAGGCTTGGACATTTCAGTACTGTGGCCGAAGTTCCACCTGTAAATTGAACGAAATGAAATAAAATAAATGGTAAAATAGGTAACTGCTCTAGGTCATCTATCAAGCTAAATAAACAGGTAGTACCGGAAGATGGCTAAGTAGCTAATGCAATCTGTCCAGTATCCACTAATTATGTGTATTCCTGCAGTTTAGCTATTGTGAAGATTCACGTTCAGTTAAATCTATAGCAGTAAAATATATCCTCAGGAAAATGATTATATAACCATAATTTGTTTTAAACTAGAAGTAACTTGTGACAGTTACTTGAGGAGTGTTTCCTTGTTTCTTTTCTGCTGTTGCTCTAAGCAGTAAAGTTTCACCACCCTCTTTTCCCTTCGCCTACAAACTGAGCTTTGACGGTAACATGTAGCAAACTGCTGTGCTATAATCTCATAAATAGAATAGTGGTAAATTGAGAAGGAAAAAAAAAACAATCACTGTATTACCAAATACTCCACTTCCATGCTGCATCATATATGTTGGTATGAGGAGATGTTTTCTAGTATCAGTGCTTTTTTTTGAAGTGATGATTATTGAATAAACAGTTCATTTTTATTAGGAAATTCAGTATCAAAATATTAGTGTCTTTTAAGCATCATTTGCGAGAATAACTGTAACAAGTACTTTAAAATATATAGATAGAGAGATTTTGTGATACATTTTTAGTTTATTTAGATTAACATTACTTTTTATTGCAGAATAGTTTAAATGTCTTCCTTTTTGCACTGCAGTAACCTCATTGAGAACAGAACTTAGTTTCTCCAGATGAACTTATTTCATATAGAAGTGTTTAATGACATTGTATCTGAAGTGGTGATATTTTTTCATGTCCATTAATGTTTAAAACGTTGATGTAAAGAAAAGTAGTAGTGGTGGCGGTGGTGGTGGCGGTGGCACTGGTAGTAGTAAAATTCTTTATTGCTTGTGTACTGCCGTACACTATCTTGAGTCCTGGAACCTAGTGCTACAAACAGTCGAATTCAAGAAGACCTGTGCTTTGCCAAAGTAACAGCCAAGCATCACTGTCCATACTCCAGTGTTACCACTTGTGCATTTCATTTGTTCCTGCTCTCTTGTGTTATACTGATTTACTTTTGTTTTTTATTTTTGTGTTTAACCAATTCCAACAGTAATTTTAAGTACTAAATGCGTGAAGCAGATTCAGTATCAGCACTGCAAAGTCCTGTAAGTAGCAAAGGGAGGTGTCATGTCTTTAGCCTTTTACTTCAGCAGCTGGCTAACCTAGAAGAAACTATTATGGAAAATACAACTCTAAGCCTTCTGTAACATAAGTTAACCCTAGCAACACCAATGGGATGGGAGTTACTTTATGCCCACCTTCTGTAATTTTTACTTTCTCTTCTGGTAAGTAGGGGAAGTATTGTATTCCACCCAAAAATTCGATGTTGAGATTTCACCGGAAATATATGTTTTGAGACCCCCTGAGTCCAAAAAAAGCATTTTTAGAAAAAGGTCCATGTGTGTGTGTGTGTGTGTGTGCATGTATGCAGCATAACTCAAAAACGAAGTCAGTTAAAACCAAAGTTGGTATTTAAGTTTAATGTCTTTCAAGGATGCAACACGAAGATTTTGAAGAAAATAGTCCCACCCTAAACTACCCTTTACATGGAACATTTTTCGAAAATTTTGATTTTCTTGAAAATGGCTCTAACAATTTTGATTAAAATATCATATGTTTGAGATGTTTTGATGACAAATGAAATGTATATCTTAAATTTTCTGGCTATAGCTCCTGTAGTCGTATTTACTCTGGATGACTTGCATAACTGGTAAACCATTAGATTAGACCAAATCATACTATACAAAAAATGTAGATCTTGTTAAAATACACAATTTAGGTCTGAACAAATTTTCTTGTAGGGTGAACTATATCAGAGATATTCCTTGTTATGTGTGTGAGTTTCGGAAAATAGAACATCGTTGTCAATTTTTTTTATATGTTAATTGTGCAGAGAGAACGGAATCTCAAAGCTTTAAAAGATTTGACTATCGCACAAAGCCTACTGTATCCTAATGTTCCCTTTGCACCTACAAGGAAATAAGAAATAAGATAATTTGTACGAATGTTTATCTTAACTAACAAAACGTTATAGGATTAAGAGTTTGTAAGAATGGTTAGTACAAGAGTAGAGAAAGTCGTGTGAGTGCAACACATCAGATTTTTTAAATTCCGTCCTAATTTTTTTATTAAGGGTATGAGTTAATCTTCTTCTTCCAATGGCGCTACAGCCCAAAGTGGACCTGGGCCTTCTTCATCCAAGACCTCCAATCATCTCTATCCAGAGCTATCTGTTGCTATTGAAAATCACTATTTCTATTATTGAATTCTGTAATTGTTTCAAAGTTCACATTGTTTGGTCTTTTTGAGAAACAATGAATATCAAGTTGGTCATAAAGTTGGTATTATGTGATCCATGCAAAAAAAGTAAGGATCTTTGTCACAGAACTTTTTGGTGTGAGCATACCTATATACATCAGTTTGATTCCTGGTATTATAATCATGCACTTCACCATGCTTAGTAAGATCACTGGAGTTATTCCAAGTAATATAGCACGGTAGGCATATCGTGAGATGATGTAAGAGGTTTTATTTTTAACAGCTGCTTACGTGGATGTGCAGAGCTTATATCTGACATAATTCTTAAATATTTCTTCTGTAGAACTAATTTTATATCAATATGTACATTAGCTGCACCCCCAAGTTCAATACCAAAAGTGTGGATATATTATACCACATAGAAAGAGGAAAAGCTAAGATAAATAAATGTTTCAGGGCCCTTCCTTTGGAATGAAATGGCTGAATGGTTTCGTGCTGGCTACTTTACCCTCAACTTATTAGTGAGACGGAATTGTGATGAACGCTTCTCACAGCTTGGAGACCTTATGAAAATATGTGGTGATATTCCATTCATACGAGGGCCCAGTTTTCCACCACTGAAAGTAAGCAGAATTGATTTAATTCATCTTTCTCTTTCAGTAGCGGTTTAACCTTTATCTTCCACTTGTAGAAGAAATATATATTAAAAATCTTGGATTTTTTGTAGATGGGTGCAATATAAATGGAAAGGCAATACATGAACAAAACATGCACAATGAACTAAGGAGTTATTAGCAGAGATGGGTTGAAGGTGGGGAACTGTTCTGCTTGCACTCTTTTTTTTAGTTTAACTATTGAAAGTGAAAATTAAATTACATTGCATTATTATTTATGCCAACAAACTTACTGTTGGTGTTTTTAAACACACAATATTGCATTATTTAAAGGCATTCAATAACTGCTTTCTACACTGTTACAGTGTTGTCATTTTCTCACCAATTTTCTCCTTATATCTCTTCTATTAGGACAACTCCACCACAACCAAATGCATATTTTGTTCATGTTTAATTTTGCCAGTTTTTTTTAAAGCACAAATTGTATCAATGAATATAATAAATATTTAGAGACTAAGCTTCACTTAACTTTGTATTTGGTGTAACTTGTTGAAATATGTCATTCATGCCAACCAAATTTACCATTGGTGTTTTTAAACACACAAGCTGTGTGTGGGCAATGTTTGTTGAAATATATGTTTAATTTTCAACAAGTTACACCAAATATAAAGTTAGGTGAAGCTTAGTCTGTAAATACTTGTTCTACACTCAAAACCGGTTATACGACTTCAAAGGGACACGGTTTAGTGTTTATAGTCAATAGGCACACAAATTGGGTGTTGGCTTAGTTCTTTTATTTTTTTGCAAAAGAATTTGTATCTGTAAATTTTAAGTTGCCATAGAATTAAAACTTCAAAAAGCAACAGAAATAAAGTACATCTATGGTAATTATTATTTATTTATGCCAACAAACTTACTGTTGGTGTTTTTAAACACACAAGCCGTGTGTGGGCAAAGTTTAAGAGGTAGAACTGGAACTTAAAAATTCAATGCCACAACTAGGATTTGAACCACAGACCTTCCGCTTGCCGGGCGGACGCTCTACCACTGAGCTATTGTGACAAACTGCCAGAATGGCATTAAATTCTCAAGTTAGTTCGTATTTTTTCCTGGTAAACCACAAAGGCAGTCTCACATCAGAGACAATTACCCCAATGGTGACTTACTATTGCAAGTACTTTGTATCCCAGGATTAAATAACCTTCACATGGTAATTATTATTTATTTATGCCAACAAATTTACTGTTGGTGTTTTTAAACACACAAGCCGTGTGTGGGCAAAGTTTAAGAGGTAGAACTGGAACTTAAAAATTCAATGCCACAACTGGGATTTGAACCACAGACCTTCAACAGTAAGTTTGTTGGCATAAATAAATAATAATTACCATGTGAAGGTTATTTAATCCTGGGATACAAAGTACTTGCAATAGTAAGTCACCATTGGGGTAATTGTCTCTGATGTGAGACTGCCTTTGTGGTTTACCAGGAAAAAATACGAACTAACTTGAGAATTTAATGCCATTCTGGCAGTTTGTCACAATAGCTCAGTGGTAGAGCGTCCGCCCGGCAAGCGGAAGGTCTGTGGTTCAAATCCCAGTTGTGGCATTGAATTTTTAAGTTCCAGTTCTACCTCTTATACATCTATGGTGTTTACAATTCAGCATTTGTGAAGAGGGACTGAGGAGGAATTTTTCTATCTTTATGCTGTACATGCAGCAATAACATGCCAGAAAAAATGTAAAAACGTATAATAAATGAGGAAAGAAGTAGCAACAATGCAAATTGTTCAGTAATGTCAAACACAGGGATGGATAATGAACATGATAAATTTTTAAGCATGTTCAAAACTTCCTGCAAATGTTGTATAGTGTAATACTCAATTTGAAATCTACAATCTATAGAAAACAAGAATTTGATAAGTGTTATGTTGCTGTTAGCAGTCCCCAAATATGGAGCAAAGAAGAATGAACATTGGGCATTATAGCCAACATATTTCTCCAGAAATTTAATAAATACATTGTTTTATATGAAGTCGCAATACATGATGTCATACTAAGGGATTTTTTAAATATAGCATTTACGTGGGATTTAGACAGGACTATTAAATTTTGCTGTTATAACCAATACACCATTAAAAGTGATATTGCTATAACCAGTTTTGACTGTATTTGTTGATTTGTATTGCTTTACTGTTGATAGCTTCAGTTTTTCATTGAATACGCAAGTGTGTAATTGATCATATAGGTATCTTGTGCCTTGGTAATCTTTCATAGTGATAACTACCTTGTGTAGTTCTTTGAGAGAAAATTGTTCTTCTAAAAGAGCATAGTAGGATTATGCATGTTAACAGTAAGAATTTATAGACATATAACTCACTATTATTCTTTTACAAATGATTTTCATAAAATATTACCTATATATTATTTATCAAGGCTTCACAGGTGATCAGCCATGTCAGATCACCCATGAAGCCTTGATTAATAATGCTCACCGTGAAAGCTTTAAATCTTATATATTATTTATTAATGAGACATGTCGGGAAGTTTTACTCCACATTGGACTGTGTATAAAAATTCTAACTTATGCATTTGTTAATTTTTGTGGACTGGTATACTCATGATTTTTCACCCTAGCTTCATTTAATTCCTTTTTATTTAATTTTTGTTTAACATCCATATCAGATGATGAATGAAATGAGTGAAATGCACAAATGACCTCAGAATTCATGGAACCTACGATTTACCTGGTAATTAATCTTTGTAGGATGAGAAGTCCTGGTAAAAATTTTATCTCAGTAACTCAAGATTTGAACTCCAAGCCTCTTGAATGTGGAGCAGATGTGTTACCGCACATCATGGAGTTGCATTGATTTTTATTTATTTTTATAGTTAATGGTTATTGGGGACCTATTTCTTGCTCCCCTCCCTGGAACAGACAGAACTTACCAAAAACCACATTTTCCCACCTCTAATATTCATAAAGTAGCAGATTTGCTGTCTCACAGAAATTCATTTAACATGCATAAATCCTAAACAACTTAGGCACTATACCGCTCGCAAAAGTTAAAGGCATGTGAGCGTTGGCCAATGCTCAAGCAGAGCGCTGTTGCCAAGTGTATTGCATGTACCGGCAGAGAGTCTGTACATAAGGTTGTGTGAGATGCATGCACCACATTCAGCAGCGCTGGTAGGAGGGGCAAGCGTAGGATTAGTTGGAGTCCGTAGTACGCCCCGCCTCCATATGCCTTTAAGTTTTGCGAAGATTATAACAGGTTTTAGGGTGGTGCTCTTTGATGATCTCCATATCTGCTCAAGATAACTTTTTACAAGATGAAAGGAATTAAGACTATACTACCTTTAGGGGTATTTCTTTACAATAAAGTGAACAAAAAGGACTAATGCTAATTTACTACATGGTTACAAATACAATCTTGTAGCATCAGGAAAGAATTAAATTAACACAAAATTGTGTTTCCATCTTGCTTTTGGCTCATGTTGTTTCTTGTTGGATGCTACCTTAAGCATTTTATATCACTGTAAATGTGATTGGCAAAGGTTAAAATTTTGGGACTGTAACAGTACCAAAAATTCATGCAGGTGCTCTACCGACTGAGCTATTGAGCAGCCTCTTGGTTCAGTGTTACGTGACTCATCACGTCTTGTATCAGCCTTCTATGATGTTAGCAATTATAATTATGTTCTAAAATGGTATTGACAGTAATTTCTTTTTGAATGTTTATTGTGAGAGCTCAATAACACACCTAAATGTTATTTATTTATGCCAACAAACTTACTGTTGGTGTTTTTAATCACACAAGCCGTGTGTGGGCAAAGTTTGAGAGGTAGAACTGGAACTTAAAAATTCAATGCCACAACTGGTTTGAGAATTTAATGCCATTTTGGCAGTTTGTCACAATAGCTCAGTGGTTAGAGCAGCCGCCCAGTAAGCGGAAGGTCTGTGGTTCAAATCCCAGTTGTGGCATTGAATTTTTAAGTTCCAGTTCTACCTCTCACACCTAAATGTAATTACCCGAATGTTTCTTAGTGGACATTGCCTTCTGTTAGCAGGAATAATGGTTCCAGAGTCTTGCATTGTATTAATTCTTGGAACTGCTGTAACACAACCTACTCTCTACAGTTAGAACAATATTTTTGCAACTGTGTAAATCGGCTTATGTTTTTTTTCTAAAGTATTATTTATTCTGCCTTTAGGGGTGGTCTACAATCATGATGGAAAATGACACTTTACATTTTTGGGTTACATCCTTATGTTAGGGTCAGCAATTTTGACAGTAAGATGTGTACATTACAGGCAACAGATCCTGTGACAGCAGCTACAACTGTCCCTACAGCAGGTCAGCCTACAGTCACACAAGGTGTTCCTTCAACAGCAGTGCCACCAACTGTAGTACCGCCCACAGGGGTGCCACCTTCAGCAGTCCCAGTTCCTCCTCAACTAGACCAAGAAGCTCTGCTAATGCGGCAATATCAGTATCAATTACTTCATGGTCAGTTGTTGCTTAGGTGAGTTAGATGTTCATCTTAAGTATATTAAAATGAAAATAAGTCATAGTGCTGAAATCTTACAGAAAACCCTTGTTTGTTCTCCAGCTCATCCCCATTTTTCTCTTTTTTATTATGAGGTTGGAAACTTCCAATGTCATTCAGTTGTGCCTATGGGCCAGAGTTTTGTTCCACCAGAACTTTTTTATACAACATTAAATACATTGACTGAAGTTAATTGCGCTTAAGAATAATATAGAAAAAACCAAAAACTAGGAACTGGCTGCACAGTGTTTTTCCTGTTCACATTATTGGCACTTGTTGCCATCTGCAACTATCATAGATTGGTGTTGATAAAACCATGCAACATCTTTGAAATTGATTTTAGAGATTTTATTCATCAACTTTATGAAAGGAGGTGCTGAAACTGGCCTCCACCATTGTCCTACCGTCAATAACTTGTTTCAGTATGCCATTCTATGATATTGTGAGCTAATGCTGGATTTCTGACAATGAAGTCATTAATCATCTTGCTCTCCAATATTACTGAAGACAACAAGAGCAATAATAGTAACTGCCTTTTAGAGAGCATCATATTTTTATGTTTTGGCGGTTACGTCGCTCTCTCACAAACCCCAGAATGGTGGGAGGACCACACCTGTCGGTTTACGGGTCTCACCGACCTGACCAGGAGAGGTATCAAAATAAATTCACTGACCATATCCTCTGATTACCAATCAGAGGACATATTACATGCTATGACAGGTCAGATGTTAGGGGTTAAGAGTTTATAGAGAAATTAGAGAAATAGAAAGGTTGGAAAAATAAAGACTCCCTAGCCCTCAGGAACCCTAATAGCATCAGGGTCGGAAGAGAACAAGAGATGACCAAGGTAAGGTTAGACAGAAAAGCTACAGTGAGGAGCAAAACACCAGTAAGTTGTTGTTAGCTAAAAGCTGGATTTCTGACAATGAAGTCATTAATCCTCTTGCTCTCCAATATTTTTCACAATGATATTGAAGAGAGCAATAGCAGTAATAGTAACCATTTTTTAGAGAGCACCATATTTTTATGTTTTGGCAGTCACATCGCTCTCTCACAACCCCCAGAATGTCTGGAGGACCACACCTGTTGTTGGTTTACGGGTCTCACCGACCTGACTGGGAGAATTATCAAAATAAATTCACCAACCATATCCTCTGATTACCAATCAGAGGACGTATTACATGCCATGACAGGTCAGCATGTTAGGGGTTAAGATTTTATAGAGGAATTAGAGAAATGGAGAGGTTGGAAAAATAAAGACTCCCTAGCCCTCAGGAACCCTAATAGCATCGGGGTCGGAAGAGAACAAGAGATTTTTTGAATTAATGTCCTCCAACATTGTGTCATATATATGGTGCTCTCTAAAAAGCGGTTACATTTATTGCTAAGTCTCTTCGATATTTATTGAAAAATATTGGAGAGCAGGAGGATTAATGACTTCATTGTCAGAAATCCAGCATTAGCTAACAACAACATTGTGTCATATCGGATGAATGAATGAAATGGGTGAAATGATGCTCAAATGAGCCCGAGGTCCATGGAGCTTTAAGTTACCCGACATTCGTCTTCTCAGGGTAGGGAAAACCTCGGAAAAAAACCTTACCCGGATAACTTACCCTAAGCGAGATTCGAACTCGCGACCTCTTGAACGTGAGGCAGAGAACAAGAGATGACCAAGGTAAGGTCAGATAGAAAAGTTACAGTGAGGAGCAAAACACCAGTAAGTGGAAGTAATGTTCTGCTCAGCTTGGGTACCTTGTGGTCGCTATTCACATATCCCCTAGACGGAGACCCCTGAGTCAAAAAAAATGTTAAATAGTGGAGAATGAGAGTTTTGCAGTTAGACCCTTCATATGTAACTTACTCTGGTCTATTTATATCTCCTCTTTGACGACTTCGGTCATGTCGACGGTTTAAACCTTGGAAACAATCGCTCATCAGCAATAAATGTTATCTCGCTATATATCATTATAAACTTCCAGTAAGTGGAAGTAATGTTCTGCTCAGCTAGGGTACCTTGTGGTCACCATCCACATATCCCCTAGACAGGGACCCCTGAGGGGATGTCCTTTATATTATATGTGTTATACTACATGTGGTACTATGATGTACAATAAGCAAAAACGACAAGAAATCACTGTAAACATGAAAAAACAGGCTCGACAAAAACAAACACATGTGCTATTTCTATTTATGGCACATTACAATGTCTAATTTGTGACAACCTCACTAAGAAAACTGAAATAAACAGGAAAAATACTAACAATGTGCATTTTAAATATAGATTAGCTAGACATTCTTGTTTCCTTATTTAATTTGTGCTTTTTTCCAAATATGAATTATTTGGAGCATAGTGTATTTCTAATGGCAAAGCTATAACACTAGCTTTGCAATATGGAAGTACAAAGACTGAACATAATTGATAGAATTTCATTTCAATCTCATCTAGGGTTAATTTGTCTACATTAAGTTTTTCAGAAACTAAAGCCTGGGGCACCACAGCCTAAGAATGGAAATGAAAACAGAAAAGTTGAATACAAATCAGGAATTGGTAGTGGCAATCCTAACCTTAAATGATTATTTAAATGTATTATTTTTAAGGTTATTCCCTAAACCTGAATGAGAAGAGAAAGAGAAAGCAAACGAGAAAGACTTGAGCATTGAGGACTTCTAATTTACAGTGAAGTGAAGATGGAAATGGGATATTGTGTCAATCAAAATATCACTGACAATATAGGAAACTGATCTTATGCATTCTAATATAATTTGTTTGGCATTGATAATGACTATTCCCTCCATCTGAATGCAGATTTAGCAAATTCAATATATAAGCATCTTAGAAAACTGATACTGCTATAATTTCTGATTCTTAAACTAAATACCACTATTGAAAGTGGAAACGAAACAATAATGGAAACATGCGGAACTGTTAGTTTCCCAATCTCTAACAATTATTATTCACAGCTTTCATGATCTTCTGCACTGAAGACAGCTATGCACAATAACACATGTAGTGTGCAATGATTGGAAGTGGAAAAGAGGAGACTTGTTCAATCTTCCCATTAGTGTTATTAGTTCTGGGAAGCTTATTGTTGATTGCATATGCTCACATTTTTTTAATGGTAGACAAGAGAACTATTGCATTCCACCAAAAAAATTTGCAATTGTGGTTTCACTAAATATAGCTTTGAGAGAGTGAGTGTGGTCAGCATAGGGAAGTGGCGACGCCATTGCCCAGTGGGAAAGCACTGCAAACAGCCACCCAAGTATTGGCAGGAAAACCAAAACCCTTCGGTGTTGAAAGGAAATGCCCATTCCCTACCTCAAGAACTGAGGATCTACCCAAGTATCCTGAGGATAAAACAGGGACCTTAAGCATTGGGCTAACCCCTCACTTTAAATAAAGTCGGATTCAAAAGGAAAATGTGAACCTAGGAGGATCCAAAGTAAACCCCTGACAACATGATAGTAGTAGAACCGGGAAGTTGAAGAAGAAGAGTGTGGTGTGTTGATGCATTTGTGATTGCCGCCTTTGCCATCAAGAATTTTTCCATTTTGGAAATTGAATATCAACACAGCAGAGTCCTGCATATCTGAATCCCGCTAATCTGAAAATCTGCCTAATCCAGACACAGCTAGGAAAAAATATCTACCAAATTTGTTTTGAATTTTAAAACAGGAAAAAATATAGATTAACATTAAACTGGTCTTTGCAAGTAAGAATGTAAATTTTTTAGCTCAGAAAAGCATTGAAATAAATGCTACAGGAGTAAAAGTGAATCTGTCAGCTTGTCAGCTATCTTATACACAAAAGCTAAAAAACAGAAGGCCTAGGTGTACTAACAATGTGCATAAGAAAGTTTAAATGCATTCCTTTTATTCTAAAGTAAGAACAAATTAGAAACTAAAAACTTCTTATCTTAGTAATATTGCAAGTTCTTTGGTGCAAAGCTGACTAAAGTTTCGAGTTGACTCCAACTAATTCTCAAAGTTATACAAACAAATTTGTTACCAAAGCTACAGATGTTCATTTTAATCACTAATCTCTGAAAACAAAAAAAACATGGATACTGGTACTCATTTTAATTATCAATCTCTGAAAAAAAAATCTATAAATACAATCTATAGAACGTGTTTCAAAATTCATAACACGGTTCCTGTTTTTTAAAATAAATATTTTTTCCCAAACCATTAAATCTATAGGTCCACTTAATTGTTTTAATAATTTAACTTCTGGATTAATTTCATTTATTAAATGACCAAAAATGATCTGCCACAGCTGATTTATCAGTTTGTTTATATTTAATATTTCTAAAATGCTCTTTTATTCTGGTTTCTAAATGACGTTTAGTTTTACCAATATAAACCTTCTCACAATCCAAACAGCTAAATTGATAAATGCCAGATTTTTTATAATTTGGTATTTTATCTTTTTTAGAAAAATTTAGTAAATTTTGAGGGACCAAATTTATTCCATATTCTTTAAAAATCTGTAAATTTTTACATGGATGGTAAATAAACTTTTTAAAAATATAATTATCTTTTATGTTTTTTTTTGTTTTTTTTTTTTTTTGGGGGGGTGGGAGGGGGGGGGGGGAGAAACTTCTTTAACAGCTTTTTTATGCTTAAATTTTTCTATCTTTTTATGTATAAAATCTGTATTAAAACCATTAATTACTGCAGTGTTAACGAATTTGTTTGTACAGCTTTGAGAATGAGTTGGAGTCAACTCAAAACTTCAGTCAGATTTGCACCAAAGAACTTGCAATATTACTAAGATAAGTGAAGTTTTTAGTTTCTAATTTGTTCTTACTTTAGAATCTTGTTGCTTCACTGTTAATAGCTTCAATTTCCTTAATTAGCATTCCTTTTATGTTAACAATAAAACAAAATGGAAAAGCAAATCAATGCTTAAGAAGTGAAGTCAGTGATCTTCTTTTGACACAATGCAATGAAAAGACTTGTTGCAGCTGCCTTTCCCATTCTATCACCAGGCTACTCACGCTAGGTAGATGCCAATAGCGCGTATAAAAACATTACAGTAATTGGTTTTTGAGCCTCAAACTATAGTTCTAAAATAAATTACAGCATACTGTAGTAATTTCCTACTTTAAACAATTTTAATACTTAATACATAAAAAGTGAATATGTTGTCATATTTGACGAAAATCCACCTAATCCAAATTTTTTGCTAATCCGAACAGGATTCGGTGCTAATTAGTTTGGATTATTGGAACTCTACTGTAAACAAATTCTGCCAGCTTTAATCTATGCTTTCAATCTTAACCCTTTGTGATAGATTCATTATTGACAACCTAAGAGTTCTTTTTTTTTTTTTTTTTCCCCTTTCTTTTTTTCTTTTTTCTTTTCAAAACTCAAATCCTAGTGCATGCCCATTTACTGATTGGCACTCGCTGTTCTTGAGAATAATTTTCTGTAATTGTTTCAATCCTTTTCCATTGTTAATCCTTATTTGTGAGCTTTAGAAGATAACTTGTATGAAAATTGATGAAGGATTTCATTTGGTTGATTATAGGCAGCAGGCTGTACTCGGAAAACTGTCGCAGACAGAACATTGGCCCACGCTTTCCAACGTGGAAAAACAGCAGGTGTGTTAATTAGTGCCATATGAGCTATATTAGTGACAATTCTCAGTTTTCTGACAAAAGCTCTTTTTTCGTGTTTATATGAAAGTATTGAAATTGTGAAGGGGTTCTTGTTCTCTTGCAGCAGGTGATGCAACAAATGCTAGCACAGCAGCCACTAGATCCTGGAATGACGCCCTTTATTGCACAAACGCACAAGAATCCTGTCATGCAACTTCTAAGCCAACTGCAGCATCCTGTATGTATTTTATTTTTTAATTAATTTTTCTTTTATGTGTTTTAATAATTATTATGATTATGATTGATGATTATTATCATTATCATCATTATACCCTTAATAAACTGTCTTTCCATGAAAGTGAAATTACTTAAGATGACGTCTTCTGAGAGATTTTTTTGAATTATGTATATAATAACAACCACTCTTTATCAGAAAGAAAAGTGATTTTACATCTTGTGCATTTTTATTGTGTATTTTGTGTCAGCTGACCCACTTAAATACAAGGGATAAAGTGCACCCAAATGTAAGACTGTCCTGGGCTTTTTAAGGTTAATTTGAGGAAAAAGCAAATGTACACAGAAAAAGGACTGTGGGTTGTTTTTATTTGTTATTTCTTGAAAGGCTTTGCCCTAAAGAATAACTTTCAGTCACATTATATTCACAATGTCTAAATAAGCCTTGATGTAAACACCAAACAAATTTTTATAAACACAAAATTGTAAATAACTGGCTTGACACAACTCAGTAATTACCATTTAACCTCTGAAATGCTTATAAGGTCTTTACCATAAAGATTTCCCCATACAAAAAATTTGATGGAGCTTTCAAATCAGGCAACGTAAGCATTGTTCAAAGGTACTAATACTGTTTATACCATGAGTTGATGTTTGTGTACCTGATCTAGCCTTAGAATGGGTCTGGATGTCAATTTTACACCACAGCACAATTGTGGAAGCTTGTGAAAATAGTTTACTTTATTGCATATATACGAGTATTAGCTTATTTTGTGCATGCAAACATTGAATGGAGTGAATAAATACTGTAATTCAAGTTCCAAAGCATTTAAACATGTTCTTGGCTTGATGCTGGATTTCTGACAATGAAGTCATTAGTCCTCTTGCTCTCCAAAATTTTTCACTAATGGATGGGGCGCTAGAAAGGGCCAGGCATATTTAACTCATAACTCATTTTATTCATCCTTTAAATACATGAATTAAAGGACATGTCAGAAAGTATACATACATCTTTATATTTACATATTTATTTACACCTTGATTTTCTTTGTCTTAATTGATTTATATTCTTCTAGACTATAAAAAGCATTTTATATTAAATATTTTTTTTATCATTCTTAATGTACATTTGTTATTTTCAATGATTTGTCTTTCTTCAGGTAGCGTATTAAATACCATATTTTATCGCATACGGCCCCCCACTCGCATATTTCCCTCCCCTATGATTTTTCATCACTAAAAATTATTTACCTATTAAACATCATATAATTCTCTCTCCTGGTTTGTTCTTATTGGAGCGGCCTACAAATGACTTGTCAATGGACAACAATCGATGCAGCGGTGCCTGTAATGGACAGCAATAGACGACGTGCTTGCCACAAAAATTCTCGTATTGCCATTGTCACAACGTATCATAAAATTGAAATGTGAAGTTGCAGTGGTGTTTCTAAGTCAGTTTGTTACAAGTTGTCATATTGTTAAGAAGAGTTTTAAAAAAACTAGTATTTCTTGAGCCATTAATGGTTCTGACAACATGTTGTGGAATAGTGAAAACGAAGATGTGTTATCTGAGCCAGATAGTGATGATAGTGACAAAAGTGAGACTGCAGAAAAGTCAGAGAAAAGAAACAATGAAATAATACATTGTAGGCCCAATGAAACCGTGGTATGTATCCAGTTCATTCACAAATTACTGTATAGCTATGTAACTTTTACATAATACTACATGATTTCCTTTTCTTTCTGAATTCCTAGGAGCACCACTCACGTAATTCCCTCCCCATTGTTTTCAAGCAAATTTTATGAGGGAAAAAAAGGGGGGGGGGGGGGAATTACGTGATAAAATACGGTAATTATTTCCCCATACTTCTTAATTCTCGATTATTTAAAGTACCCCTTAATGTAGATCTAAAATATTCATTAGTGTCGCCCATCGCATTATTGTTGGCACTACCGCAAAGGAGCCGAAGGGAAGAAACAGAGAATGGCCGCATTGTTGGGGCGCTTGCAAAAAAAGAGAGAAAGGGATAGAGACTTCTGGAATTTTCTGCTTTGTATTTCACCGCAATAATAACTGAACATTCCTGAAGTTTCCAGAATAGTGCCTGGGAGATATAAATAGCGGTAAAGTGTGAGAAGGGACAGTTTTTGTGTTACGAATTCGGAGCCGTGCTGTTGGTGAATCGGTAAAGACTTTCATGCTGTTGCAACGAGTGTACAAAGTTACTGTTTACGGAAATAAAAGTGTTTCTTTATCTCGACTACATCTGTCTTCTTTACTTTACACCCACCAAAGTCACACTGGTGTCAGAAGCGGGATATGACGATGGAGGCTACATTGGTGAGCTTTTTACAAGAGCTGAAAGCAGAGATAAAGACGGCAAACGACAACCTCGCTGCCGAGCTGAAAGAGATGAAGACGGAGCTATCGGCAAAAATTGACGAGCAACTGGTTGGCGTGAGGAAGGATGTGAAAGAACTCGGTGGAAAGATGGAGGACCTCGGCCAACGCGATGACGCCCTGGAGAATGTCGGGGAACGGCTTAGCGTTCTCGAAGACAGGGTCGACGGTAGTGCCAAGGAGCTAAATGCAATGGTGGAAGGGATGCTTAGTGAAAAGCTCAAGAACTACAAGGCCGAGGCTCCAGCATGCGACACAACATCGACGCACGTCAAACCACCGAACTACGATGGCACGTCAACTTTTGAGGTCTTCTGCTGTCAATTCGACACAGTGGCCAAGCACAACAAATGGTCGCCAGAAGAAGAGGCCGCGCAGCTGATAGCCAGCATCCAGGGACGAGCCGCAGAGGTGCTGAACGCAGTCCAGACAGTGGCGGCACTCAAGGACATCTGGGAGGCCCTGGAGAACAGGTTCGGAAACCACCACTTAGCCGCAGCCTACCGCAGCCAACTGAAATCTAGGATGCAACTGCCAGTGGAGACGCTGCAGGAGTTCGCCCTCGCAATCGAACAGCTGGCCAGCAAAGCCTTGGTCGACCTCCCCTCCGAATTCGTATCCCGAGAAGCCGCCCATACCTTCGTGGATGGGGTACGTGATGCCGAGATATGTCAATGCCTGATGCTCGGCGACTACAAGACTATCCACGAGGCACTAACGGCCGCATTAAGGATGGAAGCGGCCAAAGTGACGGCTACCCCGACCTCGAAGACAAGGAGTGTCCACTACGATGAAGACTGCAGACCAGTCCAGGGACGCCGACGAAGACCAGGTGGCGTGTGTTGGGGGTGTGGCCAGCCGGGACACCTGATGAGAGACTGCCGGTACCAAGAAGAGCAGCCGGAAAACGAGTAATGGCCGGCGTGGCGAGGGGCACATATGTGCCATCACTATCATCCCCTAGAGTGACACTGCACACCGTCATCAGAGGGGTGAGAGGGAAGCCGTGCCGCGTGCTTGTTGACACTGGAGCAGCCGTGACTGTCATCAGACCTGACGTAGCCAGGGGCTTGCCGTCGAGAAAACCAAGCTGACCGTACCAACTAGTGACAGCATCGGGTGACACCTTGCCTGTAGAGAGGGAGGCCCTGCTGCAGTTGACCTTGGGGCGAAGTGTCTTGCGTTTGTGGGTGTTCGTTGCGGAGGTGGCTGAGGAAGTGATACTGGGACTGGATACCCTCAGGAGCCACGAGGCGACGGTCGACATCGGTAAGAAGGTTCTGCGGCTTAAGGGAGAGGAAGTAATGCTCCGGCACCCCGAAGAACACCTTGCAATCTGCAGGGTCATTCTCAGGGAAGACGTAGTTGTCCCCGCGAGAAGCGAGATGGTAGTGACGGCGCGACTGGAAGGCCAGCGCAAGAAGAACATGCTGCTGGACCGGAAGACGCATGTGCACGGGCTCAGTGTAGCCGGGACATTGTTGCCGTGCCAAGAGGAGGTGCCGGTGAGACTGCTCAACCCAACAGACACCGATCACGACGTCGCCAAACCCCTCACTCGCCTGACGGAAGAACATTGACCTTATGTGTGGACGGAGGACGCCGAAGGCACTTTCCAGCAGCTGAAGAGGATGCTCTGCAGTGCTCCTATTTTGGGATTCCCACAACCAGGCGACGCCTTCATTGTGGACACCGACGCCAGCGACCATTGCATTGGAGGCGTCCTATCCCAAGTCCAGAACGGCCACGAGCAGCTGATAGCCTACTACACCAAGACGTTGTCCAAGGCAGAGAAGAACTACTGTGTCACCCGACGAGAGCTACTGGCGGTAGTGAAGACCTTGGAGTACTTCCACAAGTACCTGTACGGTCAGCCATTCCACCTGAGGACAGACCACTCCGTCCTAACCTGGCTACTTAGCTTTAGAAACCTGGAGGGCCAGACAGCCCGTTGGGTCCAGAGGTTGCAGGAGTATGACTTCACCTCCGAACATCGCAGAGGGAAGAGCCACGGCAACGCAGATGCCATGTCCCGAAGACCCTGCTCAGAAGAGTGCAGCCAATGCGCAAGAGTGGAAGAGAAGGAGCGTACCACAGCTGTCAGAGTGATCACGGCAGTGCCTGCGGATGGATGGGATAGCGCGGGCCTGAGGAGGGAGCAGCTGGCGGACGCCGGCTTGGGGCCACTCTTGAGAGAAGTGCAGGCAGGGACGAGACCAACCTGGGAGGACATCGCACCCAGAAGCGCTACTTACAAGTCGTACTGGGCCCAATGGGACTCGTTGAAGACCAAAGAGGGTGTGCTGTTCCGGGTATGGGAATCACCTGATGGGAAGACCCAGAAAGAGCAGTTGGTACTTCCCCGAAGTAAGGTCCCGAAAGTCTTGGAGGAAGTGCACGTCGGTACCTCAGGTGGACACCTAGGAGCAAACCGGACAATCGACAAACTCCGACTGCGCTACTACTGGCTGAGGCTCCGAGCAGATGCTGAGAACTGGTGCCGTCAAGTCATGTGTGCGTGGCGAGTTGCGGCCTCCAGAATAGGAGCCGGGGTCGCATGCAGCAGTACAACGTCGGAGCGCCCTTCGAACGCATCGCCGTCGACATAGCTGGACCATTCCCAGTGTCCAATCGAGGCATCAAGTACCTGATGGTAGCTGTGGACTACTTCACCAAGTGGCCGGAGATGTATGCCATCCCGATTCAAGAGGCGAAGACGATTACAGACTGCCTCGTGGAACAGCTGTTCTGCCGTTTTGGGGTCCCGTTAGAGCTCCACAGCGACCAGGGCACCAATTTTGAGTCGCGCCTAATGAAGGAGGCATTGGAATGACTTGGGGTGAACAAGACCCCCTACATCCACAGTCGGACGGTATGGTCGAGAGATACATCAAGACCCTAGAGGAGCACCTGAGGAAGGTCGTGGCCAGCCATCAGCGAGACTGGGACCTCAAGGTACCACTTTTCTGGCTGGCCTACCGTTCGTCAACACACGACACCACCGGAATGACACCAGCAAACCTAATGTTCGGCTGAGAGCTACGCCTCCCTTGTGACCTGGCTTTTGGGAGCCCCCCGGAAGCGAAACAGCTGGCAACCGAGTATGTATGTTTACACCCACCAAAGTCACATTATTATTTCTTAACCCATACTTATGAACATTGTTATTTTGTTGCTCTTTGTCCAATATAATGTTTTTATGCTTTCATATATATATATATATATATATATATATATATATATATACGAGGGCCGTTCAGAAAGTAACCTCCGATCGGTCACAGTGCGGGTAGTGAGGGCAGTAGCGACGCCATCTGTGCATTCACGCACTCAGCAGGTCAGTCGGCATCAAGCCGTGGTCGAGTGAACGTCGTACCTGCGCTAGTTTAGTGTTTGTGGCCGTTTGAAATGTGTGCTGCAATAGAAAACCCCACCAAATGTGAAGTGCGTGCTGTTATAAGGTTTTTTACAGCCAAAGGATATTCTGCAGCAGCTATTCATCGTGAGCTTTGTGCCGTGTACGGACCAAGCATTATGAGTGAAGGAGTGGTCCGTGAATTGGTACGTTTATTTAGAAGTGGACGAGAAAACGTTCATGATGAAGAGAGGAGTGGTAGACCATCATTGGTGACGGACGAACTCGTTCAGACAGTTGATGCAAAAGTTCGTGAAAACCGACGTTTCACAATGTCGGAGTTGTCTACTGATTTTCCACAGATTTCTACGAGATAGTGACAGCAAGATTGGGTTACCGTAAGGTCTGTGCACGATGGGTGCCCAAAATTCTTACCGACCACCACAAAACTCAAAGAATGGCCTCTGCATTAGACTTTCTGTCACGTTATGAGGACAAAGATGAACCATTGTTAAACAGAATCGTGACCGGGGACGAAACCTGGATTAAGTACGTGAACCCTGAGACAAAAGAACAATCAAAGATGTGGGCACATTCTAATTCGCCTACCAAACCAATAAAAGCCCGGCAAGATTTTTCTGCCCGAAAATTGATGGCAACGGTGTTTTGGGATGCAAAAGGGGTGTTGTTGGTTGAATTCATGGAACGTGGGACGACCATTAATCAAGACGTGTACTGTGAAACACTAAAAAGATTACGACTGGCTATACAGAACAAACGCCGTGGTATGCTGACTTCCGGTATCGTTTTTTTTTTTCACGATAACGCCCGTCTTCAGTCTGCTTGCAGAACAACAGCCCTTCTTGAGTTCTCCACGTGGGACGTTGTCAACCATCCACCTTACAGCCCAGACCTGGCGCCAAGCGATTATCACCTCTTCATGCATATGAAGAAATGGCTCAGGTCCCAGCGGTTTGATGACGACGAAGAGCTCAAAGATGCGGTCACAGGCTGGCTCCAGGCACAAGCGGGTGATTTTTATGCAGAAGGAATTTCAAAGCTTGTGAGCAGTTACGATAAGTGCCTCAATCGTTATGGAGACTATGTAGAAAAATAGTGCAAAAATGTAGTTGTAAGATGTATATATTAAAATATTTTTATTTAACTTGGTGAATTTTTTGCAATCAACCGGAGGTTACTTTCTGAACGGTCCTCGTATATATATGGAGGGAACAGTTAATATCTTATTGTTTTTTAAAATTTGTGTACACGAATGCCACTTATCCACTCTCCATTATTCTCAGTGCCTTTTTTTGCAACATGAATACCTTTTTCATGTCTGTTACCGTGATATTTCCCCAGAGACTAATTCCAAATTTTATGTGGGAATAAATGAAAGCGAAGTAAATTTGCTTGACAGTTTCTTTATCCATCATGTTTCTAGCCTGTTTCATTATATATATACCTTTATTTATTTCTTTGAGAGATATGTTTAATGTATGATTTCCAGTTTAGTTGTTTGTCAACACTCACTCCTAGAAAATTGCTATGGTCTGTTTCCCATATAATTTCTCCATTTATTTATATTTTATTACCACTGGTTGTGCTCTTTTTCAATTGAAAATTGATTACAGAGGTTTTTTTAATATTCAATACCATGTCTAAACTAGAGTAATACTCTTGCACTATTTTAAGCAGTGAATTTGCTTATTCTTCCACCTCCGTACTTGTTTTGGCTTTAATTATTATAGTCATGTCGTTTGCGTATCCAATGGCTAATTCTCCATTTCTTTGAATCAATTCAAATATGCCATTCACATACAACAAAAATAAATAGGGTCCCAATTTCGAATCTTGCAGAACCCCATGTTGAATAGTTTCATAGCCTGATTTTACTTCACGAATGTTTCCGTCTTTGTTTTTGTAGTTTATTTCATCACACTGATTTCTGTTTTTTAGATATGAACTGATCCAATCCTTTGCTAATCCTCTGACTCCATAATTTTCTAATTTATTTAACAACATATCTATATTCACACAATCACATCCTTTTGACAGATCTAAAAATATGGCAATTACCTTTTCATGATTATTCAATGCTGTTATTATAATATAATTTACCATAATTGCGTTTATCGTTAACTTTTTTTCTTGAAAGCCAAATTGCCACTGATATAATATTCAATTTTTTGAGAAAGGCTTGAAGTTGCTTTAAATGCAGACCTATATTTTTGGGAAAGGTAGAACATAATGTAATTGGTCTATAATTTTCTATACTCGTCTTATCTCCTTTTTATTTA
Source organism: Tenodera sinensis (assembly GCA_030765045.1). Classification (NCBI taxonomy): domain Eukaryota; kingdom Metazoa; phylum Arthropoda; class Insecta; order Mantodea; family Mantidae; genus Tenodera; species Tenodera sinensis. The sequence goes on from CM060967.1 coordinate 31,324,675, forward strand.
TGCAATGGTCTCACTATTACATTTTTTAATACCTCCGGAAATTTGCCTTGATTTAGTGATGCATTTGCAATATGAGTTAAGACATTTGCCATTTCATATTTAAGGTGCTTTAGAATTTCATTAGATATTTCATCCATACCACTGAATTTTTTTGTTTTTAGTTTTTTGATTTTCTGAATTACATTTTCTTCTGTTACTTCAAATATTCCCATAGACTGCATTTGTCCCAAGGGTTTTATTAAATTTGATGAACTGCTTTTTGATTTTGATGTATTTAGATGTTGTTGTTGTTGTGCTTAACGCCGGCTTTTACTACTACGGTACCACAGGCGGTGACACTGATGATACATGGAATGAAGATGGAGCACCGGTGGAATGAAATGGCGGGGGAAACCAGAGCACTCGGAGAAAACCTGCCCTGATGCTGCTTCGTCCACCACGAATACCACATGCGGGTCCCTGGGATCGAACCTGGGCCGCCTAGGTGGTAGGCGAGTGCGCTAACCGCTCGGCCTAGGTGCCGCATCATGTATTTAGATGACTCACTATATTATTGTTGTTGTTGTTAGCTTTAATATAGTGAGTCATCTAAATACATGATGCGGCAGCTTGGCATATATATTAATACTATATTAATGTAGTAGCTGTTAAACAAGTTGCATATCTCGTTTGGATTCTTAATTTCTGTTTGTCCACTTTTAATAATATTTTCATCATATTTACATTTCCCTTGCATATGAGTATTATTTACTATTTTCCAGATTACTTTAGTCTTATTTTCTGCTTTTACCACTAATTTCCTGTTGTGTAACATTTTAGCCTTTTCTATTACATTTCTAAGTGTTATATTATATTTCTCTATATATTTTAATGATTCCTCACCCATATGTGGACTTTTTATCGAATTTAGAAATCGCATTCTCTCCCATGACTTTTTTATGCCTTTTGTCATCTATTTTGCGTATTTAAGATGTTTTGTGACTGTCTTTATTTTAATCTTTTTAAGAGGTGCACTAACATTTAGACCATGGTGCAATATATTATTATTATTAAAAATGTTGTGTTGTTAGCTAATGCTGGATTTCTGACAATGAAGTCATTAATCCTCTTGCTCTCCAATATTATAACTTCTCTGAATTCAGAGTTGACTAATCTTTTAGCTGCATAAAATGGTAGATTAACTATAGATTTATGTACACTGCTGGTACCGTTTTTAGCAAGAAAATCAGCTTTCTCATTACCACTCAGTCCACAGTGACCTGGTAGTTTTTGAAGTGCTGTTAGATGGGTAAGGATTTTCCAACATTCTATAATTGTTTGGGTTTTTGGTGACAGCTTAGAAGTAATTGCTATAATTGCTGCCCTGGAATCTGAGAGAATAACTGCTTGATTAAAATGTGAAATTCTATACCAAAGATTTTGTAGGACCATTCAAATTGCTTCAATTTCTCCATCAAAGTTTGTAGTTCCATAACTTAAAGATTTGTAATAGGAAAAGAGGTGACACGTGACTCCAGCCCCTGCTTCCTCTCGGTTTGATATCAATGATCCATCAGTATAAATATGGAGCCATTCGTGTTCTGGAAATCTAGTATGGATTGTCTCTAATGCCAATAATTTTAGAACACTAGTTGGAGTATCACTTTTCTTAACTTCTTCTGTCAGGTGTAAGTAATATCTGATGTCTAATGTTTGTGTCGGATTGACTTTAGGTGTGAAGTTTTCCTTTGAGTTAGGAAGGTATACATTTTTCTTGATGTCTTGAATTTTGGAAAGAAAGCTCTCCTGAGTGTTTAGTGTATGTGTAAAATTTCTCTTGTGCCATGTATTGAATGGGAGTCTGATCAACTTTTCGTGTTGAATAAGAGCCGCTTTTTCTATTTCATATCCAATGGGGTATTGGTTGGTTAGTATTTCCATAGCTGCTATTGGTGTGGTTTTGATAGCACCTGTAATTAATCTCAGACTTTGGTTTTGAAAGATTTAAATTTTCTTTTTGTGTTTTCTGTTACAAGAACTTCGCTGCAGTAAGTAAATAATGGCTTTATATATACATTGTATGTTGTGTTAAGAGTTGCTCTTGAACATCCCCACTTCATTCCTGTTAAGACGCTTTAACAGTGAAAGGCGCCTCTCTGCTCTTTGTATTACATTTTCTATTTGTTTGGTCCATGTAAGCTTGGTATCAAATGTAACTCCTAAATACTTTGCTTCCTTTGTTTCTGGTAATTGTTGACCCTCAAAGTTTAGTTTTATTTTTAGTGGTTTTTTTTCTTAGTGAAAAGATTTGGTAGTTTGATTTTGTTGTATTAACGGTCATTACATTTTCTTTGATCCACTTTTGTAGGTTGTGTAAGGATTGTTGCATGGTTTTTTCTAGTTCTGTACTTTTGTTTTTTGGTTTTGAAGTCCGCATTACTAAGTCATCAGCAAATAGTGCACACTTCACACCTGATTGTTGTATTTGTTGTGGCAGTGTTGTGCTGAGCACTGCGCCTTGTGGTAACACATGGTGTACTTGTTTGTATTTAGATATATTTCGGCCCGCCTCGATAGCGTGATGGTAAGCGTGTCTGCCTCACGTTCAAGAGGTCGCGAGTTCCAATCTCGCTTAGGGTAAATTATCCGGGTAAGTTTTTCCCAAGGTTTTCCCTTATCCTGAGAAGACGAATGTCTGGTAACTTAAAGCTCCATGGACCTCGGGCTCATTTGAGCATCATTTCACCCGTTTCATTCGCTCACCGTTCGATATGACGCAATGTTGGAGGATGTTAATTAAAAAAAAAAAGATATATTTCTTCCATATCTGGTAGCAATAAAGCGTTGTTAGGAAATGACATAGCCATGAAAACATTGGACCTTGTATCCCTATTTTTTTTTACTTTCTTTAGCAGTTTTGTTCTGCATATAGAATCATATGCACTTTGGAAATCAATAAAAACTGATACATTATTTTCTTTTGTATTGAAGGAGTCTTTGATTTCTTGACTGAGAAGTAAGACTTGTTCATTTGTAGAGTGGAACTCTCTGAATCCAGCTTGACATGGGGAAATTAAATTTTGGGATTCTAGAAACCAATTTAACCTATTTGACACCATTCTTTCCATCACTTTTGCTATTATGCTAGTAAGAGCTATTGGTGTATATTTTTTTATTTCTGTTGCTGTTTTATCTTTGTTCAAGAGTAGGACAATTATTGCTTTTTGCCATTCTGCAGGTAGAGTGGTGTTCCAGGATAGATTGTAGAGTTTTAGTAGCTGTTGTTTTGTTGTTTTTCCAAGGCTTTTTATGAACTCTGGATGTATGTGATCTGTTCCAGGAGACCTTTTGTTTTTTAGATTATTTATTGCAATGTTCAGTTCTTGTATATTATAATTTTGATAAAAGATATTGTATTGAGTGTTAGGATCACATTCTCTTTCTTGTTTCAAATCTTTCTTAAATTCTTTATGTTCCTTTTTATTATTTCTTGTTACTTTATGTGAATTAGCATAATATTTATTGAATGTTTCGGCTATGGCTGCATCATTTGTTAATATTTTATTGTTGTGTATGATAGGTGTGCTGTTGCTTTCTCTCCTGTCCTTGACATTTTTTATGAACTTATGAGCTTTATTGCCATCTGTCCTATAATCCATTTTTTCTAAGAAATTATTAAAGTGATTCTTTTTAGCAGTATTAATTTCTTTTTTTAGTGAGGCACATTTCTTTCGCCATATTTGTGTATCCAATATGTTTTTTGTTTGTTCAGCTGTATTTCTAGCTATATCCCTTTGCTTTTTCAGTTTCTCTAACTGGGGGTTCCAAAAGGGTTTCAAATTGTTTATTCTTCCACGAGGAATATATTTTTTTGCAGTTTCTAGGATGACTTTACAGAAATTTTTGTTCATATGATCTGGATGGTCATGCAGCTGTGAGTTTGTTTGTTCTTTAAATTTATGTTCCAGTTCAGTTTTATGTTTCCAGTTCCAATCTGCTTTTTTGAAGTTCCAATACAGATTTCTGTGATTTTGACTGTTATTTGTATTATCTAGTTTTAAATCAGCAATTACTGCTCTTTGACCAGAACTTGGGTCTTCTATAACTTGTTTTTTAATGTTCGAAACATCTGTTGTAGCTAACAAGAGGTCTGGGTTACTACCTGCTCCAGAGTAATGTATGAAGGTTTTGGGATCTTCTTTATCATAAATCAGTTCAAAGGTTGTGGTATTCAAAAATTCTTCCACTATCTGCCCTGTAGAATCCACTTTTTCATAACCCCATCTTTTGGAATGGGCATTGAAATCCCCAATTATGATTGTTTTATTTAATTGTTCAATAAGTGAGAGATCTGGTTCATTCCTGGGAGGATTGTAAATACGCTATAAATGAAGATGTGTTTTATTATCCCAAAAATTTAGCTTTATTAATTCAGATTTATCTGTGTAATCCATTTCTTTAACAATTTGAAAGGAGGATTTAATATCATTTTTGACTCCAACTAATATTCCACTACTTATCTGTGTATTTTTGGGTAGTAGGTGTAGTAAAAATCCAGTAAAATTGAAGTATTTAAGTTGCTATTAGAAATGTTGCATTTATCATTAATGTCCTTGGCCCAGTAGTGGCTCGTGACTTTTCTCAGTGAGTGTGCAGTAGGTTTCGAATTATCGGGGGAGTTCCAGTTCTACCTCTCAAACATTGCCCACACATGGCTTGTGTGTTTAAAAGCACCAATAGTAAGTTTGTTGGCATAAATAAATTATAATCATCTGAAAGTTTTTAATCCCGGGACATAAAGTACTTGCAATAGTAAGTTACTCTGATGTGAGACTGCTTTGAACTGGTTTGAGAATTCAATGTCATTCTGGCAGGTTGTCACAGTAGCTTAATGGTTAGAGCACCTGCCTGGTAAGCGGAGGGTCTGTGGTTCAAATCCCAGCTGTGGCATTGAATTTTTAATTCCAGTTCTACCTCTCAAACATTGCCCACACACAGCTTGTGTGTTTAAAAACACCAACAGTAAGTTTGTTGGCATAAATAAATAAATCTCTGCAGTATATGTCATTGCTTTGATGACGATAAGAACTTGTTTTTTAGCCAAATGTACCGAATACAGTACCTGAAAGTCAGCTGTCACCATCGCAGTTAGAGCCTCTACAGCAGCTGATACAGCAGATGGGAGGACTGCAACATCCTCCCCCACATCTGCATCCAGATACAGACCCTAATCCAATACAGACTCTGCTACGTCAGCTTGGCAACAAAGCTCCAAAACCTGCGGTAAGCACTGTTAGCTGTAAGACATTTTTTCACATTATCCCCACCAAGTTAGTATAACCGAGGGTATCAAGAGTATCAATGCAGATTTGTGTTTCCACATTTGGGCTATCCTCCACTTGGATAAGAACCTTCCTAGTCTTCCAAACAGCTGTGTGCAGTTAGCCACTCACATAGGCAAATGCTCATGTGCCACTTTGGATGATGTTTGAGGCATTCCCGACCACAAGGGCGAACACGACAGATGAGTATTTTTTGTTTATTTAAATGTTTGTCTCGGTGGGTAACAGTGAACATTTTGGTGCATGAATATGGTTGAGGTCACCTTAAGGTTCTATGAAAAATTTCCAGAGACAAATCACATGGGTGAACCATAGGTAGAATATTAAAATTGCATTTTCCTCGAAATGTGCATCCGTTGAGTTTGCCCTTCCAGTTGAGAATGCCTCAATTCTAGGATTATTGATTTTGTAGATATCAAACTGTAGATCACAAAACATTGGATTAACTTAGGATTGCCTTTTCCTCTTAAATATAACAAATAACCTGAAACTATAAGCTTCACTTATCTTAGTATTTTCTGCAATTAAACGCCTTTAATTTAAAGAACTTACAGCAAACACTAAAATAAGTGAATCTTATAGTCTCTAGATATTTGTTATATTTGAGAATTCTAATACTCTTCTTTTTCCAGAAAGAAAGATTTAAATTGTTTTAAGAATTGAGTCAGAAAATAATTACAGAGATGATTTTTATTTTATTGTGCCAACCTACTTATTGCTGGTGTTTTTAAATACACAAGCCGTGTGTGGGCAATGTTTGAGAGGTAGAATTAGGCCAGAAAAATTCAATGCCATAGTTAGAATTTGAACCACGAATTCCTGATTCTACCTCTCAAACATTGCCCACACACAGCTTGTATGTTTAAAAACACCAGCAGTAAATTGGTTGGCATAAGAAAATAACAATTACCATCTAAATGTTATTTAAACCTGGGACATAAAATTCTTACAATAATTGTAAGTCACCCTTGGGGTACTTATCTCAGATGTGAGATTCCCTTGTGGTCTATCGGGAAAGTACGAATCGGTTGGGGAATTTAATGTCATACTGGCAATTTGGCCATTGTAGCTCAGTGGTTAGAGCAGCTGAGCCGCATGTGAAGTGGAAGATCCATGGTTCAAATCCCGGCAATTGCATTAAATTTTTAAGTCCTGATTCTACCTCTCAATTAGAGAGGTATTTTTTAGATGTTGCTAGGATCTGCTTGAATGATATCATACAAACTGATTGTGGCAATAATCTCTCTCTCTTTCTTTGAAATAAAGAAGATACTGCTGATAATGCAAGCAGGTAGTGTGCTTAGTCACGTACTGTTCCCATTGTTTACTGCATGGAAGTCAGAGAGATGCTAACCTGACACCCCTATGGTCTTATAAATACAAAAATGAATTTGACCTAAACCATTATGCAGCTATCAGCCATTTGCCACTTCTAAAAGATACCTTTGTATTTTGCTGATTGATAATACTGTTAAATACTCAAAAGTAAACTAACATTTTATAATGATCCATATGTGAAGAATTTATATCATCCCATAATTTTAAAGACAAATTCTCTGTACCATAATGTTGGGAGGTTAAATGTGGTACCAATAATTATATGTAGACCATGGAATCCTGTAGCTACAAAAGAGTTGATCCGAAAACTGAGTCTGCAATAGTAAACGGTGCTTCGTAATATTCATATAGTTGAAGGGCTATAGCTGCATTTCTGAAGTGATATAAGTACTATGTGTATAAAAAATACAATTGAATTGAATGTTCCTGATTTTACAGATGGAATCTGTGTGGGGAGGAGTGAGTCCAGTGGCACACAGTTGGCTCGGCCCTATTCCTACACCTGCTGCACCTCCTGGTCAATTGTGGGACCTCCATGGCAAAGATATTAAGACTGAGCAGCAAATATTAGTAAGTAATATCCTTCGGATACTTTCAGTACACAGTAAAATCGCCTCTCTCTTGCTCTCTGCATTGCTAATTTGGCAAGACTAAGTTTATTTGCGTTTTCTTTCTCCTCATGTGTTTGCCATCATACCAAAGAAGTTTGCAAAAGATGCCCTAAAACTGCTTAACTAACAGAACCCAGCTATAAAATTCACCCTTGAATAAGGAAATAGTGAAGCTATTAACAGTGAAGCAACAAGAATCTAAAGTAAAAACAAATTAGAAACTAAAAGCTTCACTTATCTCAGTAATATTGCTATAGCTTTAAGAATGAGTTGGAGTCAACTCGAAACTTGCAATATTACTAAGATAAGTGAAGCTTTTAGTTTCTAATTTGTTTTTACCTCAGATTCACCCTTGAAATTGAAAAAGAAAGTTGGCTACCATTCCTGGACCAAACGCCAAATTCTATTTTTTTGTTGTGCCTCATGATGTGGGTGGTGGGGTTGTGTGTAGTGGAGTGTGACAGCATAGTGTGGTGGGGTATGCAGTGGGGTGGTGTGTGAGGTGGGGTGTGCAGTGGCATGGTGTGTGTGGAGTGTGGTTGGATGTGGTAGAATGTGGTAGAATGATGGCATGGTGTGTGGAGTTGTGCTTAAGGTGAGGTGTGAGGTGGGGTGTGTGAGATGGGGTGTGCAGTGGCATGGTGTGTGGAGTGTGGTTGGATGTGGTGGCATGGTGTGTGAGGTAGGGTGTATGGTGGTGTGTTATGCAAAGTGGGGTGTGTGGTGGCATGATTGTGTAGTGGGGTGTGGCATGGTATGGTGGCATGATGTGTGGTGGGTGATTGTGGAGTGGTGTGGTAGCTTGGTGAGAGTGGTGGAGTGATGTATGGGGTGTGGTGCTGTGTGATGAGGTGGGGTTTGTGGTGGTATGTGCGATGGGATGTTTGGTGGCTTGTGTGATGGCATAATGTGTGATGTGAGGTGGGGTGGGTGGTGGCATAATGTGTAAGGAGGGGTGTGTGTTGGCATGATGTGTGAGGTGAGGTGTGGTGGCATGTGTGAGTTGGATTGTGCTAGCATGATGTGAGGTGGGGTGTGTGATGGTATGATGTGACATGAGGTGGTGGCGTGATGCGTGAGGTGGGGTGTGTGGTGGCATACGCTGAGGTGGGATGTGTGGTGGCGTAATGTGAGGTGGGGTGTGTGGTGGCATAATGTGAGGTGGGGTGTGTGGTGGCATAATGGAGGTGGGATGTGTGGTGGTGTAGTGTGAAATGGGGGTGGGGTGTGCTGGCGTAATGTGAGATTGTGTAATGTGTGAGGTGTGGTGGCGTGATGTGAGGTGGGGTATTTGGTGGCATAATGTGTGATATGTGTAATGGCATAATGTGTGAGGTGGAGTGTTTGGTGGCGTAATGTGTGAGGTGGTGTAATGTGTAAGGTGGAGTGTGTGATGGCATGTGTGAATTGGGTTGTGTGGTGGCGTAAAGTGAATTGGGTTGTGAGGTGGGGTGTTTTGTGGCGTAATGTGTGTGCTGGCATAATTTTAGGTGGGTGGTGGCGTAATGTGTGAGGTAGGGTGTGATGGCATAATGTGAGGTGCGTGATGTGTGAGGTGGGCTGTGTGGTGGCATGATGTGTGACATGGGGTGTGAGGTGGAGTGTGGTGGCGTAATGTGAGCAGTGATGGCATAATGTGTGCGGTAGGGTGTGTGGTGTCATGATGTGTGAGGTGGGGTGTGGTGCCGTAATGTATGTGTGTGTGACTGGGATGTGTGGTGGTGTAATGTGTGACATGGGTTGTGTGATGGCGTGAAGTGTGAGGTGAGGTGTTTGGTGGGGCGTGATGTGTGAGTGGGTGTGTGGTGTTGTGATGTGTGATGGCATGATGTGTGAGGTGTGGTGACATGATGTGGGTTGTGATGACGTAATGTGTGAGGTGGGTATTTGGTGGCGTAATGTGTGATGTGGTGTGAGATGGTGTAATGTATGAGGTGGGTTGTGTGAGGTGAGGTGTTTGGTGGGGCAAGATGTGTGAGATGCAGTGTGGTGGGGTATATGGTGGCGTGAGGTGATGTGATGGCATAATGTGAGGTGGGTTGTGTGGTGGCATAATGTGTGAATTGGGTTGTGTGGTGGCGTAATGTGTGAATTGGCTTTTGTGGTGGCGTAATGTGTGAATTGGTTTGTGTGGTGGCACAATATGTGATGTGCTGGCATAATGTGAGGTGGGGTGGGTGGTGGCATAATGTGGGGTGTGATGGCGTAATGTGGGGTGTGATGGCATAATGTCTGAGGTGGGGTGTGGGGTGGCATGATGTGTGAAGTTGGTGTGGTGGCATGAGGTGGGGTGTATGGTGTGTTGTATGGTGGCGTAATATGTGAGTGATTGCTGAAATATCGCTTCTCAAAGTTGCGAGGTGAGGCAATGGCTCCCATCTCCTCTGAACAGCAAAGGAAGCATACTTATATGACTGATTTCATTCTCATACCATCTATTTAGTTACGCCTGAGAATTAGGTGACCCTTCATGCAGGTCTCGCTGAAGATGGGTATTTACTTTTGGCCTCAGGGGTCTACGTCTAGGGGATATGTGAATAGCGACCACAAGGTACCCAAGCTGAGCAGAACATTACTTCCACTTACTGGTGCTTTGCTCCTCACTGTAACTTTTCTATCTGACCTTACCTTGGTCATCTCTTGTTCTCTTCCGACCCCGATGCTATTAGGGTTCCCGAGGGCTAGGGAGTCTTTATTTTTCCAACCTCTCCATTTCTCTAATTTCTCTATAAAATCTTAACCCCAACATTCTGACCTGTCATGGCATGTAATATGTCCTCTGATTGGTAATCAGAGGATATGGTCGGTGAATTTATTTTGATAATTCTCCCGGTCAGGTCAGTGAGACCCGTAAACCAACGACAGGTGTTTTCCTCCAGACATTCTGTGGGTTGTGAGAGAGCGATGTGACCGCCAAAACATAAAAATATGGTGCTCTCTAAAAAACGGTTACTATTACTGCTATTGCCCTCTTCAATATCATTGTGAAAAATATTGGAGAGCAGGAGGATTAATGACTTCATTGTCAGAAATCCAGCATTAGCTAACAACAACACTTTTGTGAAAGATAGTACACAAATAACATTGTCCCTTCTCCTTCATCATCGATCTTCTTTCTTCTATGGCCATTTTCCTGGTCTGAAAACACTTCTCACTTTCAGGAGGTTTACTGCAAAAAATGCATGACAGTGATGAACTATTATTGTAAAGTGCAGCAACAGTAGGAGTGGATTTACACACATAGTGTTTGATGTTCTTCTCTGTCTTGAAAGAACTTAACTTCTTCTCGGTTTTACTTTTCATAACCAAACTGGAAAATCCTGATGAGCCAGCAAGATGTTCATTTTGTGCTTCAGTATGTAAAAATTCCATGAGGCATTCAAGTCGAGATGAGTATACCATCCTTGCTTTCATCTCTTTGGAGAATCAACTTCTTTGCCATTCATGTAAAGTTTCTTCTGGCAGGCTGGATTCCACTAATGGAAACAACCAAGTACTTGGATCTGCTGATGCTAGACTCAAACTGCTGAGACCCTAAGCTGAGATTCTAACTTGATTAACAAGGTGGGTAATGGAAGGCTTTGCTCTTGCGTTGCATTAGAGATCACTAATTTTAATAGTTCTCTCATGTACACTTGTAATAGAAGACCCTCTCTTCTAAAACATTCCTGTAAAGCTCAAATAATATTTGGATAACTTTCTGATGTCTGGGGATAGCTAAGTGTGATCTTGTGAAGCTCAGTTCTCATTTTCATTACTTGCATTAAATACTGATATTTGTCACTACCGTACAAATTGTCATCTTTGTGAATCTTACAACCAAAAACTTAACCATTCTTGTAGATCACCATTAAATTTCTTCTATTTTAGGAAGTTTATAAATCTTCCATTTATTGTAGAAAGAAATATCTTCCGGGCTGTTATGCCGTGGTCTGCTGGAGATCTGTCTTCCAGACGTTTCGTCTACAACTGCGGTAGACATCCTCAGTGGCGTTGTCGAAGTCTCCTCGTGGAAGGTATCACTGCGACTGATGCGTCGACTGTCTGTGGGGCTCCATTTATACCATGCGCAACGTGCGCTGATTGGCCCGGGGCGTCCAGAGGCGTGGTGGCTGGTGGAGGGGGTTCTATCTCTCTTACGCTGCTGGTCTCTTCTGATTGGCTTACCTTGCTATCCTGTGAAAGCCTACGTAGCTTTATGACTTCCATTTATTATCCTGACTACGTATTGTTCCAGCATGTTCAATGCTTAATGGGCTGCCTACCATGTGTGGCATTGATACATTATGCATAGCTGCATATTCTCAAATTCATTGTTGTACTTTTCAGTGCTTTCTTTCTCGGATACAAGCACTGCCACTTCATCACTGTTATTTAAAAATGCATCCATTATTTTACTATCTAATGCATTAAGTTCTGCTATCAATGCTTTTGAATGACTGAGTGAAGCAAGTGAATCATGAAACTCAGGAGACGTATCTGTTGCAAAAATTCCTTTTAAATCGTTAATCTTCTTTGTGAAGCACTGTCTCACATATGTCCTAGTTTTCTTCAGTTTATCCATGTGTTTTCAATTTGTCCGAATTTAGAGATTAAACCAGGCACTGTATTATACATATTTTAGTCATGAATACACTATTTTGCAAAAATATTATTCCTTCTTTTCTAGGATACCATGGTTCCATGGAATTACCATGATTCCATCATGTTGGGGGCACCAAATGTTATAAATCTACATTAAAATACCATATCTGACTCCTTTTATATATTTTCAAATTTCAAATCTTGTAACAGAGCTCAATAATTATCGTGATGAATAAAACAAACATTCACATTTTCAACTTTTTTAACAAATGACAACTGAACTCATAATTAAACCTGTGGTATTGCTAACTAAATTTCTAACATGTACATTATGAAACATATTCATGTTGTATGGCTGTGTACCGTATGTTATGCATAATTGCATCAGATTATGACTTCATAGTTATTTCAGGTTATATAATCCTCCAAAACGCAACTTTGTGTTTCTTTCATAGTGGTATATTTATGTAATATATTCACATGGATACCATCCCACTGTGGAATTCTGGGAAATGAAAATGTTGATGCTTTGGCGAAGAAGGGCAGCTGAGCTATTTATAGACCTGTCACTAAAACTATGTATTACTCTATTAAAATATTTATTAAATCAACATACATAAACATCAACAGAGAAAATTTGATAACAGAATCCAAAGGGAAAAAATGGTATCCCCTTCAAACTCAATGTGATAATTCCAGACCTTCTGCGCATATTATCTGTAGCTGCATTTAGATTGCTAACAGGTCATGACTGTTTGACCAAACATCTGCACAGAATTGGAAAATACCATACTCCAATCTACCCACTATGCAAACGAAATCAAGAAATGGATTCAGAACCCCTCCAAATCAGCACTTCTTTGGCTGAGCATGAAAACATCTATGAAAAATATTGGAGTGCAGGAAGACTAATGGCATTATTTTCAAATGTCTGGCATTAGAAAACAACATTTAAATTACGTACCTTTCAATAAGCTGGTAACAGTGATGTGAATCTAAATTATAATGAAAACTGAATTGGATTGAAACACTTAACATCACTTACATGTAATCAGTCTTGACTGGTTTCAAGAGCTTAAATTGCTCCCATCATCAGAAGTAACTGATTAGCGAACACTAAAACTATCAAACATCCTTGGTTTTCCAATCTGGCAAAAGATATCAAAATTCCTTTTTGTTATAAGCAAAAAAAATGAGGATAAAGACAATAAACTTGAAGAAAAAACTTGAAAACTTAAGCAGAAAACAAAATTCACGATACCCTAAACTCAAAAAGCTGACAACCAACGACTTTGAAATAGTCAACTATAGAAGTTACATTATTAAACAGAGGTCTAAAAACGTGTGTTGGCTACAGTAACTCTACAAAAAACATACTTGCAGATATCGACATTGCGACAAATCAGGTAGATGAAAATGCCAAATTAGCAATTCAGAAACAATGTGGAACAGTCCTAAATGAGCTACAAACTATCAATCATAATAATTTCCCAGCCAAACAAATCCTCAGTTCCCTTAGATCCAAACCAGTCATCTATACAAAAGCAGATAAAGGTGGCAAATTAGTTATATTGGACAAAGATCATATTTCCAGGGTAGAACTTCTAAAAGAAAAAACATACTCAGAAATAAAAATAGATCCACTCAAGTCTCAAATAAAAGCCTTCAGGGATACAATGAACAATGTTAAAATCTTAACAGAAAAAGAAAAATCTAGAATAAAACCAAACCATCCTACTTTACCGACATTATATGCACTTCCAGAAATCCATAAACCAGCCAATAAAATGAGACCCATAGTAAACAGTATTGACTCACCACATATAATTTTGCAAAATGACTTACACAGAAATTTACAACACTACCCAAGTACAACAGTCTAAGTATCAGGAATTCTCAGGACTTAGTGAAGAAAATAGAACACTTAGAATTAAATCCAGAAGACAAACTTATATCCTCTGATGTCACAGCACTCTTCCCTAGCATCCCAACAGATGAACTGTTTGTCCAACTGAAGAAATGGCTTTTCCAAATCAACATACCTCAAGATGAAATAGATTTCGTCCGATATGACACAATGTTGGAGGACGTTAATTTAAAAAAAAAAAAAATGAAATAGATGACCTTATGAATCTCACAGAAATTACTGTGCAGCAAGTCAAAGGACCAGATACCAAGGACAAAAAATCTGATGTGTTGCACTCACACGACTTTCTCTACTCTTGTACTAACCATTCTTACAAACTCTTATTCCTATATCTTCTTCGTGTTAGTTAAAGTAAACATTTGTACAAATTATCTTATTGCTTATTTCCTTGTAGGTGCAAGGGGAATGTTAGAATACAGTAGGCTTTGTGCGATAGTCAAATGTTTTAAAGCTTTGAGATTCTGTTGTCTTTGCATACTTAACATATAAAAAAATGAACAACGATGATCCATTTCACGAAAGTTATAAGTTTTCCGAAACTCAAACACACAAGGAATATCTCCGAAATGGTTCACCTTGCAAGAAAATTTATTGAAACGTAAATTGTGTATTTGGGGTAGTAAGGGGTAGTGATGCGCCTCCTATAGCCTCTCCTACCCAATTCCCATCCTCATCCTGCCCGTGGTGCACCCTGCTTTTAACAGATGAGGCTCTGGGGACCGAATCACAGCGGTATAACTGTTTCATCTAAAATGGAGGAAATGTCATTTACATATGTGCTGGCCTATCACAGCACAACAGCGTCCCTCAGAGGCACATGAGGGGAAGGTCGGTGGATCTAAATACCACCTATTTAGTCCTCCCGGCTAGGTCCGATGGACCCATTGACCAATGATAGGTGTGGTCCCCCTTGCAAAATGGGGGTTTAAGTCGGGTGATGTAACTGCCACATTGTAAAACTGGTGCCCGTTAAGAAAACAGTTACATGAAAGCCACTTAAATAAAACAAAAGTCTAAATTCAATTTCTCATATTCCTCAATAAAACGCTTGATCATTAAAAAATTTTCTCATTCATACCTACAAGAAATAGAAACAAGTGCCAAAGATAAAAAATGGAGTACACTACTTTCCAACCCAGATATAATCCCCCAGAGACCAAGGAAAACAGCGGTTGCAGCCTTCCGACTATTGACAAATCACGACTGCTTAGCAAGTCATCTCTACAGAATAGGTATCTCAGCCTCACCAATATGTGTCCTGTGTAACGATCCAACAGAAATGAACGAAGACCACTTGAAAACCTGTGAAGCATTAAGATCAGAAGAAACTACAGTTCAAAAGTATTGGAAAGCACGAATGCTAATGGCTTCATTGCCAGATGCAAGGCACTAGAAAACAACATTTTTTGTATAGTATGATTTGGTCTCTCTAATTGTTTACCAGTTATGCAAAAGTCATCCAGAGTAAATACTACTGCAGGGGCTAAGGCCAGAAAATCCAAGATATACATTTCATTTGTCATAAAAATATCTCAAACAAAGGACATTTTAATCAAAATATTAGGGCCATTTTCAAGAAAATCAAAATTTTCGAAAAATGTTCTATGTAAAGGGTAGTTTAGGGCAGGGCTATTTTCTTCAAAATCTTCGTGTCGCATCCTTGAAAGACATTAAACTTAAATACCAACTTTGGTTTTTAACTGACTTTTCGTTTTTGAGTTATGCTGTCCACAGACACACACACATACACACACAAACCTTTTTCTAAAAATACTTTTTTTGGATTCAGGGGATCTCAAAACATATATTTCCGGTGAAATCTCGACATCGAATTTTTGGGTGGAATACAATACTTCCTATACTTACCACTAGAGAAAATAAAAAGCAGGAATCTTTCAAATCAGTTGCCCAGATTGTGACCAGATTTAAATAGGGAAAACCAAGAGGAGTTTAGAAACCACATTAAAAGAACACATGAGATGCATAAAATACAAACAGATGGATAAATCTGCAATTGCACACTATTTTTGGACATCCAACCACAACATTATGCCGAACATAAACTTTTAAAAGCTACAAAACACACTGTAGAGTTGGATACCTGGGAAAAAATTAATATCATAAAAAAGAAAATGATCTTTGATTTGCCTCGACCAAACCCCCTATGGAAGTTCATCAGCCCACCGCTAGATGTCAGCCCAACCAACCACTCACCAAACAACTTCAACAAGAACCAGTTGGTTAATTCTGATGATGAGAGCAAGTTAAGCTCTTGAAACCACTCAAGATTGATTACATGTAATTGATGTTAAGTGTTTCAATCCGACTCAGTTTTATTATAATGTAACAACATTTAAGGTTATCCACCTCTGCATAACTGCATGAGCTTATGACTTCATAGTTATTTCCACTCATACGGTTTATGCCTCTAAAATGCAATCTAACATAACATTGTATTTCTTTTATAATGTATATTTTCCCATGTAAGGTTACCTACCTGCCGCACAACCGCATAAGCCTATGATTCTATAGTTATTTCAGGATATGTGATTCATAAATTAATTTGTTTGTAAAATGAAGGGATCCTCATTTATCCTGTAATTGTGGTGATCAGTGTTACATTTAGGAGGTCTTTTTGGTTGAATTGAGGAATGTATGCATAACTAAACTAGAGTTCCCTGCCTTCTAGTTGCCAAAATTTGTTGTTATGAACGAGATTAGAGTTTCTCTCCTTCTTTGTATCTTCGTACGTACATTGCCAGAAGTTATCTCCATTCTCATCTTTATGCATTGCCAACTACACAATTCCAGTGCCATCCAAATGATGTTTTACTACCATTCGCTACTTTGATTTCTCATACGTTGGCACCCTGTTACAGGTCCATAAGCTCATATTCAGCAACATTACCCTTTTTTGCCTAGCTATTTTAACAACTATACAAATCCTCCTGTTGCCATATACTGTCACTATAGTGGAAATCTTTACAAGGTAATAAATACAAGCACTGAATTTATATGGTTTTATTTTTAACTTCTCCACACACTTAGTACTTGGTCATATTTCCCTTAACTTGTGTCACTTTCATGAGTCTCCTAGGCATTGAGTCTGCTAGATTTTCCAGTTCGTCACGTGCTGCTCGAGTGTTCCTCTCTAGCGCACATTCGATATTCCCTGCAGCTGCATGTCAGACTTGCAG
This sequence comes from Tenodera sinensis, assembly GCA_030765045.1. Taxonomy (NCBI): domain Eukaryota; kingdom Metazoa; phylum Arthropoda; class Insecta; order Mantodea; family Mantidae; genus Tenodera; species Tenodera sinensis. The sequence continues at coordinate 31,341,653 of CM060967.1, forward strand.
AGGTTTTAGCGAATGACAAAACAGCGGTTGACAGAGTTTTAAGTTTTTAGTGGAGTGTAATATCAGTTTGAGGGTTTAAAATTTTAGATATCTCTTTTTATGCTTTTTGATATATTTATCACCTTGTTTTATACCTGGCTTATTGCCACTGTTTTTTATTTACAATTTATTTCTCCAATTGTAAAAAATTTTACAAGGATCGTCAAATTCTATGTACATACAATACAAGTTATTTACATAAATATTAGACTAGTTGAGAATATTGGGAAGTGCAATATACCATATTTTATCAATTTATGTTTTATGTTTGTGTATATTTCTTTGTTACTAGTAATTTTATTTTTTGATTGAAATTTATATCTGGCTATTGCCATGAACCTTTTTTTTTTTTAAGGATGCTGATGACCACGAAGTTGAGCACCCTTAAACCTACATTTCTTCCTTCCTGCTAGATTTTCAAAATAGTTTTTGTCCATTTCCCCCCCATATCTGCTTCAGCACTTCCTTAATATTTGATACTTGCAGGTGTTCTATTTTATCTTTCATTTGATCCTGGTGCTGTTTTTATAAATTAATATGGTGATGGTGATGAGCTTTTGACTCTTTCGTTATCTCAGGTCGTGGTACTGGATGGAATGAACATACAGTCGGGGTTAACTTTAGTGAAATATTTTATTTGCACCTTGTTCACAGTATTTAAATCGTATCACAGTAGCAAGTCTTTTATTTCAGTGGATCGACTTCCCTAGCATCGCCGAGATTTAATGTCTGAAAATTTAGCAATATTTCGCTAAATGTGTTTTCTGTCACTTTACACTGTCTATTTTACGTCCTTTTATTTAATTGCACACTTCGTATTAACTAACTTGTTAATGTTAGCTAATGTTTCACTTATTCTACTCAAATTAACTGTCTTTAAACACTTAGTAAATTTACTTTCACTATTTTATGACGCGCACACATAAAAATGCGTCCATCTATACCAAAGACACGGACGCTATTCACAAATTCTTTTGGTTGCGAGTCTAGGATTCCGACTGCAATGTGTACATCCACGTATGCGTTCATCAAATAGTTCCCGCATTGTTAGGGAAGCAATCTTTAGCTATTCTCCCTTCGCTTTTAATATTGAACACATATCATTTTTTTATTTATACATATATATATATATATATATATATATATATATATATATATATATATATATTAAAATTAAATATGGAAATATTTATGACGTCTTTAAACAAACTTAATTGTTTGTAACAATGAACATTAATAAAACGTTTTCGTCATTTAACCAACTCATACCAACACCAAAAACAAATTACACTCTTAACAAATATTCATATAAGTGATTTTCTTTTGGGGTCTTACAATATCCTGTCTCAATCCCAATCATATTTAAATCTGAAGAATTACCAGGCCATTCAAGTACAGGTATATTATTGTCTTTTGGAACTTCTGAATCATCTTTGTTCTATGGGCATAGGCACCATCATGCATGAAATACTGATACTGATGATTTGGCCAAAATGTGATCAAATGCTGCTAAATAGTTAACTCCATTCATTGTGATATTCTTAGGTAGAAAATACAAGCCACCTGTATCATAATTACCACTAAAAGCATCTCAACCATCACACTTTCTGGATGTTTGTTTGCTTAGTGCAAGCTACCTATTAGTTAATATACTTTGTCATATAATGTTTGTGCATGTAAACTGTTTCAGGAGGAGCAAATGAAAGCTGAGGAAGAACGAAGACGTGAGGAACTCAGGTGATATATCCTGCATAGCTTTCTAACCAGTTTGCTTTTGTTTCCTGCATGTTGGATTACACACACCAAATTTTATTCATTTATGAGCCAACTCCTCATATTCTCTCTCTTGTTTTCAGTATAAAGTAATTTTGATAAATCATAAACACAATTGAAATAATAGTGAGCAAATATGTAATAAAAGACTTACGTAAAACCCTTTTTGTTTAGAATTTATTGATCTAATTTTCAATGACTTTCATAAGATATACTTCACACAAGATCATATGTGTGTGCATAACATTAACTTTCAAGTCATTCACAACATTTTTCTCTTACAATCTGGTATTGCATACTGGAAAACATCCGAAAACTCATTATAAGAGGCTCTTCATATAAGCTATCAATTTTGTATGCATTTTGAATTAATGTGGAATGTGTTAATACAATTTTTTTTCGTTATTTTGAATAAAATATTAAGCCATATGTGCAATATTTTTTTTAGCTTTTCTAGCATAACAGATGATCTAACACAGGCTAAATTATGCTTTGTGGTAGCAAATGCACCTAAAATGTACTGACTCAGCCACCTGAATTTGTAAAGCATACAAACAGCATGAGTCATAATCGGACATTCAAAATTCACAATTTTAACCAGTCCTACTCTGTGGAAGAATATACTAGCTATACTGATAATACTTGGGAGATCATATTAAAGTAACTTTGAACATTCAGTTAATGACTTTTCCTGTTTCGCTTGATCAAGAGTTAGAACTGTTAGAAGAGCATTTGTTCATCAGTAACATCACCTGCGTAATGACCTAGTTGTTGACAGGCCCTTAAACATTACACACTCACTCATTCAGCTTCAGTATTATTACTAGGGCTCAGATTTTTAGGTGCTAAAATCGTGGAAAATGTGTATTTTTTATGTGCTAAAACAAATATTTTTAAGATCTGAATGATCAAAATTATATAAATGTATGTGGTACTCACCAGACATTACTCTTGGAAGGAATCAAGTACTGTAGAGTTACAGTATACGATCACATGCTTCCTCAAATGTTCCATCCCCAAAGATTGACAATTGCCACGAAGAAATGTCTTGAATTTTGAAAATGATCGTTCCACATCACAAAAAGTAAACATGGAATGACACAACGTCTTCATGTTGCCCATCTAACACATTTGAAATTTTACAGACTATGTTAAATCCACTATTATTTTCAAACACTTCCTTGCATTTTCTTTTTACTTTCTCTACTATGCATAGCAAGTAGAGGAAGGTATACCACCCAAAAATTCGATGTTGAGATTTCACCGGAAATATATGTTTTGAGGCCTCCTGAATCCAAAAAGCATTTTTAGAAAAAGGTCAGTGTGTGGGTGTGGGTGCAGGCATGGGCACGAGTGTACTCCAGTTTGTGGGCAGCATAACTCAAAAGCAAAAAGTCTGTTAAAAACTACAGTTGGTATTTAAGTTTGTCTTTCAAGGATGCGACATGAAGATTTTGAAGAATTGTTGCTCCACTCTAGACTATCCTTTACATGGAAAATTTTTCGAACATTTTGATTTTCTTGAACATGGCTCTAACAATTTTGTTTGAAATGACATATGTTTAAGATATTTTTATGACAAATGAAATGTATAGTTTGAATTTTCTGGCTATAGCCCATGTAGTCCTGTTCACTCTGAATGATCTGAATTACTTTTGAATAACTTAAACCGTAAGAGATAGACCAAATCTTACTATACCAAAAATGTTAATCTCGCTGAAACACAATCTATGTCCAAATACATTTTTTGTAGAATGAACCATTTCGGAGATATTTCTTGTTATTTGTGTCAGGTTCAGAAAACTTACGCTTTCGTCAAATGCGACATTGTTGATCAGTTTTTTTATATGTTAACCGTGCAAAGAGAATGGAATCTCAAAGCTTTAAAAGATTAGATAATCACTCAAAGCCTACCATATTCCACTTCTACCTACAAGGAAATAAGCAATAAGATAATTATTATTTATTTATGCCAACAAACTTACTGTTGGTGTTTTTAAACACAAGCCGTGTGTGGGCAATGTTTGTGAGGTAGAACTGGAACTTAAAAATTCAATGCCACAGCTGGGATTTCAACCACAGACCCTCCGCTTACCAGGCAAGTGCTCTAACCATTAAGCTACTGTGACAATCTGCCAGAATGTCATTAAGATTATTTCTGCAAATGTTTATCTCAACTAACACGAAGAAGGTATAGGAATATGAGTTTTTAAGAATGGTTAGTACAAGAGCACAGAAAGTTACTTCAGTGCAACGCATCAGTTTTGTGCTGCGGGATCAAAAGGAACCTTGAGCTTTTTTTCCCCCTTCTCTCCAGATCCTGAACTACTTGAACTGCTTCTCCCGAAGACATTCCTACTGATTCCAGTTTCTTTATGGAATCACAGAGGAAACAAAGATTTCTTAATACTCTGTCTTTTAAATTTCGCAGTATATTGTTGCACTTGCACTACTTCTCACTCTAGACATGTTTATTGTGAACTCTAAACTGCCCATATCTAATTTCCCAACACAACACAACTATAGAACGTATAAACTTTGCAGATTCACAAATGACTAATTGACTATACAGTTTAAAAAGTATCTGTGTATATACTAGCTGGATTGTGAATCGATAACAGGTGCAGTGGAGGAATTCCCTGCTATCTTGCAGGCTCATGTTGCATGAGTAACCAGGATGTTTATATTTTCTTCCAGCTGAAGGGATACTATAGCTGACGTATCAGTTCTTCCAATAATGAATAACAAGTTGTGACATCATACCTGTGCAATTGAACATTAAAGAAGTGGATGATCTTAAAAATAATTTGTTAAAAATAATTTGCTGCTACTTTTATGTGATTTATGTGAAAATTATTTTTAAAATGTTTCCTTTATGCAATTTTTGTGTAATTTATGTGAATATCCCAAAATATTTAAATAAAAAAATCAGGAAATTGCATTTTTATGTGCAATAAAACTTAAAATATTTGCTCCAGTATGAATATCCCGGACATTAAACTTAGTTTCAAGTTCATGTTAGGACGCAAAAAAAAAATATGTATTTACCTAAAAGTCTGAGCCCTAATTATTACTGATTCATTTTAATGAAACTAAGACTGTAGTATAAAATTTAGAGATACATAACTTGCTATCATAAAAGTTACTTCTGTTTTCAGTCTAATTTAAAGAATAAATAATAAGCAATTCTTAGAAGTCGCATACCAACACACAGAATCAAAGGTAAATACTACTTTGCTAAAATATGATGATGCTCTGGTAATAAGTTGTGTGTGTATATATATAAAATCTTGAACACATGCACAGTATATGGAAACATTATACAGGGCGTAAATGAATAACATTGCATGAATTTTACTGGTAATAGATGGTTCATTGATAATTTGAGATAGCTAAGTTAATAAGTTATACATATTCAAAGTAATTAGAGGTTGTGACCAATAAATCATAAACAGAAAGAAATATGTCAATATTATCCACTGGAATCAAAATAGTGCTTATCAGGAACTTAGTAAAGCATGTCTGCTGTCTCTCTGAGGAAGCATTTCTAAATTGTAGCACTACCAAAAGCGCTTAAATTGGAGACTTAATATGTGGCTGCACGCCACTGCAGTGGATGAAAGGTTGTGGCGAGCGGCTACAGAAATACAGGAGAGTTCTGAAAAATGTGCTTTGGTCGCACAGTTCTGACAACTGACTGTGGACCTCATGAACCCCAGAAATCGAGTTCAAGTGCGGAGATGGTAAACTTTTTTTCCTTTTCTTTTCCATTTTGAGAGCAATGTTGTGTTTATGCTTTAAAATAGTAAACTACCACCATCATCATATGCAATGCGCATGGTATTGTTTACTTCTATTAAATAATGTATTTACTTATTGTTTTTCATTCTGCAATTCTGTGCACCATAATTTACAAGTCTAAGCATTTGCCTGATTATTCTTCTCTCGAAAGATTGCAAAGCCTTTTCACCGTTCATTGTTCATTGTGGTAGACGAAACCTCAGACCCATAGGTTACTACTGGCCTTATTAACATTGTATAAACTTTGAGTTTACTGATGTTGTAGTGTTTAGCACCTGCTTTTACTACTACGGCACCCCAGGCAGTGACACTGATGATACATGGAATGAAGATGGAGCACCGGTGGAATGAGATGACGGGGGAAACCAGAGCACCCGGAGAAAACCCGCCCTGACGCTGCTTCGTCCACCATGAATACCACATGCGGGTCCCTGGGATCGAACCCGGGCTGCCTAGGTGGTAGGCAAGCACGCTAACTGCTCGGCCATGGTGCCGCCTTTGAGTTTACTATTTCTGGTTATTATTCCATTAGAGAAAATCTTTGTATTTGCATAATAAGCTTATTCCCTGCCTGTATTCTGTCTCTTAGTGTATCGCTCAACTTATCAGATTTAATTAAGATACCAAGATATGAAACCTGCACTTACTCATTTATTTCCTACCTTTGTTCTGCTTGTATCAATCTATTGTATTGTAAAGTTAATATCAATTCAACTTATGTTTATAATAATTCAATCACATGTAGCTCTTTCAAGTGCGTATCAGTTATTTACTTGTTTCTTAGCTGTTAGTTAGGCTTGAACCATCTTATTTAAGGGAAAACTAAGTTCTCAGTATGCACCTCTAGGTCATGTAAATAATAGTTAAGCTTGAAACAAAGTTTAAATATTAGTTAAACGAAAAATTACAAGGCGACACAAATGTTTCCTGTAAATCAAATTAAATTAAGCATGCGCTTATGAAGGAAGAAAGAAAAAAAGATAGAAAGAGAGTGAGAAAGAGAGCGAGAGACAGAGAGAAAGAAAAAACATTAAAAAAATATGGGCTTAGGGACATTTGAACCTGCACTTTTAGTATGTGTGTATCTTTGCATCATAGCACCATATCCATTACAGAATTTGCTCACTTGTTCTCTCATCATGCATTACAGCTGCAGTGGACATGATCAGTGGTGTGCATACCCTCAAACAATTTTAAGGCACAGTTGCGTAATTTGTAATTCTAGACCATAGGTTTCCTATCTCAAATTGATTGCCTATGAACCGTCTATCACTAGTGAAATTTGTGTGGTGTTATTCATTTACACCCTGTATAACAAGTGCCTTTACTTGTGTTCTTGTACAGTTTGAAGAATACCAGCATAGTTTACTATATACTTTGTTTCAGTATCAGAAATTCCAGGAACAATTTTTAAAGAGCAGCCTAAATGAATCTTTATATCAAAGTGCAACTCAATACACTGAAAAATAGTGTATTGGTGCAGTTTAAATATTAAGTGTAAAGCTTTTGCATCTTATATTGCTTCACATTACAGAGCCATTTGGTGCAGTTTAAAAGCGTGTTGGGCAACGAGTGATAAGAACTCTTATCTTGATTCAGGTTGCAGTGATGGAATAAAGCATATACTGAACTTCTTCAATTAAATTTATGAAGTTATTTTATTGCACACTTTCTTAACACAATTATTACATTGTTATGGTAATTCCTGCTAATTGCATGTCCCAAATCATATACTTCACAATTGTTCAGAAGATTTCCAAAAAATGGCTACTGTTTTACATGTATAAGTTGACCAAGAAGTATTTGGAAAAAATGTCTATATGTAACCACGTACTCAATATCACTCGGCTCTTGTCTTTGTTAACAATACCCCCTTCTACTTCATCAGAATCATCCCAGTGAGGTGCACCACGTATATTATACAATTTGATGCTTGTTTCGGTCATGCCAGGAAAATAACATCAATTTATATTTCAAAATTCTTAAAATAGCATGATACAAAATAATTATTAATTATGTACACATAATTGAAACATCTAAACAGGTTAACAATAATTATTATGTCCACAATTTGAGAATTGATCAGATAACAAAAGAACAGAAAAAAATATTAAATTAACAAAATTAAGTTGTCTTAATGATTGTTTGATCTAAAGATTCCTTGAAAAATATATTTGGTTCAGCATGATGAAACAAAACTTTTAAATTTGTACAATTTTCTATGTAACATGACATATCTTGAAAGTTTGATTAAATTGTTAGATATTGATCGGATTGAAAGTAAAGAAACAATTAAAATAAGAAATGTTATACTTCTGCTTTAAAGCTTAAATATAAACCATAAGGTTTTACCAAAATAAAGTTTATAAATAACTGACATTCAATTCATGTGATTAACCTCACTATTCAAAAAACTTCCAAACATTAGTGTTTTACCAGAGTATTATGAAATTCTAGTCAATATCATGCACCCAATCACCACTTATATAACTTGGGCCCACCCTCTATTTTACTATATACTTATAGCACTGTTGCAAAGGTTTAAACCAAGTTGATCTTCAGTACTGATATGCTGGCCAGTGTTCTTTGCTTTAGGCAACTCAACTACAATCCTGATAACCAGCATAAATATCAGCTCTCATTTATGCAAGCAATTTTGTGTTATGCTACTTGATCTTAATGTACATTGATTTAGATGAATGTTGCACAATATTCTGTGTTGTACAAACTCAAAAACATGTCTCTTATTAGTTTGTATGACACAGGTGGCAGTTACATGATCTTAGTATTCATAGGTGTAAATGGAGCTGTTTATGCACATTGTATTGCTACATTGTGAACAAAACAGTTGATCAATGCTGTCACTTTGAGAAACCCAGAAGTGTAGTTTTGATTTTTCAGTGTGGCTTGTGTTTTCATATGAATGAATGTGTTGTGGTGGTATTTTATATATGGCAGGTAGCGATGAGCTATTTATCTCTGGCTCATATGAAATGGGTAGTGGATAAAGATGCGATAGCTAAGACATTTTCAATTAAAGCTGAGATTCCATCAAAATCAATTTTATTATAACATGTAATCCAAGTTATTTCACTCTTTATAAATATAATTACATTAAATATCCGAACTGTATGGTATATTAACATTGTATAATTTTCTTTTATGATTTCTTTAAATACATACACTTCCTTAACTTCCTTTGCTAATCAGTAGTTGGCTCTGTGGATATAATTGTGCAATATAATTATCCTACGCAATAGTTATCAGAGTATTTGGTATTCCAATACTTGATTGCAGATTACTGATGTGTTGTCCAATGCTAATATGCACACTTGTTGCAAATCGCCCGGAATATACATATTTTGGGAATGCAAAATGTGTTGAAGGTGCAGTATTTATTTCACTTGGTTACCTGGCTAACAACCATTGTCTCTCGTCTTTTTTATTCTCACTTATGATTGATGTTGGCCAAATTCTATTCCACTGAATATCTTCAGATTTTATAGTAAATTTACAAAAAATATATATAAAATATTCATATGACGGAACTATCAACATTTTTGATGGACATAAATTGACATAACAAATATTTGCATGAATTCTCCTATTAATTTCCTTGGACACACAATTTCTGTCCCAGAGTGAATGAATGAATTGGTTTATTGACTACTAAGCATACATTACAATTTTTGGCTACCTATGGATTAGGATCCCAGTGCTTATCATCACTGGGCAATTTTATTATTGCTCTTAACATTTACATATTTGGTAGACAAGTACTAATTGCTTTTTTCTTATTATTTCTCTTCCATGTTCAGTACTTGCTCCCATAGTCACTTTTCCAATTTTGTCCTTCTACATCTCTTCTCCTCCCTTGCAAACTTTCCCTTTCTAATTTAGATCTATCTTCTTATCTCTTTTGTTTACATCCTTTGTTCACTTCTCCCTAATTCGTTCACTCTTATTTGTCTCTTTTCTAGTTAACTCTAACATTTCCCTTTCCCTCCTTTCTTCATCTCCCTTGATCTTTCTAACATCTACTAAGACTAGTTTCAACGTTGCAGTATATCCTTTTCTGGTTACTTTTCACCTTTCCCTTCAGATTGTACACACATAAACTAACCCCACATCTTCTACATGCACATAATATGTTCTGCTCCGAATCTTCAGTTTCACTCCATATTCCATTGCCTGTTTTCATAGGAATTGCCCCCTTCTCGCACTGACTGCTACACTGACCTCATTTTCCCCTTCCCTCACTGCTCTTTATTCACTTTTCTTTCCCTCCTCCCTCTCCATAGTTAACTAATCTCCTTTGGGTTGGCCATCCGCTTCATTTGCCCTGTGTGATTTGATGTATTCACTATTGTCATCTCAAAGTCCGATGCACTTTGTTCATTCATCCTATTGTCCACTCTTCCGTCTGCTTGCATTTCTTGTCAATCATCTATCCACAATTACAGATGTATCACATTCGTCTCTTCTTTGTTCAGTTAATTGCTTCATTATTTCCTCCTGCTCATATGATAAGTCCTTATTTATATAAATGTCTGACCCTATTAGTTTCTGTGTCTGTCTTAACACTTTGTTTCTTAGTTGAGTGACTACAAATTTTGCTAGTATGTTTCGTTTCCACTTTCTTTTCCCAAATCTAAAAGTGTCACAGATCTCATAGTTTTTTTATACTTATGTTCAATCTTCTTTCCAGCAATTCTTGAACCTCTTGTCTTGCATCGATCCTATCTCTTTCGTCTATATCCAAAATCACTATGTTGAATCTTCTGTCTTCCAATTTCACTACTCTACATCTGTCATCAATCTCCTTTTTTAATTTCTTCCAATTTCTGGTATATTTCTTCATCTCCTTTGCTTCATGCCCATCAGCCTGCTTCCACCTCTTCTCTTGTAGCTAGAATTTCTTCTAAATCGTTCAATTTTTCAATCACTGAGTCTGTCACCTAGGTTGCCTTTGTCACTTAGCTGCTTTTACTTCCTCTTGTCAGGAGCATCACTACTATACGGTTGCTCCCTTCCACTGCTTGCTTAATACTCCTGTTTTCACATGTTGTGAGAGTAATCTGATTATTTTCATTCCAACTTTTATCAAGTATGGATACAGAACGTTTTATGGAAGAAATTTGTCCAATTTGGGATTTCGGGTCAGAAAATTACAAGGATTGTGACAAGAAGCAGTGATTTCCCTTACAGGTTACAAAATGTGCTGTCCATGAGCTTTGCACTGTCTATCAGATGTACACTGCTATCATTTTCATGTTTTTTTGAAGTTAAGAGTTTGTACAGTAGTACAGTGCACATAGATTCATATATGTAGCTGTCAAACTAAATGTGAAAACATGCTGGTAGAACTGATTTCCTAACAATACACAGTATGGTATGTTGCATGATAAATAAGACTACCAAAAATAAGGCAGCATCACATCATTCCTTGTCATGCACCACAAAATTGCTTTTGTAAATGAAGTTTTACAGGCGCCCATGTAGCTAGGACCTATTTTCAATGTCAAAATCAATTTGGGTCAAATATAAATCATGATGAAAGAATTCAGAATAACAAAGTAAAACAATTACTTTTGCCCAACACCATAGTTTTGTAATATTAATACTCAAATGGCAAGTGCCAAAATAAGAGAAATGTTGTTGTTAGCTAATGCTGGATTTCTGACAATTAAGTCATTAATCCTCTTGCTCTCCAATATTTTTCACTGATGGATGGGGCACTAGAAGTAGCCGGGCATATTTGAAGGTGGTCTCGATCCATTTCCTCTTGCAGATCACGTAGAGGATAGAGTGGTGAAGAATATATCCCAATTCTGTTTAAATGTTTTGCCAGACAATCATGTCCCATAATCAACCTGAAGGTTGCAACTGCTGTTTTTCGAGGATACTCAGGAATTACTGTTTGAATGTTTGGTAGTTCCCATCTTTTATTCTTTGATTTTTCATAGTAATACTTTGCAATAATTTTTTTGAATTCAGAGTTAACTAATCTTTTAGCTGCATAAAATGGTAGATTAACTATAGATTTTTGTACACCGCTGGTACCCTTTTTTGTAAGAAAATCAGCTTTCTCATTACCACTCAGTCCATAGTGAGCTGGTATCCATTGGAAGGCTAGGTGTTTTTGAAATGCTGTTAGATGGGTAAGGATTTTCCAACATTCTATAATTGTTTGGTTTTTTGGTGATAACTTGGAAGTAATTGCTATAATTGCTGCCCTGGAATCTGAGAGAATAACTGCTTGCTGAAAATGTGAAATTCTATACAAAAGATTTTGTAGGGCCATTCGAATTGCTTCAATTTCTCCATCAAAGTTAGTAGTTCCATAACTTAAAGATTTGTAATAGGAAAAGAGGTGACATGTGGCTCCAGCACCTGCTCCATCTTGGTTTGATATCAATGATCCATCAGTATAAATATGCAGCCATTCGTGTTCTGGAAATCTAGTATGGATTGTCTCTAATGCCAATAATTTTAGAACACTAGTTGGAGTATCACTTTTCTTAACTTCTTCTGTCAGGTGTAAATAATATGTGATGTCTAATGTTTGTGTCGGATTGACTTTAGATATGAAGTTTTCCTTTGAATTAGGAAGGTGTACATTCTTCTTGATGTCTTGAATTTTGGAAAGAAAGCTCTCATGAGTCTTTAGTGTATGTGTAAAATTTCTCTTGTGCCATGTATTGAATGGGAGTCTGATCAACTTTTCGTGTTGAATAAGAGTCGCTTTTTCTATTTCATATTCAATGGGGTATTGGTTGGTTAGTATTTCCATAGCTGCTATTGGTGTGGTTTTGATAGCACCTGTAATTAGTCTCAGACTTTGGTTTTGAAAGATTTAAATTTTTTTTGTGTTTGCTGTTACAAGAACTTCGCTGCAGTAAGTAAATAATGACTTTATATATACATTGTATGTTATGTTAAGAGTTGCTCTGGAACATCCCCACTTCATTCCTGTCAGACGTTTTAACAGTGAAAGGCGCCTCTCTGCTCTTTGTATTACATTTTCTATTTGTTTGGTCAATGTAAGTTTGGTATCAAATGTAACTCCTAAATACTTTGCTTCCTTTGTTTCTGGTAATTGTTGACCCTTAAAATTTAGTTTTATTTTTAGTGGGTTTTTTCTTAGTGAAAAGATTTGGTAGTTTGATTTTGTTGTATTAACAGTCATTAAATTTTCTTTGGTCCACCTTTGTAGGTTGGTTAAGGATTGTTGCATGGTTTTTTCTAGTTCTGTACTTTTGCTTTTTGGTTTTCAAGTCCACATTACTAAGTCATCAGCAAATAGTGCACACTTCACACCTGATTCTTGTATTTGTTTGGGAGATCATTAATAAATATATTAAAAAGTGTAGTGCTGAGCACTGCGCCTTGTGGTAAGCCACGGTGTACTTGTTTGTATTTAGATATATTTCTTCCATATCTGGTTGCAATAAAGCGTTGTGTTAGGAAATGACATAGCCATGAAAACATTGGACCTTGTATCCCTATTTTTTTTACTTTCTTTAGTAGTTTTGTTCTGCATATAGAATCATATGCACTTTGGAAATCAATAAAAACTGATAAATTATCTTCTTTTCTATTGAAGGAGTCTTTGATTTCTTGACTGAGAAGTAAGACTTGTTCATTTGTAGAGTGGAACTCTCTGAATTTTTTAATTATTTTGTTGTTTAATGACGCTGTCAATTGCCAGGATCACATCAGCGTCACCGGTGTGCCGGAATTTCGTCCCCCAGGAGTTCTTTTACATGCCAGTAAATCTACTGACATGGAGCTGTCGTTTTTAAGCACACTTAAAAACCATCGTCCTGGGCCGGGTTTGAGCCCGCGACCTTGGGATCAGTAGACCAGCATCTAACCAACTGAGCCACCCAGACTGACGGAACTCTGAATTCAGCTTGACATGGGGATATAAAATTTTGTGATTCTAGAAACCAATTTAACCTGTTTGACACCATTCTTTCCATCACTTTTGCTATTATGCTAGTAAGAGCTATTGGTCTATAATTTTTTTTATTTCTGATGCTGTTTTCTCTTTCTTCAAGAGTGGGACAATTATTGCTTTTCGCCATTCAGCAGGTACAGTGGTTTTCCAGGATAGATTGTAGAGTTTCAGTGGTTGTTTTGCTATTTTTCCAAGGTTTTTTTATGAACTCTGGATGTATGTGATCTGGTCCAGGCGACTTTTTGTTTTTCAGATTATTTATTGCAATGTTCAGTTCTTGCATATTAAAATTTTGAAAGAAGATATTGCACTGAGTGTTAGGATCACATTCTCTTTCTTGTTTCAAATCTTACTTAAATTCTTTACGTTCCTTTTTATTTTTTCTTGTTACTTTATGTGAATTAGCATAATATTTATTGAATGTTTCGGCTATGACTGCATCATTTACTAATATTTTATTATTGTGTATGATAGGTGTACTGTTGTTTTCTTTCCTGTCCTTGACATTTTTTATGAACTTATGGGCTTTGTTACCATCTGTCCTATAATCCATTTTTTCTAAGAAATTATTAAAGTGATTCTTTTTAGCAGTATTAATTTCTTTTTTTAGTGAGGCACATTTCTTCCGCCATATTTGTGTATCCGATATGTTTTTTGTTTGTTCAACTGTATTTCTAGCTATATCCCTTTGCTTTTTTAGTTCTTCTAACTGGGGGTTCTAAAAGGGTTTGAAATTTTTAATTCTTCCACGAGGAAAATAAGAGAAATAGAAGGTGGCATTCCGTGATGAAAATTCCAACATATTGTCTTGGCCTCAGAGAAGGATCAAGTGACAGCTATCTCACACCACTGTCTTGTAAGCGGGCCAGCCATCAGTCATACAACAATGAGCAGTTCAGAATAAACACTGTTGCACACATTTCTAACAGCTGAACAACAGAAACCAAGAAACTTTGGTTTCCAGAAAAGTCATCAGTAATTCAGAGATTATATAAGCAGACTGGCTTGTGAATGGAGCGAGTTAATTATCAGAGTGAGTTGTGAACAGTTGAGCATGTTTGTGTTACCATAGCAGTGTCAAAGTTACATTACAACATAACTGCTTCAAGTTGTAAGGTCGTGAATTGTGATTCAGTTTTACAAGAAATAGAGCGAAATAAAAAGTAAGAACTTCTAATTTGTCAAAATATAAAGACTCGCATTTCATCATTCATGAGAAATGCAGTTTTATGGAGTTCAATATGAAGAAATAGGGGAAGTGATAGAGTGGGATAGTATCCAATTATTTTTACTGTCACTGCCACCTTTTTATAACAGCTAGATGAAGTACTCTATTCTGAAAACACATTTGAAATCAAGATTTCCAGAAATATAGTTTTTTGAGATTCATTAAGCCCAAGAAAGCATTTTTTTAGTAAAAGAAGGGGAAGTGTGGGAGGATAAGAGAGATGCAAAGGTAGAGCTCATAAAAGTACGTAATATGTTATATTAATTTTTGAGACATTCCACATCATAAGTTTACATTTTCCCAAAGAAAGGCTACTCAGGTTGTGAGCTCTTGGAGTTCATATGTGTTGGGGGAACAAGTCAGCGGCTGTCTGGAAGAGAGAGAAGCATCTCTGCATATAATCTAATGGGTGTTTACTAAAACCATAACATTATACTGAAAACTAATGATAACGATTACCACTAATATGTATTATACAAGGTGTTAAAATGGTTACCGTGATAGCAACATGTTTCTGGCATCCATGTATATGAAGTGCCATAAGCTTTACAGATGTGATTCTGGCAATTTCTCCTTAGATGTGTTGTTTTAGGTCTTTTGTTGTGTGCAGAATATACCATAAAGCCCAATGCATAATGTAAACTTAAAAACTAGATGGTAAGTATTGTAATGCAACCATTTACAAGTAAGCACATAAGCATAAAAATAAACATTAAAATTAAATGTAAACTTAAAAATACAAGCTTTCAAGTTTGTATCTATTTCAAACATAAACTAGTCAATCAGAGGACGATTCTCTTTACATGATTATTCTGCCGTCTCCCATCAGACTTTTCGTCACTATGTGTTGGCTTGCTAACAGACTTTCTGTATGAGATCATGAGCCAGAAATCACTGGGATATCTAGAAAAATTGCAACTAAACAAACTGATTGTAGATGATGCTTTCTTATGAGTTTATCCTCATTGAACTGTGTAGCTTGTTCATGTATATAACCTTAAAATGTATACAGAATAATAGGCCAATTTTTTTAAGCCAGGTGTCAAGTATTGAAACAAAAAGTTAATGCCATTTTCCAAAAAGTTAAGGACGTCTCACTTAGGTTGATTGAGGAGAGTAACATACTGACATTGTACTGAAATCCCCTCTCTCCCATATAATCTAGAAGATCATCAACACATTGCAGTATGGTACAATGACAAACACCAGAAACTGAGCTTGTTTTCAATTTTCACAGAACAGGCAGGACAATAACAATGGATACTACACACCATTGTCACATGGCAGGATGTTTATTGGTACCTCCTAGAGCTCCCTCTCTCAGTGACTCAAACGTAAAAAGCTTAGTTCTTAAGCAGAGGAAAAGTAATGTACCTTTTTTTTCTTTTTTCCCTTCTGGTTTACAAAGATACCTGTATAACCTGCACACAAATAATCAGAAGCTTACTTTACATCATATGATGACACTTCCTTTCTGTCACAAAAGCCTGACCCTTTGCCATGAGTAAATATTTTGTGTTAAGCATTTCAAATACTGAAATGCCCGACTGGAACTCGCCAACTGTATCTGGGTGTAACTCTACAAGTGATAGGGAAGTCCTTCACCAAGTATATCCAGGAAAGATGCAATGCAGCAATAAAGGCCACTTTTGATATCGAAAATGTTGAAAAGCTGTCAGTTGAAACTACAATAAGATTAAATAAGGAAAATTGACAATAAGATTATTTCACATTAAGGTTTCTCCAATAGCATGCTACGCAATTGTCGCAATCTGGACTCGTTTAAGTTCTGGCAATCTGAAAGGGTTAGAAGCAGTCAAAACCACCTTCCTGCGGAGAGTACTTAGGATACCTAGATCAGCGAGAACCAGAATAGTTTACCATCTCACCAACACTGGCTTCTTCATAAGGGAAATAACGTCAATACACAACCTGCCACACACCCCAGCCTACGAAGTGCACATAAAAGAGAGATCTGAAAAAGCAGAAGATATAGATCAAAGTTTCTTCTTGACCCCAGCTATGAATATGGAAGACTGAAAGGTGCCTAACTTTCCCTTGCGACACGTGTTCACGAGGACTGCTGCACATGGATTTCACTACAGAATATGCAATCAGAAAGGGTTTCACCACACTGCGAATCAGCATCTCTGTACTCTATGTGACCAAATATGTGATCAGCACCATTTACTTGACTGTATAGTAAGAAAAAAGTTGCTTAAATTTTATGCAGATCATAAGAACTTTCAATGATTCATCGTTAATAAATAACTAAGTATAATTAAGGAAAATTGAAGCTATTAACAGTGAAGCAACAAGATTCTAAAGTAAGAACAAATTAGAAACTAAAAACTTCACTTATCTTAGTATTATTTGCTGACCCTGGGTTTCAAGCTGTGTCCTGCTCATTCTCAAAGCCATATATGGAAATTCTTAGGAGTAGGCTACAATTCAATGAAAAATCTGGAGCTGTTAGCAGTGAAGCAACAGAATCTAAAATGAAAACAAATTTAGAGACTTAAAGCTTCACTTATCTTAGTGATTGCTGCAAGTTCTTGAGATATTACATAGACATATGTTTCGTGATGACTCCACATTTTCAATACTCTGTTTAAAACAGTTACCATAGCTACATATGTTCAACTATTTAATATTTCTATGTGTTGCCAACCTCTGAAAACAAAGCAAACTTATAAATGCAATCTATCGGTGGTATTTCAAAATTCATAATGCAGTCCCTGTTTTTTAAAATGAATATCTTTTCCCAAACCATTAAATGTATAGATCCATTCAATTGTTTTAATAATTGAGCCTCAGGATTTATTTAATGATTAAATTACCAAAAATGATCTACCGCTGATTTATCAATCTGTTAATATTTAATATTTCTAAAATGCTCCTTCATTGTGGTTTCCAATTGAAGTTTAGTTTTACCAATGTAAACCCTATCACAATCCAATCAGCTAAATTTATAAATGCCAGATTTTTTATAATTTGAAATGTATCCTTTTTCGAAAAATTTAGTAAATTTTGTGTATTATATTTTTATTTTGAGGGACCAAAGTTATTCCATGTTTCTTAAAAGTTTACAAAAATGTGTAAGGAATATGGAATAACTTTGGTCGCTCAAAATAAATTTAATATACAGAATTTACTAAATTTTTCTAAAGGATAAAATTCCATATTGTAAAATATCTAGCATTTGTCAATTTAGCTCTTTGGATTGTGACAGCATTTTACATTGGTAAAACTAAAGGTCATTTGAAAACCAGAATGAAGGAGACTTTTAGAACTATTAATTATAAACAAATTGATAAATCAGTGATGGCAGATAATTTTTGATCATTTAATCATGAAATAAATCCTGAGGTTAAATTATTAAAACAATTGATTGGACCTATAGATTTAACAGTTTGGGAAAAGATATTCATTTTAAAAAACAGGGATCCCTTTATGAACTTTGGAACACTACCAATAGATTGTATTTATAAGTTTGTTTTGTTTCCAGAGGTTGACGACACGTAGAAATATTAAATAGTTGAGCGCCTGTAGCTATAACTGTTTTAAATAAGGCATTGAAAATATGATGGAGTCATCACGAAACATGTCTGTGTAATATTTCAAGAACTTGCAGCAATTACTGCGATTAGGAAGCTTTTAGTCTATAAATTTGTTTTTATTTTAAATTTTAGTAGGCTACAAGTTATCTACACTCAAACTATATGTCAAAACAATCTAAACAACAATAACCAAGGGTTACTGATAGGCACATAAACATTGTCTGGTAAATGCTATCTGCAAATGCCAAATGACTTTGAGGGATAGGAAGTGTTTACCTACAATATTCCTGCCTATAACCCAGTGGAGGTCAACTTTATTTCCTTTCGTCCTGGCTGTAATGCTTAGGAATTCCCAAGCCTGTTAGAACAAAGACGGTATGCAAAATAGCTGCATCTAGCTGCGTAGATCTCTTGTAAAATCATTGTTAATAAAAGGAAAACATGTCATGTTGAAGCCAAGTGGATGGAATTGTACAGCATGTTACCTGCTTCTTTAGCTTGTGTACACAATATTTATTGCCATGCCTTGTCGTGAATCTATGAGAGTGTGGCTATTAAGCATATATTAATACATTTATTATGATGCTTTTCACAATCAGGTCATTTTGTCTAGCACAAAATGTGTATCAACTTTTAGGATCTCTTAAAAGCTCATCTCTTTTCTCACCTGTAAAATTCATATTTGGATTAGTTGTTGGGTAATTATTTGTACTCCGTGTGGTAGCTTAAATAGAAATTAAATTAACTAGATAAACTTTCAACAGACAGCTCTTTCAAACTGAAAAATAGCAGTTTTCAGTTGTAAAATAGATTTTGTATTGCAGGACACCAGCTAATATCATCCTGCTCCTAAATCTGTACAGATGAAATCATTAATTGACCACTCTAGGGTACTGAGATGAAACTTTGTGTAAAGATTTAGAAGAAAATTTGCTAAAACATTTTAAATTTTTTTGAAAGAGGTACAGAAGTATCTAATTTATAAACAGCAGACCTTCTTAAAACTACTAGTTGTTTAGGCAAACTGCTGCAGGTATGGAGTTGAAAGAAAGATCTTAAATGAAATCATTTGACGTCTTTACTGTCAACCACTTTTGCACTATTGCTTATAAAGGTTTTGAAAATCATTCATTGACACATTTCAAATTTGTTGTATGAAACTTTAGAAACACTTTACTTCTAGATTTAAATTTTTATGTGAGTTGAAATGGTATTTATCCACAGATTTGAAGTTTTATTGAAATTAATAGAAAGTAAGTCTCAACATTTATTTACATTAAGTCAAGCAAATATTTTAGTTATCACTTAAACGTTCATTTGCCTTGCTGTGTTCTACACAAGTCTCTTTGCTACTGCTTCAAAATTTCACATTAAAGTGTTTTAAATTTTGCAATTGCATTCACAGTTCCAACACAAAATACGAAATCAAAGATGAACTCTTGAAACTTGCAAAGAGGGTGGGAGTAAACAAGAAATAGCTTTAGAAAGACAGAATTATACTGAAAAATGCAATGCTATAGCTGGGATTTGAACCATGGAACCTCTGATTTATATCTGGTTACTCTAATCAACTGAGCTACAATGAGAACATGCTGGCATGGCATTAAATTTCCCAGTTGACTTTCATCTTTCCAGCCAACCATAAGGATGTGGTTCAAATCTTAACTAAGGTGTTGAATTTTTCAATCTGGGCCAACCTTTCCTTTCCAACCTTGTGTGAAGGAACAATTAGCATTGATTAACCTAAGAAATACCCTTTACTTGTAATTCATTATGAAAATGCAATCTGGTAGATACATAGTGGGCTCTGTCCTTTAATTTTAGAGTAATAAAATAGGGAAATCTATTTTCCAGCTCATCTTAACAGTAAGAGGAATGTTAGACTAAGTGTGAAATAGTTGAGCATATTTATGTCAGCTAAAAAGTCAGGTTGAGTTACATTGCTGTGTACGGAGATAGCTCTAAGATTATCATTTTAAATTTTCTAAGATGTTGCATCTTCGTATTTTAAGAAAATGCGCTGTAAGTTTGGATCAGGTTGATGATAAGAGCAAATGAACTCGTGAAATATGTTCTGTTTTACATAAATGTAAATGATGTATTAGAAACCAACTCGCATAAGTAATCTTCAAATCATACTGTAATTTCTAGGTAAGGAATAATTAGATTAGCAACGAGAGTCTAATATTTAGCTAATTATTGAGTTGATTTTTGACATTACATCACTTATTTAATAAGAAAGGCATAGGGCTAAGAACCATGGTTCAAATCCTGGCTGTGATATTGAGTTTTCCATTTCTGATTCTATCTTTCAAAGGAAAACATGTTTCAGTGTCGACTAGGAACTGAGGATGAGAGCAAATAGCTCCTGAAACATGTTTTTTCTAATTAAATAAGTAAGTTATGTTGTTTCAAAAATGTACTCAATGATAAACTAATTGTTAGTGCACATCATTTTCTGGAAATCCAACATACAGAATTTTAATTATAAATTAAATTAGTCTAATATGTTTTAGACAATTAATTTGGTGCAATAGCAATGATGGCTCCTTTTCTAAAACAGGAAACAGGAGGAGACCCAAAGGCGGACACAGGAGGAAGAGAAGCGCAAGCAGTTGGAGGAAGAGTTGAGAAAAAGTGATATTGAGAAGCAGAGGCTACAGGAGAAGATGTTAAGGCTGGAGGAAGAGCGACGACAAGAAGAACGTCTGCGAAAAGAAGAAGAGAGGAAGCGTTTGGAGGAGAAAAGAAGACTGGAAGAGAAACTACAGCAAGAGGAAGAGCTGCGGCGTCAGCAGGAGGTAACCAAGTTCATCAAGACTTATTGTTTTCCTTTAATTTCAGTTTTGTAGTTCAATAATTATGTACTGCAGTAGATTTAATGAATCCAAGGGTATATTGGTTTGTGAAAAGGGGCTTAATCTACCAATGAGAACTCCAATAGAAAAATAACTTACAAATTATTCAGTGTAAGCTTGCAATAACATTTTACGCTGACTTGGACAGTAATTTAAAAACTACACATTTTCAAAATCTTCTTTACTTGATGTAAAAAAAACATCTGTACTCATATCTGAATGAAATTAGAATCTTGGAAATTTATCTTACTCCTGGGTAGGTCATGTACAATATGCCTTTTATTCAAGTATACACAGGTACTTGCTAATTAAATATTGATTTTATTGTAGTTGATTGATATTTTCTCTAAAAGATTTCTGGTTTCAGTTTCTGTTACTTCCTCTGTCAATATAAGTTTTCATACATTTTTCAGGAAGCAAAAAGGTTGGAAGAAGAGGCAGCATTGGCAAGAAAGCGAGAAGAAGCACTGAAAAAAAAGGAAGAGGAAAAGAGACGGAAAGAAGAAGAAAAGGAGAAAAAGCGGAAAGCAGAAGAGGAACGAAAACGGGAAGAAGAAGAACGGCGAAGGTTTGTAATTTAGATCTTCCAAACTTATGATAAAACCCCTTTAACATTTTGCTGCATTTTACATCAAATTTCTGAAATTCCTTTTATAAATGCATTTTAAAATTTGCTTAGTCAAACTATTCTATTTTAGCTTAAAAAAACATACATGCAAGCATATGCACACTCTCTCCTCCTCCTTCACACCACATATAATATGCACATAAAATATTGTATTTCTTGTGATTATCGTAATTTACTGTTTCTTGTAAACCTCTGTTCAAGGTAAATTATTGGTTTGCGGAAAAAACTTGGGTGAAGGGTCCTGTGTACTAAGTTTTAACATGCAGCAACCTTTTCCTTTTTATCTTAGAAAAGGAACTGTTAGGAACCAACAGTTCCAAAAAGTATTTTGAGAAAGAACAATTGAGGGGTCCCCATTTCTAATTTTTGTAACTATCAATCATTATCGCTGGTTCCGTCCATTGTTGTTCATACTGGAAATGCAGAAAACTATATGTTGCCATAGTTACTGTGATGTTTTTTTGTAACTACTAATCAATATTGCTGGCTATGTCCATTGTTGTTCAAATGTAGATTAACTCATGCTGCAGGCATTAAAATATTCTATGACCAAAAATTTGTTAAAAATTAAATGCATCCATTATGCGGTATGTCCATTACGCCCGTAAATACTGTTTCCATTCATTTCATTTATGTTTACAGAGCAGTTCATTCACAATCTCTAGTTTCTGCTTTTTTAATGGAAACTGTACCTCATGGAATATTAATTGTCGGATTCCTGTAATATTTTCTTTCCCTTTGAACACTGACTTCAATGTGCACATATCTAATTTATAAAATTGTTCTCTGCTTACCAAATGAGTGTGCTGTATTAGTCTTTTGGCACTGTTGAGTTGAAAATGCCACTGATCTGTTGGATGTTAGTATTTCTTGTATTTTGTTATTGCAGTCTAGAACTGGATAGTCACTTCCCAAATGTGTGACTGCCATATTTTAGTAATATATTGATTTTATTCAGCTGGATTTATTATTAATGATTTATTATTAATGGCATCCTTACTTCCTTCTCTATACTTCTGAACACTAGTTAGTTGATGACAGAAGTATATAAGGTATATAACAACACTGTTACCACACATCCCCTAGGGGCCTACTACGGTAGGTATGGGTTTGATGCACCTGGGGTCCCAAGCCAACTGACTCCCACAATGTGGGTTCCTCTTCATGGTGAGGGAGTCAGTCAAAACACGCACCCACGTGTAGGCCGTACATAGAGACCTGTGTCGGTGGAAAGGATTATCCTGGTAGGTTGAGGGATACATATCAACGATCACCTTCCCTGCTTGATCAGCCTGCTCTCCAGTTACATATCCTCATCACGTGTACCCACCTGGCAGCTCCACAGAGCAAACTTGCCTCTTTTTTGCCACTTAGCTGTTTTCGACGACCGTGTGTTTGGAGATGTTCATCAGATGGTGGATCACCTTACTACTGTGACTGCCGAACGTGCTATCCTCCTATCGTCGGCCCAACTGAGGCGTTTACCCATTCCTTGGATCAACAAATGCCTGGCAGCATCCTACCCTCGGTAATCTGGTCATCTACTAGCGATTATGCGCCTGTGCTCATCACATCACACAGGCCGGTAAGAGGACATCCTAGCACCGCTTTGTAGAATCCTTTAAGGCTTCACACCATCATCTGTGATTTGGAACAAGCTCCGTTGTGTGGCTGGCAACATCTCTTGAATTATGGTGCACAGTCTTAAGATTAATAATGGCACCGTAGTTTGCCCTAGGGTTGTTACTGACGCTCTCGGTGGCACTTTTGCAGATATGTCTAGTTCATCACATTACCACCCAGACTTTTTACCAATCAAACACCGAGTTGAGACGCATGATTTTTCTTTTCACTTTGCCAACCACGAGTGTTATAACGCCATCTTCACCATGTCATAGCTGGAGCAGGTCCTGGTCTCTTCAAGGCAGTCCGCTCCTGGGCCGGAGGGTGTTCACATTTCAATGCTGCAGCACCTGTCTTTGCCTGGCAAACAGTTTTACTTACAGGTATTTAACTATATCTGGTGCTTCACTATTTACCCACCCGCTGGCAAGAAGCCACCATCGTCGCGAGTTTAAAACCTGGAAAGCACCACCATCTACCCTCCAGTTATTGTCCTATCTCCCTCACCAGTTGCATCTGCAAGGTGATAGAGCGGATGATCAACGGGCGATTGACGTGGTGGCTTGAAGCTCAACATCTGCTGTCAAACGTTCAGTGCAACTTTTGTTGCTTCCGTTTGAGACAGGATGTTGTGAGACCCCAAAAGAAAATCGTTTATGGGAATATTTGCTAAGAGTGTAATTTGTTTTTGATGTTGGTATGAGTTGGTTAAATGACGAAAACGTGTTAGTAATGTTCATTGTTACAAACAATTAAGTTTGTTTAAAGACGTCATAAATATTTCCATATTTAATTTTAATATATATGTATAAATAAAAGAATTATATGTGTTCAATATTGAAAGCGAAGGGAGAATGGCTAAGGATCGCTTCCCTAACAATACAGGAACTATTTGATGGACGCATACGCGGATGTACACAAAAAGAAGTGTAATGCGGCGCCAATTGTCTAGTTATTAGTGTCTATGCGTTTGGTGTGGATGGACGTATTTTTATGTGTGCCCGTCATAAAAATAGAGAAAGTAAATTTACTAAGTGTTTAAAGACCGTTAATTTGTGTAAAATAAGTGAAGCATTAGCTAACTTTAATAAGTTAGTTAATACGAAGTGCGCGATTAAATAAAAGGACGTAAAATAGACGAAATATAAAGTGATAGAAAACACTTTTAGCTAAATATCGCTAAATTTTTAGACATTAAATCCCGGCGATGCTAGGGAAGTCGATCCACTGAAATAAAAGACTTACTACTGTAATACGATTTAAACACTGTGAACAAGAAGGTGTGAATAAAATATTTCACCAAAGTTAAATCCGAGTGTATGTTCATTCCATCCAGTACCACGGCCCGAGATAACGGAAGAGTCAAAAGCTCATCAACATCACCAACTTCGTAACATAAAAACAGCACCAAATGGCTTACCCAAGCGTGGAGCACGAATTTTGGATGGAATGAAAATCTTCGGGAAATGAACTTACGCGAAATACCAAGTGACGCCAAATCTTCGTGCCAAAAAGGAAGAAGATGCCATTAGACTATCGTTTGAAATTTACGACTTCGGAAACGCCGATGAACGGATAATCAACGCGGGGAAAACACCAGAGATCGTCTAGCGAAGCCAACCACCCAAGAGATGCACGTAACTGGATAAATCAACGAGAAAAAAGTAGGACCAAAAATTTTTATTTTCATATTCATTTTATTTTTATGTTACTGCGAAGCGGCAAAATAGTAGGACTTTTAAACCAAAGTGAACTGAATAAAGAAATTAGAATGTCGCAAAAAGAGAGATCTAGTTACAGGAGTAGGGGAAGGGGCAGATAGGCCTAGTTTATCAGATAGAACCAGAAAGCGAGGAACAGATAGCAATAGGAAAAGACCAAAGGTTATTAATGATTATGTTTGAAAGACTAGAACAGAATATGAAGGAAATAGGTCAGAAAATGGAACAAAATAAGGTAGAATTAAAACAGGACTTAGAACATAATAAAAGAGAGATAAGGCAGGATTTAGAACAAAATAAAAAAGAGATAGGTCAGAAAATGGAGGAGGTGAGACAGGATTTAGAACAAAATAAAAAAGAGATAGGTCAGAAAGTGGAGGAAGTGAGAAAGGACTTAGAGCAGAAAATAGAATTAGGAAGACAGGAGTGTAAAGAAAATATGAAAGTAATGGAAACTAATTTGAAATTAGTACATAAAAACATAAATGAGACAAAGGAAGCTTTAGAAGCTAGGATAGAAATCATAGCAGTTAGGATGGGAAAAATTGAATCGGAAATGAGAGAAAATACGATTGTATTAGAAGGAGAAATTGGTAGATGTAGAGATGAAATAACAGAATGTAATGCAAGTGTAGACTGTAAGATTACAAATGTAAAAGTAGAAATAACCGAGGAATTAAGGAAAGAAATTGATGTAGTGAAGAAAGGATTTATTAATGAAACTGTAGAACAAATTGCCATTCCTAAAATTAAGACTATGGCTGATGTAGTACAATCACAACAAGATGCTATGAATTATATGAAACAAAGTCACTTAGAAATAAAGAATGATTTAAAATAAATTTGTGAAGAAGTGAGAAAAGGAAAAGAAAGTTTGGCTAATGTAAATGATGTTGTGAATGCACTACAAAGGCAAAATGATGATTTAGATGTAAATGATGTACAAGATGAAAGTTATTTGAATAATGTACAAAATGTTGACTCACCATATAGAGAAAGGGGTTCACAATTAAACAATGACACAACACACAACACATGCTACACCAACAGCATACTACATGAAATCACACCACCTACATTTGACGAGGAGAAGGGAGACGATCCAAAACTCTTTGTTAAAGAGATGGAAGAGTATTTTAAAGTGAAAAGGATACCAAATGAGCTTAGGATGATAGTTAAGAAGAGCTTAAACAACAAGGCATTAGAATGGCTTAGGTTAACACTAGCTGGTCATGAATCGTATAGCTCATTCAGAAATCTATTCCTATCAAGGTATTGGGGCCCAGCTAAGCAGAACCAGACAAGGGTAGAGTTAGCGACAGGAAGATATGATCCGACCAAAGGGTTATTGCTAGTCGATTATTTTATGAAAGTAGCCAACAAAGGGAAGCTATTAGACCCTAACCTGTCGGAAGCAGAGTTAATTACCAGCATAACGAGACATTTCCCAGACACAGTGAGAACAGGGTTAGTTGTTGCGAGACCAGTAGGTTTTACAGACATGATAGAATTACTAACAGCCTTCGAAACGCAAAATGGTCGGCCTAATGAGCATAGACATAGAAACGGTCATCCAAACTCTCCTATCTTAAATAGGAGCACGGCTACAAACAACCAGAATGAGAGAGAAGATAGAAATACAAGGAGCACCCATGACAGGGGGAGAGGGGCACACCATTTCCCACAACCACACAATCATGGCGAGACAGCGGTACCACGACACAATACCAAGGGGTGAATCGAGATACCGAACGCATAGATATGATCGTGGAAGACCAGGAGACCGTACCCATCAAGTGAATCACATACGATTCTGTAGGGAATACTTAAACAGCCAAAGACCGCCATGCAACAGGGGTCCACACCAAAGGGGCGGAGACCAATGGAACACCGGCAACATAAGACAAAAGGAACAAGATGAAAACGTGCCAAATAGGGCGGATGTTGCACAGAATACAGAAATAACAACCACCACTAACACTCAGGGAAATTACCACAACTAAGTTCGCTCCAATCGAATTGATGACCAACACAAAACCCAAGAGATTGACAATTGACATTGACACTACGATGGCTGCTCAAAGGGAATTGACAGAGAAGGAAAAATGTCAATTGGCATTCAGAAGGTTGCAGCAAAAAGGAGAAATAAGGTAAAAAGATTTATCAGGAAATGGTCCCCACAAATTGGAGAAAAGGTGCTCCTAAGAAGGCACAAAGCATCCAAGGCATCTGAGAAAAGATCTGGAAAGATGGAACTACTGTACACTGGACCGCTGGTTATAACAAAACAGCTGGGTGACCATACGTATGAGCTACAGAATACAAATGGCAAGTTGGTAGGAAGATACCATAAAAATAAATTAAAACCATACAAAGAAAGGACCAAATAGTCTTTGCCAACAAACATGTAAGGCAGGAATAGTAGAGATGATGGAAAATAATAATTTTTAAATGGGTTACTTATAGAAGATTATGTTCAGATTGGAAAATACAACAAGAAAGAAAATCAACATAGTCATTGGCTATATTGACCACAAAGAGCATTGTCAACAAAGACAGATGAGGACACTGATTTTCATTAAAGAAGTGAATTATAGCGACGGAAAACAATGTGTTTTTGACATAAGGATTTCAGGGACAAAAAATAAAAAGGAATCAAATGTGATGACAAAGATAAAATATTTTTGACACAAAGGTGTCGAGGGTGAATTGAGAAGAAGAATAATACAATTGCAGAATAATTATAAGTATAGAAGTTTTCTCTTATAGAGATAAGAGATAAAGAGGTGACAGTTAGTGAAGTAAGAAAAACCATAGTCAGAAAAGCAATGCCCATGAATTAAGATGGATATAGCCAATGCTAAGCTTGAAGAAATGTCGAACTAAACAATAGTGAATAAGGACCCAATTACATAATGGTACTATTAGTAACATCAGAGTTTAAGAATTGACTCAAAGACCTGCCTATACATAATAAGCTTACAAGACAAAGAAGGCAAAGAACTGAATAAAATATTGCCATAAATATGATCATAATCATTATTTATTTATGCCAACAAACTTACTGTCATAATCATTAGCTCAAGATTTGTATCCTATTTTTCTCTCCTCATAACAAGGAACATAAGTCAAAAGGCACACAATAAACCATGATACACTTGAATTATATTTGTCTCAATGTCAAATGTGTAATAGCTGAATATGTGTTGTATAATAACTGAATATGTGTTGTATAATAACTGAATATGTATTGTATAGTAACTGAACATGTGAAATTTATAGAGACATGCTGTGTCATACCAAAACAAAAGACAAAAACATACAGCAAAGAAGACTGTAAAGAAAAAAGTATTGTACAAAGTGATTGTATCAGAGGAATAGGGAGAAGTGTTGTATTGTGTTTCAAGATTGTAAATATAGGTGACAACTTGAAAAACAAAAGAAGGGGCGTGTGAGACAGGATATTGTAAGACCCCAAAAGAAAATCGTTTATGGGAATATTTGTTAAGAGTGTAATTTGTTTTTGGTGTTGGTATGAGTTGGTTAACCTCTTGAGCGATGGCCATTTAAAACGTCCGCGAGCCGAGAACTGCTAGCATTTAAATTGTTAAATGCGCTAAAAGTGCTACGTATATACACAGCTGTATTTTGTGTAAATATTAAGTTATTTTAATGAAACAAAAACTGGTATAAAACTCGTTATATGCAGTATACATGTACATCATCAGCAAAGTTGAGTTGCATTTACAAAACGTTGAAATGGCACTATTTTGTTTCACTGTGGTGAAAAGTTAACTTTGCTATGTCGGACGCATCTAATATAAGTTCTCTGAAAGAAACAGTAGTCGACCCATGGTATATGTGGCTTATGCGTCAGCAAAAAGAAGGCATAGTGTGACATAAAGCACTTGTGTATGCGTGGTTCCTGAGTCATCAGAATAAATCATGTTTGCAACTTTTGCTTATGTGTGTTTAGTAACTTAGTAGACTCCGTTTCTTTCTTTCTTGAAATACATACATATACTTTCCTGCTTGTAGCTGAAGTGAGAAGTGGTATAAAAAGGTATTTTTGCACCAACTGGATATAACCATATACAATTGTGTGGTAAATTGGAGAGCTCTAAACCCACACAGGACAATGACGTACCTGGACTTCCGACTATCAATAGCTCGCAGCCTAATTGAACAATACCACGTTGGGGGTAGAAAATCCAGAACCCCTGCACCCCTCAGACTTCAAGGAAAACATTATCCTAAAAGGATACCACCAACAGCAAAGGAGTCCCGCCCATCTCAAAAGTGTTTCGTGTGCCGCAAGAAGGGAACTCACGAATGTGGAGATGTACCCTTGTGTGTTTATCCCTGTTTTGAGGCATATCACTGCACAAGGAGCATATAAAGGTAAGCCAGTAAAGTATATAGACTTTACTTAAATGTGTCATAAAGAGAAAATTAAAATAAGTTGAGTTAGATAAGGGATAAATAAGGGTTAAATGCACAAACGCACAGGACGTGTATACATGCCCATATCGCTCATCCGTCATTTTAAATGGACGTGATTTCACGTCCATATCGCTGAAGAGGTTAAATGACAAAAACGTGTTACTAATAAGAGGTAGAACTGGAACTTAAAAATTCAATGCCACAACTGGGATTTTAACCACAGACCTTCCGCTTGCCGGGCGGACGCTCTACCACTGAGTTATTGTGACAAACTGCCAGAATGACATTAAATTCTCAAGCCAGTTCGTATTTTTCCTGGTAAACCACAAAGGCAGTCTCACATCAGAGACAATTACCCCAATGGTGACTTACTATTGCAAGTACTTTATATCCCAGGATTAAATAACCTTCACATGGTAATTTTTATTTCTTTATGCCAACAAACTTACTGTTGGTGTTTTTAAACACACAAGCCGTGTGTGGGCAAAGTTTAAGAGGTAGAACTGGAACTTAAAAATTCAATGCCACAACTGGGATTTGAACCGCTTGCCGGGCGGACGCTCTACCACTGAGCTATTGTGACAAACTGCCAGAATGACATTAAATTCTCAAGCCAGTTCGTATTTTTCCTGGTAAACCACAAAGGCAGTCTCACATCAGAGACAATTACCCCAATGGTGACTTACTATTGCAAGTACTTTATATCCCAGGATTAAATAACCTTCACATGGTAATTTTTATTTCTTTATGCCAACAAACTTACTGTTGGTGTTTTTAAACACACAAGCCGTGTGTGGGCAAAGTTTAAGAGGTAGAACTGGAACTTAAAAATTCAATGCCACAACTGGGATTTGAACCACAGACCTTCCGCTTGCCGGGCGGACGCTCTACCACTGAGCTATTGTGACAAACTGACAGAATGACATTAAATTCTCAAGCCAGTTCGTATTTTTCCTGGTAAACCACAAAGGCAGTCTCACATCAGAGACAATTACCTCAATGGTGACTTACTATTGCAAGTACTTTATATCCCAGGATTAAATAACCTTCACATGGTAATTTTTATTTATTTATGCCAACAAACTTACTGTTGGTGTTTTTAAACACACAAGCCTTGTGTGGGCAAAGTTTAAGAGGTAGAACTGGAACTTAAAAATTCAAATCCCAGTTGTGGCATTGAATTTTTAAGTTCAAGTTCTACCTCTTAAACTTTGCCCACACACGGCTTGTATGTTTAAAAACACCAACAGTAAGTTTGTTGGCATAAATAAATAAAAATTACCATGTGAAGGTTATTTAATCCTGGGATATAAAGTACTTGCAATAGTAAGTCACCATTGGGGTAATTGTCTCTGATGTGAGACTGCCTTTGTGGTTTACCAGGAAAAATACGAACTGGCTTGAGAATTTAATGTCATTCTGGCAGTTTGTCACAATAGCTCAGTGGTAGAGCGTCCGCCCGGCAAGCGGAAGGTCTGTGGTTCAAATCCCAGTTGTGGCATTGAATTTTTAAGTTCCAGTTCTACCTCTTAAACTTTGCCCACACACGGCTTGTGTGTTTAAAAACACCAACAGTAAGTTTGTTGGCATAAAGAAATAAAAATTACCATGTGAAGGTTATTTAATCCTGGGATATAAAGTACTTGCAATAGTAAGTCACCATTGGAGTAATTGTCTCTGATGTGAGACTGCCTTTGTGGTTTACCAGGAAAAATACGAACTGGCTTGAGAATTTAATGTCATTCTGGCAAAGTTAACTTTGCTCTGTCGGACGCATCTAATATAAGTTCTCTGAAAGAAACAGTAGTCGACCCATGGTATGTGTGGCTTATGCGTCAGCAAAAAGAAGGCATAGTGTGACATAAAGCACTTGTGTATGCGTGGTTCCTGAGTCATCAGAATAAATCATGTTTGCAACTTTTGCATTCTCTTGATGTTTTATGTTTTAAGTGTACATCCTGGGGAGCTGATCAGACAGTTCTTTTACATCTCTACCGCTCACTGGTTCGATGAAAGCTTGATTACAGTTGTGTTGTGTATTCTTCGGCTGGACCATCGATTTCAAAATGCCTCAATCCTACTCACCACCGTAGCATCCGGTTTGAGTATTGACACCTTTCCAACGAGCCCAGTTCTCAGCCTGTGCCTGGAAGCTGCTGAACCTCTGCTTAGCTATTGGCATGATGTTCTGCAGTGCAGCTATGCTTGCAGACTTAGCTCACCCTTCATTTAGTTTGTTTTTTAATGCTACCTTGGACCTGCAGTAGTCAACAAGCTCCCACCTGGTGTCCAGTTTTGCTCACTGCTTCAGCTTTTGGATGTCGATTTATCTGCAACATTTCCAAAAGGAAAATCGTGATTTCCTCCATGGCTCCGTCCCAAGATCCTCGTCAATCTAGGTTTACTGTCCATGCCAAAGTCTTCCACGCCAGATTCAGTTCGGCCTTTTTAGATATCCAGGCACATTCGAGATCATGCAATTTTATATGCACTGACGGCTCAAAGGACAATCAGGAAGTAGGATGTGTGGTTGCCAGAGTTTTAGCTTTCGTCTTTTACCATAGCACTCAATTTTTAATGCAGAGCTGTTTGGTATTTATCTTTTATATATACATCAGCAGCCCTTGCAGCAATTTATTACTTCGGATTCCTTGAGTGCCCTCCAGAGCCTATAGATGCTATACAATTATCGTCCACTGGTGCGGTGTATCCAGGACCACCTTCACACCGTTGCCAATGCTGGCACTTGCATCTCCTTTGTGTGGGTACCTGGACATGTAGGCCTGCAAGGAAATGAGGCTGCCGATGTTGCTGCAAAGGCAGCAGTTTTAGCCCCAGGTTTTATAGTACTTGTGTTCCTTCTGATGATTTTAGCTTAGTTTTATGTCTTACACTCCTTTCATGGTGGAGTAGTGACTGGAGTAATGTTCAGGGTGAAGCTCCTTGTCACCTGGAGGACTTCCTTGTGCATCTCTTGTTGCGAGGAAGTGATTTTAGCAAGACTGCATATCGGGCACTGCTTTTTTAGTCATCATCACCTCTTATCTTCAGATGCTGCTCTGCTCTGTGCTTAATGCCATGAGGCCCTGACAATGCGGCATGTTTTAATTCAGTGTCAGTTTTTTAGTCCACTATGGGAATCCCTGGGCCTGCCAGCAAACCTGGCTGAAGTGCTGGAAACACGTCCTGTGCAGTAGAGCAGGTATTGCTCTATTCGTGATTATGGACTGGGCAAGCGTGTTTAACTCGCATATTTTATTTTTTACCTGTCTTTTTTACCTTGGGTTCTTGAAGCAAGACTTATTTTATCACTCTTATTTTTATACTTTCGTTTTATCTTTACTTTTAGTGTTCCTGGTACTGTATAGGTGACATTTTACTGTATTAACTTTTTCAATTGTTATAGAATAATCAATTTTTAGCCTTTTTGTTTTGTGTGAGTGCTAATGACTGCCGCAGTTGTGCGCCCTAAAGCCATAATACTACTACTACTATTGCTATCACATTTAATGTAAAGGCAGAGAATGTGACCACTAGTCTGTTTGCTATTTCGGCATGTCTCGTCATGTAACTACCTGATCGGCCAAGTGGAAAGATCACTTTTTGAAACTAAATTATCAATGGAAAGGACTTGAAACCAATCTGTTAATATGTATATTGTGACTTTTTGGTGTGGGTGTGAAGTAAAGGAGACAGATGTAGTCGAGATGAAGAAACACTTTTATTTCCGTAAACAGTCTTTTTACACTCGTTGCAACAGCAAGAAAGTCTTTTCCGATTCACCAACAGCACGGCTCCGAATTCTTAACACAAAGAACTGTCCCTTCTCCGTCGGCACGACCCCTCAACGCTTCACATACCTCTGTCCTGTCCTCGGCACGACTACTCAACGCTTCACATACGTCTGACTCCTCTTCTGTCGCACTTTACCGCTATTTATATCTCCCAGGCACTATTCTGGAAAGTTCAGTTATTGCGGTGAAATACAAAGCGGAAGATTCTCGAAGTCTCTATCCTTTTCTCTCTTTCGGCAAGCGCCCCAACAATGCGGCCATGCTCTGTCTCTTTCCTTCGGCTCCTTTCCGGTAGTGCCGACAATAATGCGATGGTTGACACTGCTGTTGTCGGCAATTAGATGCGGCGGGCGCAGTGACACTATGTCTTAAGCGGGAAAGAACATAGTTTGCAACCTATTGCTTTTGCTGAATAATAAGAAAGCTAAGATATTTTACTTTTATAGAAAAGTGGAAAAATCGCCCTTTGAAACCAGACCCCTCACTTCCAAGTGGTTTTAGCAGATGCTAGCATATGTTTGGAAGTTAAGTATTGGATGCAAAGTTGTTAATTTTAAATGATTTGCTCCATAGCATAACCTTGGTAGCTGTAAAAATACATTATAATAAATAGGTATCATTTATTTTAGGCTTGAAGAGGAAAAAAGAAAGCAAGAAGAAGAAGAGTCGCAGGTACGAAGACTGGAACAACAGCGCAGACAAACGGAAGCTCTGCGAAGATTGCAGGAACAGCAACAACAGCGCAGTAAAGCTGCACCTTGGAGTCCAGCTGTGCAACCCCCTGTTGCAGGGAGCAGTCTAGCTGACATTCAGCGGCAAGAAAAAGAAAAGAAGGAGGTAATTATTCATTTAATTTGGAAAACAGTAGCTGCAAGAGATATTTATTATGGAACTTCATTTCAGTATTCTGCTACTTACATTTCCTATGAGTGATGCAAATTTAATTTCTGGATATTTTGATGTAAGGAATGAGAACTTCATAATAACCTTGATCAGATTCAAATGCTTTACTTCATGCTGTGTGCACCTTTGTATCTTTGGAAACCAAACCTGAAAATAACCATGCTGGTCCTCTTCTGATATGTTTGGAACTTAGGGGTGCCTTCTCTGTACGTATGCTCAATCTGTGTCGTCAAAGACCTACAGGGTTGCCAACATTTAAAAGTAAAATTATCGTACCAGCCACTCAAAGTTATAGATTTGGCTTCAAAATTACCGTACATGATAAACCAAATGCTACAACAATAAAAATATCTGTATAACACTTATGAAAATGGAATAGTAATGATGTTTATTATATCCACTTAGAAGACTGATGACCTCAACCAGTATTACAACTTTAGCACTTATGTTTCTCGCACTATTCATCTAAAAGTTCGTCATCTTCCTTAACTGTTGCAGCATTATACAAATTTGTTGTTGAGATAAACCTTAACATCTTCTCGGTGACTTGAAGATTTTCCTATCTACCACATTTTTTCATAAGCTGGGACAACAGAATAAGTTCATTTACTGTATCTAGCGCCAATCTGTTCTTAACTTTGGTTTTTATTAAATGCAGTTTAGAAAAAACTCTTTCATAAGAAGCGTTTCTGTGGGGCAATGAAACCACTGATAATGCAACCTCCGCCAGTTCTTTGAAATCAGTATTTCCACCAAGGTGACATGTGTTTAACAGCACTCCAGAAACTGCCAGGTTCAGGCATGTTCTTAATTTCATGCGGGATATCCGAGCTTTCTCCATTAATCATCAATTTTCTGAACAGTCTCTCCTTCATTGAAAATACCAGATCTGGGCACACTGGCGACAAGAGGATATAGGGTAGGAGGATTAGCAGGATATGAATGGGTTGCCTTATAGGGGTGGAGACAGACCATGAGGGCAAAAGTGGTGTCGCTATTTATAATTAGTTTCATTTCGCTGGTGTGACAAACCATTGAAAATGATATTTCACTGGTATCGAACTATCATACATTCAAACTATCGTACACCCCATAATTGTCATAACGGTTGGCAACCATGTGTACAAACATTAAAATTATCGTATGCACCCATAATTGTCATATGGGTTGGCAATCATGTGTACAAACATTAAAATTATCATACGAGTTGGCAA
The DNA here is from genome assembly GCA_030765045.1 of Tenodera sinensis. Classification (NCBI taxonomy): domain Eukaryota; kingdom Metazoa; phylum Arthropoda; class Insecta; order Mantodea; family Mantidae; genus Tenodera; species Tenodera sinensis. Next base: position 31,377,201 of record CM060967.1, read on the forward strand.
CCCTGAAGACCTATCACTTTTAGCAGTGGTGTAGGGCTATACCAGGATTTCAGATAGGATGTGTTACTAATTGGATACATTACCCCTTCAGAAACTCAGTTCTTTGCATCACAGTGTGTGCTGTTGCATTATTATGGTGGATGAGTTAACTTCAGCACGTTACCTTTAAGGCATTTTTTTAAAAGCCTCCGGCAGCTATGTAGTTACATGTCCACTTTTCCCTAAGCATTTGTCCATATTTCCCTACTGGGACTGCAAAGACACACTCACATGAAGTTTTCCATTCTGAAGGATCTTAATGATGAGGTTTCCAAAGTGTCAAAATCCTTAGCAGCTGTTCGGTAGAGCAGTGTACATTATTATGATAATCTCGGATGTTACTACCAGTTTTACTTTGCTTGCTTTATTTGAAATTGAAGGCATGTGTGTAAAAACTTTTGACCTCCTACCCGTCTTCCCTCCCTTTTTAAGTGAGAAAAATTGAGTTTTGTGCCCACTAAAAAAAAGGAATATTAATTGATACTGTAGCATATTTTATTGAGTTAAACTAAAGTACTCACCTGCAACTTACTTTTTAGCAGAGTCTTAAGTATTTTAATTGATTTTTATTGTACTTATGAAAGAAAACGTATCTGAATGAAGCATAACTTAAGCTACATATTTTTTTAAAATTATTTTTAATAATTTATTAATTATTTTTAATTATTAATTTAATTATTATAATTTTAATTAAATTTTTAATTTTAATTTATTTTTTAATTATTCTTAACAAAAGAACACTCTTGCACTTTAAAGTTAGATTTCTTACGTTAGTGGTAATTCGAAATTGTATTAACTTCCCTTGGAATGTTGTGGGCCTCTTTGGCTTTTTTCAGACACTCAATCAAAATCAGGAACATCATTACCTTCACCAGATATTCATGAAAAATTGCTGGCAGATTGTTGAGCAGTTCAAACCACATCCTTGAGTTTTGGCAGAATTATGTTAATGTTGGCAATCCTACTCTAGCTACCTTATTATCTTTTGAGATCCTACTGCACCCCAGAAAATGATCTTGAATAGAGTGCAATAAATAAAAGTGTTGCATTTACTTTTTAAATTTATATTAGTTATAAGAGCTGCAGCGGTCGTTAGCCACTTGGACAGCTTGGTCGGTTCCTTCCGATGAGACTTGCAGGCATGTCACAGGTGCAGGGAAGTTGCTTGAAAATGATGTGGCTTTCTCCCATAAATCACCTTTATTCACTTCAATTGCATATTATCAATCACCCATTTTTACAATATCTGGCCTTACTTCAATTAAATAAGGTGCAAAAGCTCTCAATCCTTTATTGAACCCATTCCGTAACTATTTTCGTCCTCCTTATGTATGCTTGATCTCTGTTGCTAGGTGTTAAGTGAAAATTTTCTAACAGTCATCAGTTCGAACCACAGAAGTTGTAATATTAGGACACTGTCATACTGTATATCCATAGCATACCAAATATAATTAATTTATAATGGAGAGCTGTTTTACCTTACTCATAATTTAACATAGTTTAACACCAATTATAAACTAAGAATTCATAAATTATCATATAATAAAATTAAAATGTAACAAAAATGGTAAATTTGGGGTGTGACCTAAAATTACTACCACAGAGCTAGAATCAGGACTGAAAAATTCAATGTCATAGCCAGGATTTGAACCATGGATCTTCCACTTCACATGCAGCTGCTCTAACCACTGAGGTACCATGGCAACTTGCCAGTATGACATTAAATTCCCCAACAGATTTGTAATGGCAAGTCCGACTGTGGAATCAATAAGTGGGGCAGGGGGGGGGGGGGCGTACATATGGTTCATTTGCAGTATGTTAAACAATAAAGAGACGTTTTGAGTTTTTCTATATGTCTGTGAACTTCTGTAACAATATGTGTAATAATATAACTATAACAAACCAATGAAATCGAGTCAGTCATTTGCAATAACCCTGTTTAGGCACACGATGTAAAAAATTCATGCAAAATATTGGGACCATTAGAAAACAGTTTACATTATCATCTTATGAGAATTGTAAATCTCAGTATATTCCTCATACCAAAAAGAGTAAAAGAAAGCTTCATAATCTAGTGATAAACTAGCTACTAGTTCCAGTGATAATATCAATGCTAAATGTGTTCAATTTATTTGCAGCGTGAGCAACAGCTGCTTCTTCAGCTGCAGCAACAACAACAGCTGCAGCAGAGTTTGCAAGCAAGTACAGAACCTCCCCCTAGTGTGGTCAACAGCAAGACAGGTAGCTCTCTCCAGCTAAAATGGGCTGAACGTAAACCAGCACCAACTGGCAAAGTGAAATCTTTGACAGAAATCCAAGCAGAAGAGCAGGAACAGTTGGCTAAGGTAAATGTTATTTCAGTTAACCAAAATGGAACATCTGCAAACATTGAAGTGTTGTTCATTGGTAAATGTGGGGATGAGTTGGATGTATACAAACTACAGGTACATTTTGCTGTATTTTCACATACATTTTTCAAACACTTTTGTGCTATAAATGTCTTGGAAATAAGGATGCATAAATCATTTGTAGAATTAAAAGACAGAGAACTTAGTCTTGCATTAAAGGATTGTCATTATTTCATAACTCTTTTGTATGAAGGTCAACGGTTATTTTTCAAGTCACTGCTTTTCAGCAGTATGGCAACCATTTTCTCCCACAGATAAAATCATATTTTAAATTTATAATTCATTCATTATGTGTGCCCAGTATCACTGATAGCACAAATCCATTGCATGATTATACACTACACTATACTATGGAACATAGTTTTAAATGCTAAATAACATACTGCTGAGACAGTGAGGTAAATTTATGGCATACTGTAAAGCACATCATGTAACTTATATAGGGTTATCAGGTTATTTTATGGAAATGTAGGACACAGTGGTAAAATATGTGGACAAAATGCAGGACATTGTCGATCAAAGTAAAAATAATATAAATTTATAATTTAAATGCTATTTATATATACCCATAGGCATATGCATTTATATTTTCTTAAGATCCTGAAACATAGAATGTTCAATGTGATCATGAACAGTCGGTTATACTTCTCTGAAGAACTAATCTTGCTGAAAACGTGTAGCTTGTTTGAAAAATAATCAAGAAATCTACACAACTGGAGTTTTTATAATTGTACTTCACTAAAACAATATTTCTAACAGAATCAATAGATAATCTGTTCCTTTCATTTGTCCACTGTGCACTTTTCCACCACAGAATACAAACCTTTTGCCTCGGAGTGCAGGTGCTGCTTTGCCAATTTGAATGTTCTATCTCAATGTTACTAATGCATACCTATGATCTTTGACTATAGCATGTTGCCATAGCGAGTTACAGTTGCAGCTAATAGTCATTTTCTATTTTCCCAGTTTCCAGTTCATTTTCTAATGATCACTGCTTGTTTCTGAAAATGTTGTTGGCTAATGCTGGATTCCTGAAAATGAAGTCATTTGTCCTCTTGCTCTCCAATATTTTTCACTGATGGATGAGGCACTAGAAGTGACCAAGCATATTTGAAGGTGGTCTTGGTCCATTTCCTCTTGCAGATCTTATAGAGGACAGGTTGGTGAAGGAATATCCCAATTCTGTTCAAATGTTTTGTCAGACAATCATGCCCCGTAATCAAATTGAAGGTTGCAACTGCTGTTTTTCAAGGATACTTAGAAATTACTGTTTGAATGTTTGGTAATTCCCATCTTTTATTTTTTGATTTTTCATAGTAATATTTTGCAATAATTTTTTTGAATTCAAAGGTGACTAATCTTTTAGCTGCATAAAATGGTTGATTAACTATAGATTTCTGTACACTGCTGGTACCCTTCTTTGCAAGAAAATCAGCTTTGTCATTACCACTCAGTTCACAGAGAGCTGGTATCCATTGCAAGACTAGCTGTTTTTGAAGTGCTGTTAGATGGGTAAAGGATTTACCAAATTTCTATAATTGTGTGGTTTTTTGGCGACAAATTGGAAGTAATTGCTATAATTGCCACTCTGGAATTTGAGAGAGTAGCTTGATGAAAATGTGAGATTCTATATTCTAAGATTTTGGAGGGCTGTTGGAATTGCTTCAATTTCTCCATCTTGATTTGATATCAGTGATTCATCAGTATAAATATAGAGCCATTCATGTTCCAGAAATCTAGTGTGGATTGTCTCTAATGCCAATACTTTTAGAACATTAGCTGGAGTATGGCTTTTCTTAACTTCTTCTGTCATGTGTAAATACTATATGATATCTAATGTTTGTGTCGGATTGACTTTATATATGAAGTTTTCCTTTGAATTCCATCTAAAAATTTTATGTACACATTTCACCAGAAGTATATGTTTTGAGGCCCCCTGAATCCAAAATAAAAGCATTTTTAGAAAAAGGTCCATGTGTGTGTGTGTCTGTCAAAAACAAAAGATGGTACCTGCACTATTTTTTTAAATCCACCCGGTGGGCATGAAAAGTACGAAAGTCCCAGGGAATATAGGTATGGGTGTAGTAGCAGCACTGTAAAATTCCTAGGCACCTAAGTTTATTGCTTGGGCATTAAAACAGCAGTAACAATGGAGACTCCACTCGTTCCTACCGCCAATTGCGAAGTTCGCGCTGTAATCTGTTTTATGACGGGAAAAAATAAATGTGCGACTGAAATTTATCGCAAGCTGTGCAGTGCTTATGGAATGTTATGTCAAGACAAATGGTTTCTCGTTGGCTCCAATCGTTCATTGAAGGAAGAACAACATTACATGATGAGCAACGAAGAGGCTGACCCTCCACTTCCCACACTCTGGATATCGTTGACAAGGTTTGAGCAGTCATGAACACCGATCGGTGCCTTACACTTGGTACAGTTTTGTTTAAACTTCCTCCTTATATTGAAATAAGCCGTGCATCACTTCACAGGATTATTTCTGAGGATCTGTGTCTATCGAAAGTGTGTGCAAGATGGGTTCCTCGTGTGCTTTCAGAATAACACAAGGAGCAGAGTGTTGATGCCGCATTGCAAGTTTTGCAATATTTTGAGGATGAGGGAGATGGTTTATTCGACAGAATAGTGACCAGGGACGAAACATGCATCAATCACTGGACACCCGAATCCAAAAGACAAGAGTATGGTGTGGAAACGAAAGGATGAGGCAATACCAAAAAAGGCAAAAGTTTGAGAGGTAAAACTGGAACTTAAAAATTCAATGCCACAACTGGGATTTGAACCACGGACCTTCCGCTTACCGGGCGGACGCTCTAACCACAGCTATTGTGACAAACTGCCAGAATGGCATTAAATTCTCAAACCAGTTTGTAGCCGTGTGTGGGCAAAGTTTGAGAGGTAGAACTGGAACTTAAAAATTCAATGCCACAACTGGGATTTGAACCACAGACCTTCCGCTTACCGGGCGGATGCTCTACCACACACGGCTTGTGTGTTTAAAAACACCAACAGTAAGTTTGTTGGCATAAATAAATAATAAGGCAAAAGTTGTTGCATCGGCTGGCAAGGTCATGGCAATGATATTCTGGGATTCGAAGGGAGTATTGTTAATCGATTACCTGCCCCGTGGGACTACGATGACAGCTGCTTGCTATTGTAGGGGGCTGAGAAAACTCAGAAGGGCAATTCAAAACAAAAGGGGGAAAGTTGAGCAAAACAGTTTTTCTGTTCCACGTTAACGCTCGTCCGCACGCTGTTCGTGAAACTCGAGCCCTGTTTGAGCAGTTTCATGGGATGTTTTCGGTCATCCACCTTATTCACCTGGCCTTGCGCAGAGTGATTACCATCTTTTTCCGGAGCTGCAGTAACATGTTGGGTGAAGGTGCTTCGTAATTGATAAGCGGAAATAAGAACTGGAAAGATGGCTATTCAGTTTGGTGGGAGAGTGGTTTGACATTGGGTTAAAAAAAACTGTTACCACGATATCAAAAATGTATTGAGGTATAAGGAAAAATAGGTACTGAATGTAGCTTTCAAAATATACCCTTTTTAAAATACTTAAGCATTTTGTTATTTTTTTAAAAATATAGTGCAACATACTTTTGAGATGCCCCTTGTATTTAAGTTTAATGTCTTTCAAGGATGCGACACGAAAATTTTGAAGAAAATTGCTCCTAACTAAGCTACCCTTTACATAGAAAATTTTTCGAAAACTTAGATTTTCTTGAAAATAGCTCTAACGATTTTGATTAAAATGCCATATGTTTGAGATATTTTTATGAAAAATGAAATGTACATCTTGAATTTTCTGGGTATAGCCCATGAAGTCCTATTTACTCTGGATGACTTTTGCATAACTGGTAAACCGTAAGAGATAGACCAAATCTTACTATGCAAAAAATGTACATCCTGCTAAAACACACAATTTATGTCTAAATAAATTTTTTTATAGAGTGAACCATTTTGGAGATATTCCTCGTTATTTGTGTAAGTTTTGGAGAACTTATACTTCTGTCAAATGGAACATCGCTATTAATTTTTTATATGTTAACCTGCAAAGAGAACGAAATTTTAAAGCTTTAATAGATTTGACTATTGCTCAAAGCCTACTGTATTCCCATATTCCCGTGGCAAGTGCAAGAAAACGAATAAGAGTTTGTAAGAATAGTCAAGTGCAACACATTAGCTTTTTTTATTTACTGTTACAAGAACTTCACTGCAGTAAGTAAATAATGGCTTTATATATATTGTATGTCATGCGAAGAGTTGCTCTGCAACATCCCCACTTTATTCCTGCTAGAATGTCAGTAATGTGGACTTCAAAACCAAAAAATAAAAATACAGAACTAGAAAAACTCATACAACAATCCTTAACCAACCTACGAAAGTAGACCACAAAAAATTTAATAACAATAAAATCAAACTACCAAATCTTTTCACTAATGAAAAAAACCATTAAAAATAAAACTAAATTCTGAGGGCAACAATTACCAGAAACAAAGGAAGCGAAATATTTGGGTGTTATATTTGATACCAAACTTGCATGGACCAAAAAATATTGTTAGCTAATGCTGGATTTCTGACAATGAAGTCTCTTGCTCTCCAATATTTTTCACTGATGGTTGGTGCGCTAGAAGTGGCGGGGCATATTTGAAGGTGGTCTTGGTCCATTTCCTCTTGCAGATCACATAGAGGACAGTGGTGAAGAATATATCCCAATTCTGTTTAAATGTTTTGCCAGACAATCATGTCCTGTAATCAACCTGAAGGTTGCAACTGCCGTTTTTCGAGGAGACTCAGGAATTACTGTTTCAATGTTTGGTAGTTCCCATCTTTTATTTTTTGATTTTTCATAGTAATATTTTGCAATAATTGTTTTTTAATTCAGAGTTGACTAATCTTTTAGCTGCATAAAATGGTAGATTAACTATAGATTTCTGTGTATTGCTGGTACCCTTTTTAGGAAGAAAATCAGCTTTCTCATTACCACTCAGTCCACAGTGAGCTGGTAGTTTTTGAAGTGCTGTTAGATGGGTAAGGATTTTCCAACATTCTATAATTGTTTGGTTTTTTGGTAACAACTTGGAAGTAATTGCTATAATTGCCACCCTGGAATCTGAGAGAATAACTGCTTGATGAAAATGTGAAATTCTATACAAAAGATTTTGTAGGGACATTCGAATTGCTTCAATTTCTCCATCAAAGTTTGTAGTTCCATAACTTAAAGATTTGTAATATGAAAAGAGGTGATATGTGACTCCAGCCCCTGCTCCATCTCGGTTTGATATCAATGATCCATCAGTATAAATATGGAGCCATTCGTGTTCCAGAAATCAAGCATAGATTGTCTCTAATGCCAATAATTTTAGAACACCAGTTGGAGTATCACTTTTCTTAACTTCTTCTGTCAGGTGTAAATAATATGTGATGTCTAATGTTTGTGTTGGATTGACTTTAGATATGAAGTTTTCCTTTGAATTAGGAAGGTATATATTCTTCTTGATGTCTTGAATTTTGGAAAGAAAGCTCCCCTGAGTCTTTAGTGTATGTGTAAAATTTCTCTTGTGTCATGTATTGATGGGAGTCTGATCAACTTTTCGTGTTGAATAAGAGCCGCTTTTTCTATTTCATATTCAATGGGGTATTGGTTGGTTAGTATTTCCATAGCTGCTATTGGTGTGGTTTTGATAGCACCTGTAATTAGTCTCAGACTTTGGTTTTGAAAGATTTGAATCTTTTTTGTGTTTGCTGTTACAAGAACTTCACTGCAGTAAGTAAATAATGGCTTTATATATACATTGTATATTGTGTTAAAGAGTTGCTCTGGAACATCCCCACTTCATTCCTGTTAGACGTTTTAACAGTGAAAGGCGCCTCTCTGCTCTTTGTATTACATTTTCTATTTGTTTGGTCCATGTAAGTTTGGTATCAAATGTAACTCCTAAATACTTTGCTTCCTTTGTTTCTGGTAATTGTTGACCCTCAAAATTTAGTTTTATTTTTAGTGGTTTTTTCTTAGTGAAAAGATTTGGTAGTTTGATTTTGTTGTATTAACATTCATTAAATTTGCTTTGGTCCACTTTTGTAGGTTGTTTAAGGATTGTTGAATGGCTTTTTCTAGTTCTGTACTTTTGTTTTTTGGTTACTAAGTCATCAGCAAATAGTGCACACTTCACACTTGATTCTTGTATTTGTTGTGGTAGATCATTAATAAATATATTAAAAAGTGTAGTGCTGAGCACTGCGCCTTGTGGTAACCCCCGGTGTACTTATTTATATTTAGAATATTTCTTCCATATCTGGTAGCAATAGTGTTGTGTTAGGAAATGACATAGCCATGAAAACATTGGACCTTGTATCCCTATTTTTTTCTTTACTTTCTTTAGTAGTTTTGTTCTGCATATAGAATCATATGCACTTTGGAAATCAATAAAAACTGATAAATTATCTTCTTTTCTATTGAAGGAGTCTTTGAGTTCTTGACTGAGAAGTAAGACTTGTTCATTTGTGGAGTGGAACTCTCTGAATCCAGCTTGACATGGGGAAATTAAATTTTGGGATTCTAGAAACCAATTTAACCTATTTGACACCATTCTTTCCATCACTTTTGCTATTATGCTAGTAAGAGCTATTGGTCTATAATTTTTTATTTCTGATGCTGTTTTATCTTTCTTCAAGAGTGGGACAGTTATTGCTTTTCACCATTCGGCAGGTACAGTGGTGTTCCAGGTTAGATTGTAGAGTTTTAGTAGTTGTAATTTTGCTGTTTTTCCAAGGTTTTTTATGAACTCTGGATGTATGTGATCTGGTCCAGGAGACTTTGTTTTTTAGATTATTAATTGCAATGTTCAGTTCTTGTATATTAAAATGTTGATAAAAGATATTTTATTGAGTGTTAGGATCATATTATCTTTCTTGTTTCAAATCTTTCTTAAATTGTTTGCGTTCTTTTTTATTATTTCTTATTACTTTATGTGAATTAACATAATATTAATTGAATGTTTCGGCTATGGCTGCATCATTTGTTTTTATTTTATTGTTGTGTATGATATGTTTGCTGTTGCTTTCCAAAATGGACCAAAAAATAGAAAATGTAATACAAAGAGCAGAAAGGCACCTTTCACTGTTTTTGAAAATGTAGGACATTAAATTTTTTTCAAAAATTGTCCCCAGATGCTGGACAAATGGTTAAAATATAGGGCATGTCCAGGAATTTCCAGACCTCTGGTAACCCTAAACTTATATTTTCCATGCCAATCTCTTTTGTTCGTAAGCAGATATAAATTGTAAATTATAACTGAATTTAAAGTTGACTGGCTGGATGAAGTAGAAGCTAGACATACCAATGACTTTGCAACCTTTTGTTTTCACAGCAACCTAAGGACAACTACATTTCCATGAATTTCAAGGCTAACCTGCCTGTCTGCCTTATCAAACCCCTAAACTTTTCCACTCCCACCATTAACCAAAAATTTAGGTATGTATGCTTGAATTAACGTAACTTGGATATTTTGACAGTTCCCTTGGTGTGTGCTACACACGTGATAGGGGGAGTGGCACAGTGGTCTGTTGTCATGACAACCAAGTTTAACCTTGAAGTAGCCAAGAGACTTCGTGACGGGATTGCATGGGCACTAAGTCTATTGGCTATTTCAAGGTCAAACCTGGTTATCATGACACAGACTGCTGTGCCACTCCCCTATCACGTGTGTAGTGCACGCCGAGGGAACTGTCAAAATACCCAAGTTACATTAATTCAAGTATAATTATGTGTGTTTCCAGACAACACCTGTTTTTTTAAAAATAATGTATTTGACAAGAATGAAAAACAATTGAGTGTAAATTATATAAGTGCAAAACACAGTATTCACTCTAGCAAAGTTCATGCAAATAATGTAAGTGAAAATTGTAATTTGTGATTTATACCTTACTTACTCTGTTTCTTATAGAGTTCAGGATGTATCTTTTGTGCATTAAATCTAAAAATAAAATGTTACAATTGTAGCAGCAGGAGCGAGAAAGAGCTGAACGAGCGCAACAACAGAAAGAAATCAGTCTGCCTCCTTCAGCAGCAATCTGGGGTGCAGCATCCCAGTCCCTCTCGTGGACTACATCACAGACCACATCAGTCTGGGGGAACACTCCAACTACCACAGGTATAATGAACAAACAAGCTGTTAATAGTGAAGCAATGTAAATCTATAATTGTAATAATAATAATAATAGTAATAGTAATAAATTTCTTAAACTTGAAGCAGATATTACGAAGATGATCCCAAAAGTAAGATCTCCAATTTTTTAATAAGTATAAGGAAACTTTTATTGACCACAAATGGCACATAGTTTTGAAGCTCGAACATTTTTCTATTTTCCCCACATAATCGCCATTTCGATCAATGCATTTTTGTAAATGCCATGGCAGTTTTTATATGCCCATGTCATACCAGCCCACCATCATGCTATTGAAGCGTTGGACCTCATCTTTCACTCCGTCATTGTCACTGAAGTGTCTTCCAGCCAAGTGTTCTTTCAACTTGGAAAACAAGTGGTAGTCACTGGGTGCTAAGTCCGGACTATAGGGAGTTGGTCTGGATGGCTCAAATGGTTAGATGCTGGCCTACTGATCCCAAGGTTGCAGGTTAAAATCTGGCCCAGACCAATGGTTTTTAAGTGTGCTGGATGAAATTCTGGCACACCGGCGACACTGATGTAATTTTGGCAATTAGCAGCATCATTAAATAGCAAAATAATTTAGTTTTTAGACTATAGGGTGAATGGGTGATGTCCCATCCAAACTGTTACAGAAGATCCACAGTTTGATGGATGGTGTGGGGGAGAGCATTATCATGGAGGTGTATGTCCTTGCTCAACATTCCTCTTCTTCGGTTCTGAATTCCCGGTCTGAGATTTTTTAATGTCAGACAGTATCTGTCTTTATTTATTACTGTCCCAGGATCCATAAGTCAACCAACAATATCCTGTTTCGATCCCAAAACTCAATTACAATTACTTAACCGGCAGACTGTGTTCTTTTGAATTTTCGCGACTTGAGTGAATCAGAATGCTGCCACTCACATGATTGTTGTTTGGTCTCAGGAATGAAGTGGAAAGCCCAGGTTTCATCACCTGTGACTATTGAAAGGATTGTCCTTTTCATCTGCATAACATTTGAGACAGAATATTAGAAGACCCCAAAAGAAAATCGTTCATGTGAATATTTGTTAAAAGTGTAATTTGTTTTTTGATGTTGGTATGATTTGATTAAATGGCGAAAACGTGTTGCAAATGCTCATTGTTACGAACAACTAAGTTAGTTTAAAGACGTCATAAATCTTTCCATATTTGATTTTAATATATATGTATAAATTTTAGAATTATATGTGTTCCATAATAAAAGTAGGGGAGGATGATTAGGGATCGCTTCCCTAACAAGAAAGAACTATTTGATGGACGCATACGCGGACGTATACGAAAAAGGCGGTGTCACGTGAGGTGATGCCATAAACTGTTCATTCGTGTGTGTGTAATCAAGACATATGGACGTATCGGTGTGACGTGTGGGTATGGAACTTTCACCAGACTTTCATCAAGCATTGGTTCCACTAAATGAGAAGCTGGAAGCGTTTTAAATCATTTAGAATGGTGCTGAGAGGAATTATTTAATGTAAAGTATCGATGAAGTGTTAATAAAATAATACATTGTGGTGAAGAAACATCGTGTGATTTTTCATTCCATCCGTTACCAAGCCCTGAGATCACAAAGATCTCGTTAGCACAAAGACACAACGTTAGTAATAATCGCAAAAACCACACCAAATGGCTTGCCCAACGTGGAACACGAATTTTGGATGGAATGGAAATTACGGGAAATGAATTTACGCGAAATACCAAGTGGCCCCATATCTTCGCGCCAGAAAGAAAGAAGACGCCATTAGACCATCGTTTGAAACCTGAATACATCAGAACACCGATGAACGGATAATCAACGCGGGAAAACACAGAGATCGTCTAGCGAAGCCAACTGCCCAGGAGACGCACGTAACTGGACAAACCAACGGGGGAAAAAAAAAAAGTAGGACCAAACATTTTTATTTTTACATCCAGTTTATTTTTATTTTTATGTTACTGCGAAGCGGCAAAATAGCAGGACTTCTAAACCAAAGTAAACTGAATAAAGAAACTAAAATGTCGCGAAAAGAGCTAGAAACAGGAGTAGAGGAAGGGGCAGATCGGCCTAGTTATCAAATAGAACCAGAAAGTGAGGAACAGGTAGCAATAGGAAAAGACCAAAGGTTAATGATGATCATGTTTGAAAGACTGGAACAGAATATGAAAGAATTAGGTCTGAAAATGGAACAAAATAAGGTAGAATTAAAACAGGACATAGAACAAAGTTTAGGTCAGAGTATAGGCCAGAAACTAGAACAGAATAAGGAAGAGCTAGGTCAGAAAATGGAGGAAGTGAGAAAGGACTTAGAACAGAAAATGGAATTAGGAAGACAGAACTTAGAACAGAAAATAGAATTAGGAAGACAGGAGTGTAAAGAAAATATGAAACTAATGGAAACTAATTTAAAATTAGTACATAAAAACTTAAATGTGACAAAGGAAGCCTTAGAAGCTAGGATAGAAATCATAGGAGATAGGATGGGAAAAATAAAATCAGAAATGAGAGAAAATAAGATTGTATTAGAAGGAGAAATTGGTAGATGTAGAGATGAAATAACAGAATGTAATGCAAGTGTAGACTGTAAGATTACAAATGTAAAAGCAGAAATAACTGAGGAATTAAGGAAAGAGATTGAGGTAGTAAAGAAAGACATTATTAATGAAACTGTAGAACAAATTTAATTCCTAAAATTAAGACTATGACTGATGTAGTACATTCGCAACAGGATGCTATAAATGATATGAAACAAAGTCACTTAGAAATAAAGAATGATTTAAAATAAATTTGTGAAGAAATCAAAAAAGGAAAAGAAAATTTGGCTAATGTAAATGATGTTGTGAATGCACTACAAAGGCAAGAGGATTTAGATATAAGTAATGTACAAGATGAGAGTTATTTGAATAATGTACAAAATGTTGACTCACCATACAGAGAAAGAGGTTCACAATCAAACAATGACACAACACACAACACATGCTACACCAACAGCATACTACATGAAATCACACCACCTACATTTGACAAGGAGAAGGGAGACTATCCAAAACTCTTTGTTAAGGAGATGGAAGAGTATTTTAAAGTGAAAAGGATACCAAATGAGCTTAGGATGATAGTTAAGAAAAGCTTAAAAAAACAAGGCATTGGAATGGCTTAGGCTAACACTAGCTGGTCATGAATCGTATAGCTCATTCAGAAATCTATTCCTATCAAGGTATTGGGGCCCAGCTAAGCAAAACCAAACTAGGGTAGAGCTAGCGACAGGTAGATATGATCCAACCAAAGGGTTATCACTAGTCGATTATTTTATGAAAGTAGCCAACAAAGGAAAGCTATTAGACCTAACCTGTCGGAAGCAGAGCTAATTACCAGCATAACAAGACATTTCCCAGACACAGTGAGAACAGGGTTAATTGTTGCGAGGCCAGTAGATTTTGCAGACATGATAGAATTACTGACAGCCTTCGAAACACAAAATGGTCGGCCTAATGAGCATAGACATAGGAACGGTCACCCAAACTCACCTATCTTAAACTGGAGCACGGCTACGAACAACCAGAATGAGGGAGAAGATAGAAATATTAGGAGCACCCATGAAAGGGGGACAGGGGCACACCATTTCCCACAACCACATAATCATGGCGAAAGAATGGAGAACACAAGACAGCGGTACCACGACACAATACCAAGGGGTGAATCAAGATACCGAACATATACATATGATCGTGGAAGACCAGGAGACCGTACCCATCAAGTGAATCACATACGATTCTGTAGGGAATACTTCAACAACCAAAGACCGTCATACAACAGGGGTTCACGCCAAAGGGGCAGAGACCAATGGTACACTGGCAACATAAGACAGCAGGGAGTAGATGAAAATGTGCCAAATAGGGCAGATGCTGCACGGAATACAGAAACAACAACCGCCACCAACACTCAGGAAAGTTACAACAACTAAGTTCGTCCCAACCGAGTGGAAGACCAACAACACAAATCTCAGCAATTTACAATTGACATCGACATCATGATGGCTACACAGAGAGGATGGAACTACTGTACACTGGACCACTGGTCATAACAAAACAGCTGGGTGACCATACGTATGAGCTACAGAATACAAATGGCAAGTTGGTAGGAAGATACCATAAAAATAAGTTAAAACCATACAAAGAAAGGACCAAATAGTCTTTGCCAACAACCATGTAAGGCAGGAATAATAGAGATGATGGAAAATAATAATTTTTAATGGGTTACTTATAGAAGATTATGTTCAGGTTAGAAAATACAACAAGAAAGAAAATCAACATAGTCATTGGCTATATTGACCACCAAGAGCATTGTGAACAAAGACAGATGAGGACACTGATTGTCATTAAAGAAGTGAATAGCGACGGAAAATAATGTGTTTTTGACATAAGGATGTCAGGGACAAAAATAAGAAGGAATCAGTTGTGATGACAAAGATAAAATATTTTTGAAACAAAGGTGTCGAGGGTGAATTGAGAAGAAAAATAATACAATTGCAGAATAATTATAAGTATAGAAGTTTTCTCTTATAGAGGTAAGAGATAAAGAGGTGACAATTAGTGAAGTAAGAAAAACCATAATCAGAAAAGCAATGCCCATGAATTAAGATGGATATAGCCAATGCTAAGCTTGAAGAAATGTTAAACTAAACAATAATGAATAAGAACCCGATTAAAAAAAATGATGCCATTAGTAACATCAGAGTTTAAGAACCGACTCAACAACCTGCCTATACATAATAAGCTTACGAGACAAAGAAGGCAAAGAACTGAATAAAATATTGCCATAAATATGATCATAATCATTAGCTCAAGATCTGTATCCTGTTTTTCTCTCCTCATAACAAGGAACATAAGTCAAAAGCCACACAATAAACCATGATACACTTAAATTATATTTATGTCAATGTCAAATGTAAAATAACTGAATATGTGTTGTATAATAACTGAACATATGTTGTATAATAACTGAATGTGTTGTACAATAACTGAATATGTATTGTATAATAACTGAATATGTGATGTATAATAACTGAACATGTATTGTGTAGTAACTGAATGTGTGAAATTTATAAAGACATGCTGTGTCATGCCAAAACAAAAAGACAAAAACAAACAGCGAGGAAGACTGTAAAAAAAAAAAAAATTGTACAAAGTGATTGCATCAGAGGAGTAGGGAGAAGTATTGTATTGTGTTTCAAGATTGTAAATATAGGTGACAACTTGAAAAACAAAACAAGGGGCATGTGAGACAGAATATTAGAAGACCCCAAAAGAAAATCGTTCATGTGAATATTTGTTAAAAGTGTAATTTGTTTTTTGATGTTGGTATGATTTGATTAAATGGCGAAAACATGTTGCAAATGCTCATTGTTACGAACAACTAAGTTAGTTTAAAGACATCATAAATCTTTCCATATTTGATTTTAATATATATGTATAAATATTAGAATTATATGTGTTCCATAATAAAAGTAGGGGAGGATGATTAGGGATCGTTTGCCTAACAAGAAAAAACTATTTGATGGACGCATACGCGGACGTATACGAAAAAGGCGGTGTCACGTGAGGTGATGCCATAAACTGTTCATTCGCGTGTGTGTAATCAAGACATATGGACCTATCAGTGTGACGTGTGGGTATGGAACTTTCACCAGACTTTCATCAAGCATTGGTTCCACTAAATGAGAAGTTGGAAGCGTTTTAAATCATTTAGAATGGTGCTGAGAGGAATTATTTAATGTAAAGTATCGATGAAGTGTTAATAAAATAATACATTGTGGTGAAGAAACATTGTGTGATTTTTCATTCCATCCGTTACCACGACCCAGATAGAAAACGAGTCTCATAGCACAGCACATTCCGTATTAATAATCACAAAAACCGCACCACATTGAAATTAGCAAGAAGTTTCCACATGTTGCCTTTTGTGGTCTTTTGTCAGCATTCTTGGGACCCAACTTGTGCACACCTTCCGAAATTTCAACTGTTCAATCAAAGTCCAGTGAATGGTGCTTCGAGAAACCTCAGGAATAACAATG
This sequence comes from Tenodera sinensis, assembly GCA_030765045.1. Classification (NCBI taxonomy): domain Eukaryota; kingdom Metazoa; phylum Arthropoda; class Insecta; order Mantodea; family Mantidae; genus Tenodera; species Tenodera sinensis. Next base: position 31,393,900 of record CM060967.1, read on the forward strand.
TAGAGGTCATCGAAAGTGAACCGTCGATCTTGAAGCATGATTTGTTCAACCTTTGTGGCGGTCTCTCATTTCTTTCCTTGTCATGAATTTCTGTATGACCATCTGCAAACTCTCTCTCCACTTGCGGACATTTTTGACATCCATACAAGACTCTCCATACACTTCCATCAACTGCTAATGAATTTCGATTTGTTTAAGCCCTTTTACACTCAAAAACCAAATAACTGCACAAACTTTGCACCTGGCAGTGTGGCTAATGGAAGCTCCATTACAGCTGGCTGCCAGTTTCCCTGCAACCCCAATGCTTTGGAGACCTTACTTTTGGGATTATCCTCATAAGATAAGTGAAGATAGTAGTCTATAAGTTATTATTACAATTATACCACAGGTATTTTTCATAACGTATGTGCAAAAAAGGAAAAGTTTTGAAAAAGTGGCTCTAAATATGCAAAAAAAAAAAAAAAACTTAATAAAACATTGGTAGTTCAATGGTTTAACCCACAATTATTGAAAAATTTGCTTCCATCCACACATTTTTACCATTGACCATGAATAATTAGAGTATTTTCAAAAAAATATATGTTGTTAGCTTATGCCTGATTTCTGATAATGAAGTCATTAATCCTCTTGCTCTCCAATATTTTTCACTCCAATATTTTTCACTGATGGATAGGGCGCTAGAAGTGGTTGGGCATATTTGAAGGTGGCCTTGGTTCATTTCCTCTTGCAGATCACATAGAGGACAGAGTAGTGAAAAATACATCTCAGTTCTGTTTAAATATTTCACCAGATAATCATGTCCCGTAATTAACCTGAAGGTTACAACTGTCATTTTTCGAGAATACTCAGGAATTACTGTGATACCGAAATTTAGATTTCAAATCGAATGGGCTTGATAAAGACACGTTTTAATTTAATTGCCGGATGTGAGATTTGCGATAAGTGTTAAGTAATAACATAAATAGATAATAGAGCAGGAAGTGTTGTAAGGTGAGCAAGATATGAGTAAATAATAGTCGTTAAATTTGTAGGATAAACGCATTATTGGTTTGAAATTAACGAGTCATGACGTCATACTACATAGTTTAAATACACGTTTGAAATTCAGGTCTGCCAATCTTAAAAGTCACGCGATATATTTAATAAAATATAAAGTAAACATCGTTTAATCCTAAAAAGGTAATTATATATTCGAAATTCATAAAAGAACATGTTATAATAGAAAGGGACATTTCTAAATTGCGGGAAAAGGAAATAGCATTTTGGATACGAGGCTTTCTTGGATGACGTCATGACATTTAAAATTGGAGAGAACGTTTTTCCTAGCGTGGGGACACCAGAAAGCGTCACCACTCACCCCAGACCAGTACTGCAAGTTATGGTGTGCAGACGTGAGTGCGATTCCTCTACATATAGAATCGGCATAACTCCCGAATGTATATAAGAAGTAATAAACAATATACAAAGGTTTTCTTGGGTAGTCTATAACACCTGCGCGTACCCGAGATAAAGAAAGAGATCTCATCCTGACTAGCCGGAACGAACCAAATCAAAGGGCGACACCACGTCACCAACGACATTTACGCATCAAAGGGCGACACAACGAGAGACCAACGACATTCCGCCACAAATGGCGCCCAACGTGGGGCGTCGAGAGAATAGACCAACCCCAAGACGACCAAGCCAGCATCGAACCAGCAAACAAGAAGGTGCCCAGCGTGTCAACATCTGTGAAACGTGTAGTGAACAAGTTTAAGTGCAGTTTAAAAAAAAAATCGTAGTGAAAATTGTGAAATATTGGTGAGTAGAAAAACACATGTAAATAGCTTAGAAATGGAAGACAGTGATAGCGATTTTCTAGGTTTTGAGAGTCCGGAAATTGAGAAAAGTGTAGTTACGATGGAAGAATATAATCAAAATATAATCGGTAGCAGAATATGCCAAGAAGTAGAAGATCAGAACGTTAGAGAAACACCTAGAGGTAGCTCAGAAATGTTTAGTACTAATTCAGAAAGGCCAGTGATTATGTCAGAAATAGAGAATATGTTTCAAAAGATAATGAAAAAGATGAGTACAGAGTTAAGTCAAAAGATAATAGATGAAACTAGTAAAGAATTAAGAACAGTGAAAATGATGAGTACAGAGTTAAGTCAAAAGATAGATGAAACTAGTATAGAGTTAGGACAGAAACTAGAGAAGGGACAACAGGAATTGGGAATGCAATTGGAAAATCAGAAGAGAGCTTTAGAAACCTTTAGGGAAGAAGTTAGGGAGGAAATTAATAAAGTCAGTAGTGAAGTAAAAGAAAATAGAGAACAGGTTAAGGGAGAATTAGAGACAATAAGACAAGAAGTAAAGAATTCTGAAAAGAAATTAGGTCAACAAGTTAGTGAAAAATTAGATAAAGAAAGGGAAAGAGTAATATATAGATTAGACAAACAAAGGGAAGAGGTAGTACAAAGGTTAGATAAAGACAGGGAAGAAATTAGAGAAGAGTTACAGGGGTGTAAAGTTAGAATGGAAAGATCTGATGTAGAAAGTGAAAGGCAGGCTAGAAATTTGGAGGATGTTACAGACCAAATAAAAGGAGTAGTAACAGAAATTACTCAGGTAAAAGAGGCCTTAGAAAATTTGAAATTAAATGAAAATGCATGTAATCACAACAATCTTAGTAATGAAGTTGCAAGAAACGAGGCAATACCAGGTGTATCAGCTGACATTTCGATGCAAAATAGAGGTAACAGTAATTCCCATTCTGATCTCAGAAATAGTGCAGGGACAGGTGACAATTCAAATTTACATTGGCCTAACCATGTCTTAAATGAAATGACACCTCCAGTTTTTGAAAATGAAGATTCAGATGATCCTAAAGCCTTTTTAGAAGGGTTACAAGAGTACTTCACGGTGAAACGTATACCAGAGGAGTACAAGATGGTGATAGTAAGAAAATGCCTAAAGGGTAATGCTGCCAATTGGCTAGGCCTTTCTATGGGTAACAATAATGATTACAGGACCTTTAGGAACATCTTTTTAACCAGATATTGGGGAGCTAGTAGGCAGGCTAATATTAGAGTTGAATTAAGCAATGGAAAGTTTAATCCTAGATCGGAGGAATCGATGGTCAACTATTTTATGAGAATAGCGAGAAAATCGAAGATGTTGGATCCTCCCTTAGATGAAAAAGATCTAATAAATATAGTTACTCCACATTTTCCGGAAACGCTTCAACACTACCTAATCATAGCCCGACCCGATAGCATTGCAGCTATGATCGAATTATTATCAGCCTTAGAAGTCAATAAGCCAAAACACGCATTTGGAAATAAATATGAAGGAAAAGAAACTGTAAATTCTTTCGGGCAAGGGGCACAGTATTATCAGAATAGAAGTGAGATTAGGGAAAGATATAAAGGACCAGTACCAAGGATGGAATCATTCCAGTGGGAAAATCAAGGTAGATATAACCAGGAAGGGCATCACCAAAATAGAAATGGTAATCTAAGGGGAAGAAATATAAGGGTGAATTATATGAATACAAATAGATTTGATCGAGGTAGACGGGGACGTTATTTTGGACATAGTAGAAATTCAAATGATGGGTATTGGACAAACAGAGATAATGAGTTTAGACCGAGGTCACCAAGACAGGGAGAAAGGTATTCTAGTGGACGAGATTCCCCCGAAAATGCGGAAATGGTTGAGGCCATTAACACGGTCAAAAACATGGTAGGAAGTAACCCCGATTTAATGCAGGAAAACAGAAGTAACAATTCGGGAAATAGTACAGGAGCAATACCTAAAAATCAGGGAAACGCCAGACCCGGTCAAACGCGCCTTCAGTGAGAACTGGGTATCCTAGTAATGATTGTGATAAGAACTCGGAAATAAATAGTCCTGGAAGGCAAATGATGATACAAAAGAAAAGAGAATGGGGAGATAGAATCGACAAAAACGAAAAAGTAGGAGATCCACCTAAAATCAAAATTGGAGTAAATGGAAAACAATACAATGCAATTATAGATACGGGATCAAATAGCACAGTATGCTCACAAAATTTTTATGATAATTTACAAAGTAGTGGTTTTAAAGTAATGTCTTTACCAGTTAATGGGATATATTGCTCGCTAGCTGTGGGAAAACGAAAAGAGAGAGTAAAATTTCAAGCAATGATAAATATTGAAATAAATGGGAGAATACTAGGAATTTTATTTCTGATTGTAGGAAGACTTGTGACAGATATTATAATAGGTTGTGATTGTCTTTATGCCTGGGAAGCTGTGGTGAATTTTAAAAACATGATTCTAGAAATGAAAGTTGAAGATGAGACCATTATTGTGCCTTTTGTGGAAGATAGTAGTTCAGAAACTATTGTAAGAGAAAAAGAGGAAGAAGAAATCCAAGGGGATACATTCTTTGTAGAATATGTGAAAGTAGGAGCTATGGAATTAACTGAAGTAAATGTCAAAGAGTACAGTATCGATAATAAAGAAAATGTAGAATGGGATAAAAATGATTTCATAGACAATTTGAGGTTTTCTGACGCAACTAGGTACTATGATAGGGAGAGTAGTGAAGACTTAGAAGAATTATTGCGGGAAAAGGTAACTCAGGCTGACCAACTAAATGAACAACAGAGGGATAAACTGTTTGAAATATTAATCCGAAATAAAGAAGTATTCTCTGAGAAACCTGGTAAATGTAATATTTATACTCATTCGTTTGAGATGATACCTATCAAACCTTTTACACATAAAGCGAGAGCTATCCCTAGTACAATAAGAGAAGAGGTAGATGCAGTTATAAAGTCAATGTTAGAAGATGAGGTTATTGAGATTTCGAATTCAGAATTTGTGAATCCCCTATGTATTGTAAATAAGGCCAATGGAAAGATTAGGGTGACATTAGACGCGAGAAAACTAAATTATTGTTCCTCATACTTTCCATCAGGGAATCCAACAGAACGTGTCCTCCGAGATATAGGAATTTATTTACGTGTACTTACACATCATAATCACAAGGATTGGGTGAAATATTGTCCATTGATAGAAAAGATTATCAATCACACCATTAATGTAACTACTGGGTTTGCACCAATAAAATTAATGTTAGGAATTGAACCAGAACCAATATTGATCGGGGTACCAAAAACACTGAAAATTAATGACTTTCAGTTAAGTGAAGAAGAAAGAGCGAAAATTGCTTTTGAACGAATCAAGAAAAAGGCAGAGAAGCGAAAATTAAAGAAAAAGAGTAGAAAACATAAATGGGAACCTAAGATAGGCAATTGGGTACTAGTTAAAGACCATAAGTTATCAAGTGCGTTGCGAGGTAGGAACAAAAGGATGGAATTGTTATATAAAGGTCCTGCAGAAATTATATCCAAATTTGGTTATCATACCTATGAATTAAAAGATGTTAAAAATGAAAAATGTCTGGGAAGATGGCATAAACAACTCCTTCGACCATACAAGAAACCGTGTGGTACCTTGGAACCTTGATTTCATGTAAAAAAAAAAAATTCGAAGTGTCATTTGTATATTGGCGCCCAATCAGCTTTGAGATAAAATTTAAATGTTAGCTTACTTGAAAACCATATATTGGTCAGGTACTTACATATTCATGAAAAATGCAGAATGTGAATTGTTATATACTACAAAGAGCTTAAAAATATATTGTATAGAGCTCACAATAACAGCTTCAGAAAGATTGTTAAAATGTTCATCTCCGCATAGAGAGAAAACCGAATATTTAATTTGTAAACATTTGTTAAAATATTTAGATGTATAGATAGTTATCACAGCAAGACAAAGAAAGAACTTGTCTGAAGAGTGTAATGGATTTATATAAATATATGTACATTTTAGTGCTTAAAGGATCTAGTACAGATATGTGTTACAATAACAAAAGTGAAAAATCACAGTGCAAGTGATAGTGAGAGCGAAGTGAGCAAACATGAACTAAAAGAAGGAAGTATAAAGAAAGACTCTTGAAATTTAACCTTTATATAAAAGTTTCACAGAAGAAACCATAACATATTGTAATTAGTATTTAAGGATTAATGTTTAGTCAAGTGTACAATTGTTTGTCATGTTAAAAAGATTAATGAGAAAATGTGTTAATAACCAATTTCAAAACAGTGTAATTGAAAATTGTATATAATGGGAGTGTTGCCGATTATTCAAAATACAGGAGTAATTTTTAATTTTTCTTTCGGGCAAGACATTTACATTATTTTATTATGAAATAATAAAATAACATAAATGGGGGCATTTGATACCGAAATTTAGATTTCAAATCGAATGGGCTTGATAAAGACACGTTTTAATTTAATTGCCGGATGTGAGATTTGCGATAAGTGTTAAGTAATAACATAAATAGATAATAGAGCAGGAAGTGTTGTAAGGTGAGCAAGATATGAGTAAATAATAGTCGTTAAATTTGTAGGATAAACGCATTATTGGTTTGAAATTAACGAGTCATGACGTCATACTACATAGTTTAAATACACGTTTGAAATTCAGGTCTGCCAATCTTAAAAGTCACGCGATATATTTAATAAAATATAAAGTAAACATCGTTTAATCCTAAAAAGGTAATTATATATTCGAAATTCATAAAAGAACATGTTATAATAGAAAGGGACATTTCTAAATTGCGGGAAAAGGAAATAGCATTTTGGATACGAGGCTTTCTTGGATGACGTCATGACATTTAAAATTGGAGAGAACGTTTTTCCTAGCGTGGGGACGCCAGAAAGCGTCACCACTCACCCCAGACCAGTACTGCAAGTTATGGTGTGCAGACGTGAGTGCGATTCCTCTACATATAGAATCGGCATAACTCCCGAAAGTATATAAGAAGTAATAAACAATATACAAAGGTTTTCTTGGGTAGTCTATAACACCTGCGCGTACCCGAGATAAAGAAAGAGATCTCATCCTGACTAGCCGGAACGAACCAAATCAAAGGGCGACACCACGTCACCAACGACATTTACGCATCAAAGGGCGACACAACGAGAGACCAACGATATTCCGCCACAACTGTTTGAATGTTTGTGTTAGTATAAATGGGTGACAGTACAGAATTGCTAGCGTTCAAATTACCTTAAGTTGTATGCATAAATGTTTTATTTATGTTGTTCTCTGCTTTATTTTATGATTCCTTTTTTTAGGCTTAACTCCTTTAACCATTAGTCATACAGAACAATAAATGAAATTATGTTCAAATAAGAGCAGGATCCATAGTGCTTAGAGTTATCTATGAGACAATAAAACATATCTTACAAGAAAATGATCCAAAAAATGACTATATTTACACATACAATCTAAGAAATAATGACGATTATTACAGAACAGTACTTAGGGGTACATTAAGCAGACACTGTACAAAAAATACAAACAACTTTATAATAAGCTATCGGAAAAAAATTGTTTATAAAAAATGCAGATCTAAAGATGAAAGCAATAAAGAAGTATCTAGTAGAGAATGTCTTTTATGGCTTAGAGGAATTTGAGCATGGGGCTTAAATGAACAATTGTAAATAAATTGTATGTGTAAATATTATGTATTTAAGTTCTGCTAAACTCATGATATATCATATGTAATCAAAACATATGGATGAATAAATCTTTGAAATCAGACATTGATCTTTCAGGATAAGGGAAACCCCAGGAAAAAAAAATACTTATACAGGTAACTCAACCTAACCGAGATTTGAACTTGTCCTCTTGAAAGTGAGGCAGACATGCTACTCCCACCATAGAAATGGGCTTCATGCTTCTTATGTAACACTTTTATAATTTCCTGAGGTTGGGACCAGAGATTACATTATTTTCCTCAGAATTTCTCAATTTTAACACAATTCTGCTGTAGTTATTAAATTAAAAAATAAGCATGTTTACTGAAGGAAGGCTCTATCTCAGGGCCTAATAAAGTGAAATCTATAATTTAATTATTGGATATGCAAGAGGAAATGAACCAAGACCACCTTCAAATATGCCCGGCACTTCTAGTGCCCCATCCATCAGTGAAAAATATTGGAGAGCAACAGGATTAATGACTTCATTGTCAGAAATCCAGCATTAGCAAACAATAACAGTTTATTTGTTCATATATAGTTTAGAGATATAAAATTAGATTAGCATGGTTGATTTATAAACTGACTTGTTTAGTTGCAGGAAACACTGTTAGTGGTGCAGGTTTCTGGGAAGAAGTTGCACCACCTGCTCCCAAACCTTCAGCTGCAGTTAAACCTGCTGGCAAGACAAAGTCTGCAAGTGGCAGTAAAACTCGTACCAAGAAAGAGGAAGCTGTTGTGATGAAACTGTTCGAACAGAATGTATCACGTGGGGACGAGTTCACGCAATGGTGCAGTAAGGCTCTGGGTAGCCTCCAGTCTTCTGTAGACAGTAAGTTAACTTGCTAGTATAATGTATCAAATTGATTTTAGTTCGCCCTTAAATTGATTCCAATGTAAGCAACGTGCAACATATCTTTCTACTGTTTAAATCACAAATGTATTTGTTTGTTTGTTTTCAACTGGGCATTAGCCCCAGGTACACAAAAAAGCTACGCACATGTATACGAACAAACAAAAAAACAGATAAACAAGCAATCAATTGGACAAAATTTATTGTGGAAACCTATACCCCATTCAGTATGAAGTATCTGAAGACAAACTCAATAATGCAATCTCAAATACAATTCTTGAAGCAGCAAAAAATTGGATCCCAAAAGGAGAAACCTCTAGAGAAGAATAAAAGAGAATTAGGAATGAAATCATATGTCAAGAGTTTAGGGACAGCGAGTTAGATAATTTTCTAGGACATGGGGATACTTTACCCATTGGAGTGTTTTTGGACTTAGATTTTTCACGTTCAAAACTCTATAACATTGTTTTTTTTAAGGTTTTTTACACTAGACCTCTATCAAAACACCAGCAAGCTGCCATTTCACTACTGCATACATTTAAGTAAACACGAGCCTTGCCACCATGGTATTGTAGAAAAATAACAATTCTGTCATATTATACTGTATTTGAAACAAAAAGCTGTGTTTAAACAGATGTTAAATTATGCGCTAATATATTGCATAATAATTTCGTAAATGTTGGCATTACCAATAATCAAAAATCAACTTGAGCTCACGCTCAGAGATGTGTGAAAATTCAAAAACGCTCCAAAGGGAAAAGTATACCCCAGGATCAGGGAACAGAATCCCAGGGGGATGGGTAGGATTTCTCCCACCAATTTTATACCCAAAGTCCCCCGCTGCACTAAAATACCCTATGGCGTGATTTATGTAATGAGATAAACAGCGAAGCGTACACTACTAAAATGCTTTCCCACCACCAACTTTTAATGATTTTGGACCCTGCCCAGGATACAACTGTTTATAAAACATGATGTACTGTACCTACCTTCTATGTATTTGTCCATCCATTGCCTAATATTGGGATCATCCACCTTTTCTAAAGGTATATTTGCCTTGAGGAATGCTTCTGTCGTATCTCTAGCCAGTTCTTGAGATGCATCTTTCACTTGCATGAAGTCCATATGCTCTAAATTCACTTGCGTCATTTTTGGCATTAACTTTCGGCATATTTACGTTTGCCTTTCAGGTTATGTATCATGGCACTACACCGCGAGGTTTACTAATAAAAAAAAAAGTGTATGTAATTTTTGTTTATAGCAATACGGTAATACTTCTCAGTTTAATAAACGCAGCACTAAAAGTATCACAACTTTGACCGTTTTCTACATGCAAGCCAGAAACACACGAAAGGAACAAGTGGAAGATACAAACAACAAACGTGCAACAAACTGAATCAAGTGCACCAGGCAATGTGCTAACCACAGTTTATACTTAGGCGCTAACAAAGAATTGGAAAACAAGTGTGTTTATGTACTATCAACATTAAACTTCATTTTTCTATTTCATTATCTTCTTATATCTTGTTATACCTTTTACTAATTATTTGGGAACTTAAATATTTTGTAGTTTTGTGTTAGGCCAGCTATATAGCCAGTGTAAATAAAAACATTCGCTGGATGTGTGACAAACTGAAGTGTGGTTTTGTAGATATAGATAAGCAAATTGGAAAGGACTGTATTAGTAGAGATGGACTGCATCTAAATAGAAAAGGTTCTTCAAAACTAGGAAGAATAATGAAAAGGATAATAAATCTATGTAAAATTCAGGGAAACTAAATATGGGAAGTGCAAATACCATATCATGTACAAATAAATTAGGTGATTATAAAAATAGTACACAAACACATGAAGGTAAGTTAAAAGATAGTACTAACCCAAATTTACTAAATCAGCCAAATCACACAACTAACACAGTAACAAAAAACAAGCTTAAACAAAAAACCTTTAAAATACTGCATCAGAATATTCAAGGGATTGCGAACAAAAGGGCACTAATTGAGCAAAATGTACTAACTATGCAGCTGGACGTTATCATTTTCTCCGAACATGGCATTAAATCTGAAGAAATAAAGGTAAATAATTACGAAAATTATACTCTAGGGCCCAGCTTTTGTAGGGAAAAACATAAAAGTGGAGGAGTGGTAATATATGTTAAAAATGGACTAAAGTACAAAGAAATTGATTGTAAAAAGTATAGTGTAGAAATGTGTTGTGAATTAGCTGCAATAGAGGTTACTTTTGAAAAGAAAAACCTCATAATATTAGGGGTATATAGTCCTCCAACGGCAAACAAAAAAGAATTCCTTAAAATATTTGAAGACTGTTTACATAGCATAATAAAAAATAAACGCATAATCGTGATGGGGGACTTCAACATAGATGTAATTGGAGAAAATAGAAAGAAAAAATTGCTACTAGAAGTACTAGAGAGAAACAACTTAACCTTAACAAAAACGGGACCCACAAGGGTAACAAACTACTCCTCTACCTGCGTCGATCACATGTACACAAACTTAAAACTAGAGAACTGGAGTAGCAAAATCGTAAAAATGGGAATTAGCGATCATTTTGGGCAACAAATTGAAACTAAAACCTTAGGTAAACAAAAAAATAATACTGATAATATAACAGAAATTAAAAGGCTTGTAAATAAAAATACAATAGAAGCGTTAAGACAACATCTTCAAGTAATAAATTGGGCAGATATACGTAAAGAAAATGAAATAAATGATAAATTTGATTGCCTAGATATAATCTTAGGAAAATGCTTGGATGCAACCATGCCGTTACGTAAAGTAAAATTAAAAACACCGAAAGGTAATAATTGGGTTACTAAAGGCATAGATATCTCCAAAAAGCGTATGCAGTTTTTAAATAGTTTAAAACACCCTAATCTTGATGACAAATCTTATGATTATATAGAAAAATATAATAAAATCTTAAATAATGTAATAAAAGAAGCACAGAAGTTGGATAATACACATCTGATAACAAATGCAGAAAATAAAATTAAAGCTACATGGAGCATCATAAACTCAATACATAAGGAAAACAAACAAAAATGGCAGGAAAATATATCCATTGAAATTAACAGTCAAGTGATACAAGACCCTATAAAGATAGCTGACCATTTCAATGAACACTATGTAAACATTGTTACAAAATTAGGAATAAAACAAATACAGTATGTGCCAATAAATGAAAAAAATGTATGTAACTCTATGGTGCTTAGGCAAATTTATGAGGATGAAGTTCTTGCACAGATAAATTCACTAAAACACAAAAGATCCAGTGGGTTGGATGAATTTACAAATGAGATAATCAAATACTGCAAATATGAAATTACAGAAATACTAACTCACTCAATTAATCAGTCTTTCAACTCGGGAATATTTCCCAATAATTTAAAACAAGTTGAAATAAGAAGAGTCACACTAATTTTTACAATTACTTCACTCACTTGTTTATTAAAAACTGGATGTCTTTGCTATCATACCCGAGAAATTCAAAGAAGATGCCCCAAAATTGCTTAACCTACAGGATGTTCATATAAAATTCACTATGGAAACCGAAGAAAATAACATATTACCCTTTTTAGACCTCAAAATATCAGAGACCAGGATCAATTCACATTTGGAATCCACCGAAAACCTTCTCATGTGGACAATTACATAAAGAAGAATGTGTGCAATCCAATTGCACACCAGTTGGCAGTTTTCAAAAGTATGATCCATAGATTACTCCATGTCCCTCTAAGCAGAGAGGAATTTTCAAAAGAACGCCAACACATACTGGACATAGCAGCATCCAATGGTTTCAATCCGGCAATGATAAATAAAATGCTAAAACATGGCACTAAACTGAAAGAAATAGCCCAAACAACTACCCTGCAGACAATCAAGGACACAAAATGGAAATACAAAAGGTTCACTTTCCATCCATGGGCTTTTAAAAAATTTGATAAAATTTTCAATAAGGTGGACATCAGATTAGCTCCCCAAAACAGATACAGCCTAAACAATTTACTAAACAAACCTCTCAGGAATACAATCCCAGACACACAAAAATCAGGAATTTACCAAATTAATTGTGAAGATTGTAATAGGTTCTACATAGGCAAAACTAAGAGAAAATTAATCACTAGATTAAAGGAACATCAGAGAAACATTAAATTTAAACAAACAGACAAATCTGCTGTATCACACCATTTTTGGTCAGAAAACCACAACATCGGTCAAGCCATAAATTTGTTAAAACCAGTTTCTTCACCACTAGAACTCTCCATCTGGGAAAAAATATACATCACCAAAAACACAGACGACATTATAAATTTTGACATCCCGCCAACAAACCATCTGATGGAGCTTTGCCTCTCTACCGATAGACGGCAGCAAGATGCAACCCTAGTAGATGTAGGATCCAACTTCAAACCTCAGTCACCATCTGCAGAAGATGAGAGAGACATCTCTCGAAAACGTTCCAGTTTTTAATAAACAAGTGAGTGAAGTAATTGTAAAAATTAGTGTGACTCTTCTTATTTCAACATGAATGAAACTTCACTGTCAACATTGCTTCTAAGTCAAATATTTAATTTAAAACAAGTTGTAGTTAGACCAATTTACAAGAAAAAAAACTCTAAACTAGAAATGGAAAATTATAGACCTATATCTTTATGCTCAACCTTCTCTAAAATAGTAGAGGGATTATTTCTCGTACAGCTACAAAGTTTCTGTAATAGGTTTCAAATTTTATCAAAATGCCAGTTTGGGTTTCAAAAGAAAAAGTCTACAATAGAAGCAATTTGTAAAGGGAATGACATTATTATAAATGCTCTAAATAGAAGGGAACATGTAATCACAATATTCCTTGATCTTTCTAAAGCCTTCGATTGCGTTAACATAGAAACATTGATGACAAAGTTAGAAAATTATGGAATTAGAGGCTTACCATTAAAGTGGCTTGGCTCTTATTTACAAAATAGAGAACAATGTGTTGAAATAATACACAATGTAAGTGGAAAGCTAACAAAAATTCGATCACAATTCAAAAAAGTAAAACATGGAGTACCACAAGGCTCAAAATTAGGACCGTATCTATTCTTACTCTACATAAACAGTTTATTTAAAATAATTCAAGAAGCTGGGGGAATAGCGATAGGTTATGCAGATGACACTACGATTGTAGTTACAGGAAAAACAGAAATAGAGCTACAAATTAGGGCAAATACTCTACTAGAAAAAGTCAGTCAACATCTAAAAAATTTAGGTATGGTATTAAACGCAAACAAAACAGAGTGGATGCAAATTAGTCTCGGTAACAAAAAACAAACAAATACAAATATTAAGATAAAAATAGAAAACAGAGAAATTCAACAAGTAAATAAAACAAATTTCCTAGGATTAATAATAGACAGTAACTTGAAATGGAATATGCATGCTGAAAAAGTCATAAGCAAGATTAATTCAGGTTTATATGTACTAAAACAAATAACACAAATAATAGATAAAAGAAGTGTCAAGCAAGTATACTATGCCTTCATTCACTCGCACCTAAACTATGGAGTGGTATTATGGGGCACAACACATAAAACATTACTTCTAAGGCTGTTTAGGCTGCAAAAGAGAGCAGTACGCTTAATTGCAGGAATAGAAAAAAGAGATTCATGTAGAAATGTGTTTAAAAAACTAAATATTCTAACGTTGCCTTCTTTGTATATATATGAATGTACTAAACTCACATTAAAAAGTTATAATCAAAACAAAAACAGCAATATCCATAAATATAACACTAGAACAAAAGAAAATTATTTTAGAAATAGACTTATAGGTGGTCTAAATAATAAGTGCATAGAAAATAGTAGCAAAGATCTGTACAACCATCTACCATCTAGAATTAAACAGATAACAAATGAAAAATCAAACTAAAGAATATTAAATCTTATCTATTAGAAAAGGCATTTTACTCTGTAGAAGAGTACAAAAATTGATAAAATATGATATATTGCACTTCCCAATATTCTCAACTAGTCTCATATTTATGTAAATATACTTGTATTGTATGTACATAGAATTTGACGATCCTTGTAAAATTTTTTACAATTAGAGAAATATACATATATATGTACTATATATGCAAAAAAGAAAAAAAAAGGTAGGTAATAAAGGAAAGAAAAGAACTTAACTTGGCCAGCTCACCAGAAGTAGTGTAGTGCATGCATGTGTGCGTGAGAAAGAGAATAGCATAACTCAAAAATGAAAACCCATTTAAATGCAAAATGTGGTATTTAGTTCATCTACCAGGGATGCAATGCAACAATTTTCAAGAAAATCTTCCCTCCCCAAAATATCCTTCACATGGAAAGCTTTTCCTTATTTTTTATTTTCTTAAAAATGACTAACAATTTTGATTAAAGTACTAAGTATTTGAGATGTAGAATCAGAACTGAAAGGTTCAATGCTACGGCCGGTATTTGAGCCACAGACTCTCTACTTTACGTGTGGCTGCTCTGATCATTGAGCTGCTGTGACAACCTACTAGAATAAGGGGCGTTCAAAAAGAAACAAGCCGGAGTCTGGTATGTGCAAACCAGTGACAGAATTGGAATATCGTGGCGTGTGTAACGAAAATATGAATTGGCTGGAGAATTCAATGTCATTCTGGCAGGGTGTCACTGTGGCTTGATGGTTGGGGCAGCCGCACGTGGGGTGGAGGTCTGTGGTTCAAATCCTGGCTGTGGCATTGAATGTTTCTGTTCTGATTCTACGTGAAACACTGCCCTGTTTAAAAACACCAGCATTAAGTTTGTTGGCATAAATAAGCAATAATTACTATAATATATTTAAGATATTTTTATGCATTTTTAATTTTCATCATATCTTGGCTTTTCTGGTAATAGCCTATGAATTCCTCTTCATTCTGAATGAGTTGTATAATTTGCAAACAGACGACATAGAAAAAGAAGTTACCACACAATAAATGCAAATCTTGTTAAAGCACACAATTTATCTTCCTTTCATAGAAGTTTGAAAACAGTGTTGTTGTAATTTAATTTAAAAGGTGAGTTAATTGATAACACTGAGCAGCACTTGCAACATGTTTTTCCGGGACGCGTTTCGAGGGTTAGCTTTCCTCCATTATCGGCCGGACAGTGGCTGGGTTTCCGTGGTGTTTCATGGTGCGGATGGTGATGCTTCTTCTGGTGTTTCTTCTGGTGGCGGTTCGATGAACTTGCTGAGGGTGTCTCTCTGAGGAATGTCGAAATTGAATACTCTGTTTCTGTTTTTTAGAATGGGGATTTGTTCCCATGTGGACGGTTCTTGTTTTCCGGTTGTGTGTTTGAGAAGTTTCGGTTCTAGCTTTGTGTCATGGTTTTTTGTCCAAAAGTGAAATGCAACCGCTGATTTTTCTAGTTGTTTGCTCTTAGTGTTTCTGACGTGTTCCTTGGATCTGATTTCTAAATTTCTTTGGTTTTTCCTATGTATATTTCATTACAATCATTGCATTCAATTTGGTATATGCCAGATTTTTTGTTAGGTGGAATAGCATCTTTGATGTTTGAAAGTAGTAGGTTTTTTATGGAGTAATGGTTTACTGCTGCTAGCTGAATGTTGTATTCCTTGAACACTTTTTTAAATTTATCAAAAGCCCATGGGTGATATGTGAATTTTTTGAATATCATTGTTGTTTTTGCTGCTGTGAGAGTTGTAGTTTCTTTTAATAATTTTTTCTTTTCTGCTCGTTATACCTTTTTATCTACTAATTCTTTGGGGAAGCCATTTTTTTGTGCTATTTCAATTATTTTGTAATATTCTGTTTTATATTCTTCTGCTGAAAGAGGGATGTTCACCAATCGATGTGTTAAACTATTGAAAATTGCTTGTTTGTGGCTTCTTGGATTGTAACTATTAGCTTTTATGTAGTTGTCTGTCTGCGTTGGTTTAGAAATTAGAATTTAGAAATTGGATCCGGGGAGCACGTTAGAGGCATTGGGAGTGAACAGTTGGAGGAATCAGCGGTTGCATTTCATTTTTGGACGGAAAGTCATGACATGGGGCTGGAGCCGAGGCTTCTCAAACGCATAACCGGGGGGGCGGGAACTGTCCACATGGGAATGGATCTTTATTTTGAAAAGTAGAAGTGGAGTATTTAATTTCGACATTCCTCGGAGAGACATTTTCGGTGGGTTCATTGAGCCGCCACCGGAGGAGGCGTCACCATCAGCACCGTGGAGGCCCAGTTGTTGTCCGGTTGATAATGGAGGGGGGTTGGCCTTCGAGGCGCATCCCGGAGGGGTGTGTTGTGGGTGTTGTAACTCACCTTTCACACAATTTATGTTTATCATTTCTGAGATATTCTTTGTTATTAGTTGGAATCTTCAAATACTTATGTTTTCTTCAAGTGATAAGTTGTTCATTTTTTCTTATGATTGTGCAAAGCATGAGGAATTTTAAAGCCATCATATAGTGATCCCATTTTTAAAAGTATGACTATCACTTTAGCCTATTGTTTCCTTATACCTACATTATTTAAAGAAGAGCGGTAGATGACAAGGTACGTCTTCAATCACTCACACTCTGGACACACACTATGCAATACTGAAGTGGTTTTACTTTAAGATCAAAAGAGTTGTAAACAAAACCATATGACAAGACAGTACCTCATCGGCTGGTGGTGAACTATAAAATCAAACTTCAAAACCTCAGTAACTTATTAGGTGATCAAGCTTACACCGTTTCAAAGTGGAAGTAAACAAACCTTAATGTAAAATTTTTGTTAAACAATTTGTGGATATTTAAAAACACAAACTTGACTCAAGGGTCTCCGTCTAGGGGATATGTGAATGGCGACCACAAGGTACTCAAGCTGAGCAGAACATTACTTCCACTTACTGTGTTTTGCTCCTCACTGTAACTTTTCTATCTGACCTTACCTTGGTCATCTCTTGTTCTCTTCCGACCCCGATGCTATTAGGGTTCCTGAGGGCTAAGGAGTCTTTATTTTTCCAACCTCTCCATTTCTCTAATTTCTCTACAAACTGCCACATCAGAGATTGCCTTTGTGGTTTACAAGGAGAAATACGACCTGGTTTGAGAATTTAATGCCATTCTGGCAGTTTGTCACAATAGCTCAGTGGTAGAGCAGCCGCCCGGTAAGCGGAAGGTCTGTGGTTCAAATCCCAGTTGTGGCATTGAATTTTTAACTTCCAGTTCTACCTCTCAAACTTTGCACACACACAGCTTGTGTGTTTAAAAACACCAACAGTAAGTTTGTTGGCATAAATAAATAATAATTACCATCTGAAGGTTATTTAATCCTGGGATATAAAGTACTTACAATAGTAAGTCACCATTGGGGTAGTTTGTCTCTGATGTGAGACTGCCTTTGTGGTTTATCAGGAGAAATACGAACTGGTTTGAGAATTTAATGCCATTCTGGCAGTTTGTCACAATAACTCAGTGGTAGAGCAGCCACCCGGTAAGCGGAAGGTCTGTGGTTCAAATCCCAGTTGTGGCATTGAATTTTTAAGTTCCAGTTCTACCTCTCAAACTTTGCCCACACACGGCTTGTGTGTTTAAAAACACCAACAGTAAGTTTGTTGGCATAAATTAATAATTGTTACCAAGTTGAAAACACAAACAAGTTTCCTGTCATGGTCGTGATAAGACCGTGCTGTCAAAACGACCTTAAATAAATATTTACAAAAAAAAAAGTTTCCTGTCCAAAGTCACATAATTAAAAACAGATTTGAATCTATGTTAAGTAGATTTGAATCTTCCTAAATCTAAAGAAAGCATTTTAATCAGAGAAAACTCTAACTTTCGAACCAATTAATATTCAGTTAGATTTAGCAGAACCAATTACAATATCTGGAAACTTCCAAACCTGTACTAAAAGCAGTTTTAGAAGCTGTGAACAATAGATGCCCACCAAAAGAATAGCTACATATTTACACAGATGAATCAATTCAGGATCAGGAATTACATGTGCTTTATTTTCATTTTACCAACCAGCAGGACACCATACAACAAATTTTGTTGCAGAAGTAATGGCTATTCATATTTCACTTCAACACCTTCTATATAGAGTAGATACATTTCAAAATACTATCATACTCTCTGTTTCTAAAGCAGCATTTTATGCAATAAATTCATATAAAATAATGTCAATCCAAATTAAAGAAAGTCACAAAATGATCCAACAGCCCCAAAAACTACAGAAAATAATTAAATTACAATGGATATCTGCACATTGCATAATTGCTGGAAATTAAACTGATTTTCTTGCCAAAAAAGGTTCAAATTTAAATCAAGAATACAAATAAACCTTACCTTTTACGTCTTGAAAAATACTAATTAAAGACAAATATAAAATCAAGCAAACTTAAAGTCTATGTAACAAAGCAAAAGATAAAAAATGCAGCATTCTAATTAAAAAACCAGAAATTATTCCAGAAATCCCTCAAAAACTGCAGTAGCAAAATTTAGATTACGGAACATGATTATTTGGTCAAACACACAAAATATGAATTTACACAGATCCAAATTGTCCTCTATGCAACAAAGAGGAAGAAATGACAAGATCATTTACAATCCACTACAGAGAAATATTGAAAAGCAAGAGCACTAATGGCTTCATTGCCAAAACCCAGCATTTGATAACAAGCAATCATTAATTCCCATATCTAGGTAAGATAAAATTTTTAACAATCTTTTTATATAAGCAGTGCATGAGAAAAATCAAGATTGCTTGCCAATGATAATCTGTTGTATATTAAACACATTCTCAATAGGATACAATTTTTATGCAATATAGATTTAGAAATTTATAAATAAAAAGTGAGACAGGATATTGTAAGACCCCAAAAGAAAATCGTTTATGTGAATATTTGTTAAGAGTGTAATTTGTTTTTGATGTTGGTATGAGTTAGTTAATTGACGAAAACGTGTTGCTAATGTTCATTGTTACAAACAATTAAGTTTGTTTAAAGACGTCATAAATATTCCCATATTTAATTTTAATATATATGTATAAATAAAAGAATTATATGTGTTCAATATTAAAAGCGAAGGGAGAATGGCTAAGGATTGCTTCTCTAACAATACGGGAACTATTTGATGGACGCATACGCGGATGTACACAAAAAGAAGTGTGATGCGGCGCCAATTGTCTAGTTATTAACGTCTGTGTCTTTGGTGTAGGTGGACGCATTTTTATGTGTGCGCGTCATAAAATAGTGAAAGTAAATTTACTAAGTGTTTAAAGACCATTAATTTGGGTAAAATAAGTGAAACATTAGCTAACTTTAATAAGTTAGTTAATACGAAGTGTGCAATTAAATGAAAGGACATAAAATAGACGAAGTGTAAAGTGATAGAAAACACATTTAGCGAAATATCGCTAAATTTTCAGACATTAAATCTCGATGATGCTAGGGAAGTCGATCCACTGAAATAAAAGATTTACTACTGTAATACGATTTAAATACTGTGAACAAGAAGGTGCGAATAAAATATTTCACTAAAGTTAACCCCGAGTGTATGTTCATTCCATCCAGTACCACGACCCGAGATAACGAAGGAGTCAAAAGCTCATCACCTTCGTAAATTATAAAAACAGCACCAAAAGAAAATATCATTCAGGCTATTTTTCTATCAGTTTCTGACATAGGCAAGTGATTTCTGATTGATTTCAGTGGTGAATGTGACAAACTTTCATTTCTTCTGATTGGCTCTTCACTATTAGAAAGTTCACGTCCAATACTTACACTATTCTCATTTTTCTGCTTGACTGCGTTTTCTGTACTTTCTAATTTCTGGTTTTCTCATGTATTGTCTGACTTGCCAATATTCACTGTCCATAAATGGGTTTCTTGTGTTCTTTCCATACCTAGCTGACTCCTTACATCTGGTCTGCAGACATAAAGAATAATATTAATGGTTTTCAAAGAGAAGCAAGGGGCCATTTTGAAGGTATAGAAATTCAAAGGTTGATGGTAGACAATTAGGAAAGATATCACTGCCCTCTATTATCAGTGAAACATAATTGGGAGAGTGAAGGCTTTATACATAACTTTAGCAATGAAGAAAGAGAAGAATTGTTTGGATAAGACCAGGATGGAAACTGACAGGATAAAAGTATGGTTTTGAATAAGGGCTTTGTCATTTATTTATGCCAACAAACTTACTGTTGGTTCAAATCCCAGCTGTGGCATTGAATTTTTAAGTTCCAGTTCTACCTCTCAAGGGCTTTGTCCTTTATGTGAAGGTAAAGAGGATGTAGACCACACAATAATGCAAGGTGTAGACTGAAAAACAAAGAGAAATTTGAAAGTAAGGCTAAGAAAGCACTTAAGAAACATATATATATATATATAAAAATGGATGTATATGTATTTTTTTATGGAGAAGGTTCGCATGCTATCCAGTTTACTATGCAACATATTACAGTCACACAGTTTTCTATATTCGTTTTTCATTTACACAACATATACATAGCCTTCTCTAAGCATTCTTCAACTCACAGTTCTTATACAATTTTCAATGCTTGAAATGGAAATGCAGCATGTTACATTCACAGTTTTCTCTACTCACTTTTCTTTTATGAAAAACAATCCCATTTTTTTCCCTATTCCCTTTTCTACAAATAATAGGTTCCTGTGCTCCCCGACAGGTGTCTGAACTTAGGCACTGGCTTGTAAGTCCTAAACTCGGCGCCAAACAAGGTGATTGAAAGTTGCTACCCACGTGGTGGAAAAGTCTTTGAACGGGGGGAGGGGGGGGGGGCGGTTGGATGCGTCATTGTGGTTGTCATAGCAACAAAAAGAGGAACCAATTAGAGTTAAGATGTTTCCATAGCAATGCTAAACCAGTGTTGTCAATATTTAACACATAATTAGCATGTGCCTGACAAACAATCCAGCTGTGTGTCTTATCTTTGTTTTCCCTGCAATATATATAGTGCCTCCCTCCAGCTCCAGCTTGCAATGATAGCATCAGTTGGAGATTGCCTATGTGCTGACGAGTTCGTTTGCATCATTCTATTTATGTGGTTATTTGCATGTGTCTGAATCTGTGTATCTGTGCATATGTTGTAGCATTTACAATTGTCTCACTCTTTTAATGAATATTTAACTATGTCCAAAAATATTGGCAAGGACAGCGTAGTCAAACAAAAAACTTTACGTACTCAGGAAGTGAATAAAATTGGTAAGGTACATATCCCAATTAAAGGATTATGGTTGCTTTTTTTTTTTTTTTTTTTTTTTTTTTTTTTCTTCTTCTTTTTTTTTTTTTCTTCTCCTGTTGTTAACGTCCTCCAATGTAATGTCATATTGGATGGTGAATGACTGAAATGGATGAAATGATGCTCAAATGAGCCCAAGCTCCATAGAGCATTAAGTTACCCGACATTCATCTTCTCAGGATAAGGGAAAATCTCGGAAAAAAACCTTATCCGGATAACTTACCCTAAGCAAGATTTGAACTTGCGACATCTTGAACGTGAGGCAGAGACGGGCAAGGATTATGCAATCAGTGTTATTGCCGAAGAACATGATCGCAAAATTGTTTGATTTGCACCTTACATAGTGTAATTCGATCTAATTAATTTGGACCAAAATAAAGGGTTACGTTGTGTGAAACAAAGATTTCACTGTGTCGTTTGTAATAAAGCTACAGCAATAAAAAGGTGAAAACTGAAAAAGCGGTTACTGATGCAAAGGGGTAATAAGTGCAACATGGGAAAATGGTGTTTTAGAAGCAAGGATAGAGCAGCTTGTCATTCTTCTTCTACTTCAAGCTATAGGCTTTAGGCCTGTTACAGCGCCTTTATTTGTTGAACCCATCTTTTTGCTGGTCGACCAATACTTCTTTTTCCAATGGGTACACTTTCAACTGCTATTTTTGGAATTCCATCTTGGTTCATACGTTGTACGTGTTCCCACCATTTCTGTTTGTATTGATCTACAGTTTCTAACAGGTTACTAACTTTCAGGTTGTTTCTTATTTCATAATTTCTGATATGATCCAGTCAGGTCACTCCCGCTACACTTCAGAGAAATCACATTTTGGCTGTAGTCAGCTTCTGTCTTTCTCCTTTAAAGTCCAAGTTTCACTCGCATATAAGCCTGTTGGTATTGCCATAACTTTATATAATATAATCTATGTATCTTGTCTTGTTATAAAGTGTTCTAATAGTCCCACACATGTTATTAAATTTTGCAATTTTATAATCAATATCTTTTTCCTGAGTGTAGGATAAATGACAGCCAAGGAAGTTAAAAAGTATTAACTTGTTCTATGATATAATCTTCCACTACCACCTTTGATCTCACCGCTCTTTTACCTATGAAAGCCATCACTTGTTTTCTCTTTCGAAATGGTTAAGTTCATCTCTTTGATAATTTTATATAGTTCAAACAGCCCCCTTTGTAATGAATCTTCGTCACTAGCTAAGATAATTTGATAATCAGCAAAGAGGAGGTTTATTAAAAATGTTCCTTTGTTGACATTTTCTGATATGTTAAACTTATGCATCTGCAATTTCAATTTCCTCGTTGCTTCGTCAATATAAATGTTACAAAGTGTCAACGACAGACTGCAGCCCTGTATTACTTCTAAATTTATTTTCTCATAATACATTTTTCGTTCTTTGGATTTATAGCATATGGTGAAGTTTCCATATATACTCTTTATCACATTGATTAAATGTTTAGGAATACCTCTTAATTCTATAATTTGCCAAAGTTGATCTCTTTTGATATTATCAAATACCCTCTGATAATCTATAAACAATAAATGGAGTTCTTTATTAAACTCTTTGGATTTTTCCATAATTTGTTTTTACTATGAATATATTATCAATACATGATCGTCCTTTCCGAAATCCCGACTTGTCATTTCTGCGGGTAATTCCAGCAACAACAGCAATGATGCAAGCGAGTCAGTTATCAGCGGCATTTTCCCATTACAATATTTCACAGGTATGTTTCTTCTGTTAACGTAAATCTTTACAGTGATACATACTTGCATGTTCTATCCTTTGCATGTAGATTCACTATTTTACTATTGTCTTCAAATACAAATATAAATTATGCCTGCTGTACATTCCAAACATAATCCAACCGTCTTCTTACACATATTGCTAATGCACTCTCCATGTGGTCACGATAAACAGCATCACCTCTCTTTCACCGTAAACTGTCAATGCCTTGTTTGGTGCCGATAATACATGAGGAGAGGATAATCAGATTAAGAAGAAAAAGAAATATAGATAGGCAAGTCAACAGTAGCCAATCCTTTCAAATCTTTTGGTTTCAATGTGTATGTTGTTGATCTTGCCTATTTAACGGAATAATTATTATTTGTTGCATGTGCCACTTTTTGAATTTAATTTACATGATATGGGAATAGTCATATGTGTTTGTTTCATCTATTTCAACCTAATGGTGAACAAATTCTTGTAAATCTTATTTTTAATTAACAAAGAGTTAGTAATTTGATATAGCATTCCTATTGGTGCTGTTTTTACGATTATTTATTACGGAATGCGCTGTGCTATGAGACTCCTTTTCTATCTAGGTCGTAGTAACGGATGGAATGAAATATCACACAATAATTCTTCACTACAATGTAATATTTTATTAACACTTCATCGATACTTTACATTAAACAATTTCTCTCAGCACCATTCCAAATGTTTAAAAACCTTTCCACTTTTTCACTTAGTGGAACTTATGCTTGATGAAAGTTTGGTGAAAGTTCCATGTTCACACTATATAAAAATGTCTTTTCAGCTCGGAGATACACACGCGAGTGAACAGTCTTTTTGGCGTCGTTTGACGCGACACCGCCTTTTTCATATCCATCCGCGTATGCGTCCATCAAATAGTTCTTTCTTGTTAGGGAAGCGATCCCTAATCATCCTCCCCTACTTTTATTATGGAACACATATAATTCTAATATTTATACATATATATTAAAATCAAATATGGAAAGATTTATGATGTCTTTGGGCAAACTTAGTTGTTCGTAACAATGAACCTTATCAACATGTTTTCATCATTTAACTATCTCATACCAACATCAAAAAACGAATTACACTTTTAACAAACATTCACATGAACGATTTTCTTTTGGGGTCTTCTAATATTCTGTCTCACTATCATTTTACAGATAAAATATACAAGTGGTCAGTTATTGCTAAAATTATTCCTCTTTACAGTCCCAACATTTGTGGGCTTCCTTCGTGATATCGAATCTCCTTTTGAAGTGAAGGATTATGTTCGTTTGTACCTGGGAGAAGGAAAGGAGGCACAAGATTTTGCTCGACAGTTCCTGGAGCGACGGTCAAAATGGAGAAGTGCCCAACGAGCTGCACCCTTAGAAGATGATATGTGTGTGCCAGCACCGGCTGTCAATCCTGTCAATACAGACTTCCAGGAGGTTAAGGTAAATGTCGTGTATATCCAGAAATTTGGATCTTTGTTTATGGTTAGAATGATAAGCAAGTTTTGGGATGTAACTTAATTTTTTAAATATATAAATATGTATCAAATTAAATGTAATGAAACAAGTGATTAATAGTGATGTGATATAGCTGTTCATGGATGCCAAAAACAGCTAACATGTTGTTTTAAAAATAAGGAGATACATTTCTAAACATATTATCATTACAGATGATCAGGTCATGCAGGGTGATTTGTTTGAGATGTCAGAAAAGTAGAACACTATATACAAGAGTTTGGATAATTCGAAGTTGAAGGAGCAAGAAAATTTGAGATATCCAAAAATTCATATCACAAAAGTTAGTCTAAAATTCACAGTTTAGCAATACAAGTTCATATATCCATTCCTAATTAAGGCTATAAAGTAAACAAACTATATTTGAACAAAATTATTTTAATTTTTACATTAAGGATAATGCAATAAAGTAGTACAACTTGAAATAATATAATGTAAGTATATAGTGATTGCACACCACCAAATCCTGTTAGAAAAATTAGAATATAATGGTGTTCAGAGAACTCTATTAAAATGGTTTCTCTCATACTTGACAAACAGGATGCAAAAAGTGAAAATATGGAAACCTAATTCAAATATACCTAGTTATTCAAGAAGTGAAGTTATAAAACAAGGAGTTCCCCAAGGTTCTATTTTAGGACCACTACTTTTCTTAGTTTTTATAAATGATCTAGCACCAAGCTTAAACAAGTTGGCACAAGTATTTCTATTTGCTGATGATACAACACTATTAATTTTGCATAAAAACTTAGACTTAAAGAAACCTCACATCACGTAACAACATTAATGCAATCTTGGTTCAATGTAAATGGTACGAAACTAAATATTGATAAAACAAATATTGTAAAGTTTACTACCGTAAATGCTGTACAGCATAACTTTGCAATTAACATAAATGGAAACTCTGTTCAAGAATCAAATGCTTCTAACTTCTTAGGTATACAAATCGACAAGCACCTAAATTGGAAGACCCACATAGATGAAATCCCTAAACTGAGCTCTGCATGCTATGCATTACAGCTTCTGTCCTCCTTCAGTGATGCTCACACATTAAAATTAGCCTACTTGGCATACTTCCACTCCATAGTGAAATATGGTATACTCTTTTGAGGAGGTTCAACAAACTCAAAGAGAATTTTCATCTTACAAAAGAAGGCACTCAGAATTTATCACACTCTCATGCAAGAACGTCCTGTAGAAGCATTTTCAAAAATTTAGAAATATTAACCCTTACCGGAGAATACGTATATTCACTGATTACCTTTTACATAAAAAATAAAAATTACTTCACTACTAATTCTGACATCCTCAATATCAATACAAGATCTAGATCTGAACTCCATATACCATCAACTAACCTCACATGTGTCCAAAAAGGAGTGCATTACCAATGCATAAAAATATTTAATATGCTACCTAATGAGTTGAGGACCTGTAATGATAAGGTACTCCAAATTAAGCTAAAGGAATATCTTCTTAATTATTCGTGCAATAGCATTATTGAATTTAACAACATCCAATGTAATCATTAGATTATCTATGTGCTATGTAATGTAATTATATTGTAAAACATATTGACATGTTCCACATCCTGTTGTGTAGGATCTACAGAATGCGAAATAAAATAAATGTAAATACAGTCTAGTGATTTCAAGAGTTGAAGAAAAACTTGGAGTGAGGGTATATCAGGATTTAAGAGATCTACTAGTGAACAAATTACAAATACATCTGAGAGGCTACAAGATTTACATGGTCTCCAAATATACCTAAGCTTGTCTTATCTAATTCATAATTGAAGTTCATAAACGACTGTAGAAGTACTAAAACAGGCAAAAAAATGGAGAGGATCAACTGTTTACATCAACAAGGATTTAACATATGCACAAAGGGTGCAAATAAAGGAGTTAATTGATAAGCAAAGACAAGCAAGAAATGAAGTCAAGAGGGTATATACATTAAAGACTTCAAGCTATACACAGTTGACCAGGCAGCAAAGAGAAACAATGGACCAAATGACAAGCAGAGACAGGAACAGCAGTCATTGAACCAAGAAAGATGGTGAAATGATCAAGTGTTAGCTGGAAGTGTAAAGCAACAGTGAAGAAACGACTGCTCAGTATTTCGTAGAACATGTGAATCCAGTAATGAGTGCAACATCGAGGTTAAGTGTAAGCAAAAAGCAAGGTGGGGATATGGTAGAAAGTGAGCATGTGGTGGAGTGCGAAAGGAGGGACAAGGGTCAAGGTGAGGGATGATAACAGTGAATAGTGGCAAGGAAGCAAAAAAAGTGTGTACTCAAGAATAGCTAATGGATCAAAGAGGGTGAGCAGGAGAGGCCAAGAATAACAAGGTTAAGAAAATGGTGGGGTAATCAGTAAATGAGGGAGGAGAGGAATTTTTTACATGGAGAAAGTGAGATTATAGTGAAACAGTGAAATTGGGATAATGAACATAAGTGAAGTGTACAATGTAAACTGATTAGTTAAAATTACAAAAGATGAGAAAGAGAGAGTGAATAAGGATGGGAGATGAAATAAAGCAGGAAATAAAAATTAAAGGGGAAGGTGTGAGCAGGATAAGATTAGTGAAAAGGTAGGAAGCAAACATTCACAAATTAAACATGTAATGCATATGTAAAAGGTAATTGTACTGAAGGGCTGCCCTAATAGCAAAAGGACCATGGTCCAGCAAAGGGGTAGCCCAAGGTGTGTAAGATTTAGTACTCAATAAATCATTAAATTATTTATGTTCAGCATCTCTCAAACATGCAACATGATTAAAAAAAAAATCCCAAACTACTCTTAGCATGGAAAATTTTCATACTGATTTTCTCAAATGTGGCTCATAATGATTTTGAAGAAAATATCATATGTTTAGTGTGTTGAATTTTGTGTAACTAGACTATAAGAGATAGACAAAATGGTCACAAAAGATGTACATAGATCTCGTTAAAATACACAATTTATGTCAAATACTTTTTTTGAACTTATTTTGGTAACTGAGTTCAAACCCATGCTTTTGTACACTTGGCTTCAATTTAATTTCTTAGAGGCCTTCACATTTCCCTTTATTACAGCAGGGAACTGAAGTTTTTTAAGATAGAATATTTCCTGAACAGTTTTGCATCTCTGTGTATTAGATATGGAATGTACACCTTCTCTGTTTTTTTCTGTTACAGGGCAAAGGAAAAAAGGCTAAAAAGAGCAAGTTTCGTGTAGACAAGAGTATTCTGGGTTTCAATGTGATAGCAGCAGAGGACAGGATCAATGTTGGGGATCGTGACTATGGAGAAGGTCTCTGAGCGCAACTTTATGCCGTACAAATTCTCTCTCCCACAAACATTAGTCAAAGTAACATTTAGCATTCCAACATTTTAACAACACACGTGATAACCGCTTTTTTTTAATCAAAAAGATTCAAAAGAAGAAAAAAAAGTTTTGAAATAATTTGTTGTACGTTTGTAGGGAGAGAAATTTGTCGGAGATTTGTGGTTGCTATGTTTCTAATTGTTGGCCCAAAGAAATGGGATGAAATGTTAACAGAAAGCCTGTTTCCGATGGATCATCATCATCAAAGGGGCAGTGCATTAGAGGGGACATGTCACAACACTTAAGCAGTCTATGCTTTTGAAGATGTATATGGCACTAGTCCAGCCAAAGCCTTATTACCTTTTATAGGTTTTATCAGAGAAGTAAATTGGTTACAAATTTAAATCTAAAACTCCGTACTTTTGTACTGTGTATATAGTTGTAAAATATTGCTCTGGGCAAATTTATGTTAACTGTTAATTTTTATTTCTTCTGTAAATATGTGTGGCAGGAAATACACCAGTTGAGCACTGTATGTACTTAGCTGTCTTTACTCTTCTTAAACTTCATTCCTCGCTGTGTATTAGATTCGTTTGTAAGAAACTGAGCTTTATTAGCTTCATATAATGAATGTATATCTTAATTACAAAAAAAGTATGTTTATTTAACATCTGTTGAGTACAAAAGCTATTTTTTGTTGATCTTGGCCTGTTCAGTGTGTCACTTTATGCAGGGACAGGATTCTATTTTTCCCACCCGGTATATATTTTTACAAATGACATTGTTACTCTACTTTGTTAATCTCTTTTCTCATATTTACAAGAAAGATCTAGCCCACATCACTCCACGGAAGCATGCCTTTTGTTGTACAAAGAATGGAAAGACTTGGCTTGAGATGTCACTATTTTTCTCTGAATACAGTATGCTGATGATGAACAATAGCAAGTATAAAAAGAGTGCAAAAATGTTTAAAAATATTGTTCATTCTTTTGTGAAACGAACGGTTTCGGTGATAAAAATGACTATTATATTTAAAACAAAACAAAAAACTACAAAAAAAAAGCAGCAAAAACAATAAAGAAGTTGATAAGTTATAAACAGGGAAGTTCTTCAAGTCCTATAATATTCCTTGCTCTGTAGTAATTAAGAAATTAACATAAAAATTTTAAATTTAGTTTTATGCAAATCGGTTAAGACAGTGAGAGAATGTACACTTTCATGGCCGGAGTCAATATAATGGGAGTTAATTCTGGACTGTTGTGCCGTGGTCTGCTGGAGATAGATGTTCCAGATGTTTTGTCCACTACTGTGGTGGACATCTTCAGTGGCACAGTCAAAGCATTCTCAGGAAAGTTTTGCTACATCTGATGTATTAGTTGTGAGTACCACTATACATATATTTATTTAGAGAGTGCTCTCTGCTGATTGGTCAGTAGGCCAGACAACTGGCAGCAGGGGGTACTCCTGTGGCGTTGCTCCAATTTGAGTTACAGGATCAAACAAAGCGACACATCAGATGTACCAAAATCCTTTTCTGAGGAGACTTAGACTGCACCACTGAAGATATCCACTGCAGTAGTGGACGAAACGTTTAGAACATCAATCTCCAGCAGACCACTACATAACAGTCTGAAAATACATGCTTATATGCTTATACCTTGGTTTGTTGAGGTAAAATCAGCAGGTAGCTGAGGATGTGGGCAAGAGCTCATGAAATGAAGCTAAAAGGCCATGAAAAAGAAGCATTAACATAGTATAAAACAGTCAAGCTATAGGAAGTCACATTATCCTTCAAGGTCCACATAACAAAAGATTTTCCATACATATTCTAGGTATAGTATAAACATGAATGATACATCGACCATAATTCACAACATATCATCAGTTATTATGCAATATAACTACTCATCAAGAAGCCAGTGTTCAGTTTACCAAAGAAACTGAAATGAACGATATGGCACATCCTTTAAACCCCAAAATGTCCAAGAAAAAATTAAAAACCTGTGTTGGGAATTTATAGAATAAATACCCATGTGGATAAGAGGTAGAACTGGAACTTAAAAATTCAATGCCACAACTGGGATTTGAACCACAGACCTTCCGTTTGCCGGGCGGACGCTCTAACCACTGAGCTATTGTGACAAACTGCCAGAATGGCATTAAATTCTCAAGCCAGTTCGTATTTCTCCTGGTAAACCACAAAGGCAGTCTCACATCAGAAACAATTACCCCAATGGTGACTTACTATTGTAAGTACTTTATATCCCAGGATTAAATAACCTTCACATGGTAATTATTAAATAAATAATTACCCATGTGGATAATTAAATAGTTTAATCCCCTTTTATGCAGACATGCTGGCATCAACATCTTTATAAATTGATTGGTCAACTTAACTTTTAATTAGAAGAGTACCTGCAGATTGTGAAACAACAAATAAAAATACATACTAAAAATATCTGGCAGACACAAATGAGGAAAAATTTCTAAAAGGCAACGAAAATTATACAGTTCACAGTGCTTTTAGTCATATATTAGAAAAAGTAACACTACAGAAAATCAAATGTTCCATCCATAACTATGAAATAGTTAACAGAACATTTTCATAAGATTGTTATATCTACTGATTCTGAGAAACAATCACAGCATTAAGTATTTCTTAAAAAGTGGTGCAGTAGACAATATAAGCCCAGATAACAGATCAGGTGCAAAAATGCATAAAGTGCAAAAATGGTGAGATTTATGTAGGAAAAATAGAAGGATAGGACGAGACAAAAAATAACATGTCAGAAATATCTGTTATAAAACTAATGACATCATTTGCTACCCATTTTTTAGTCCAAAATGATTCATTAAAAGAAAAGGCATAACTTTTAACACTGGTACATAGCTGAAGAGAATGGGATACTTTGGGGACAATCTATCTAACAAAGCAGAAAATGCAGTTAATGAACTTTGAAATTCCACTAACAGAAATGAACGTTCAAGTTCATCAAAAGTCCAGTTAATGAAAGTACAATTACCTACCTACCACCAAACATCCGGATGTGATGTCAGTCACGAAAGCACTGAGGATGCAAAGAACACATTCTAACAAAGCACAAAAAAGTGAAATAGTTGATTGGTAATGCTATTTACCGTAGTCATAATGTTTTTGCTTTACTGTGACTGTTCCAAAACTACCTTTTTAAGGAGCTTAGCATAACATTTACACAAAATGTCATTGACAATAAAAAAAAATGAAAACATTAACAATGATCAATAGCAGAAGAAGACCACCTCCATAGTGTCCTTGCTTCTGTCATGGAGGATCTGGGTTTGATCCCCGGTACCAGCATGGGGATTTCTTCCCCCACTGAGAGGCCTGGCACAGGGTACACTCAGCCTCATTAGGTTCCGGCTGGACCAGTTGAGGAGCTACTTGATGGAGAAGTAGCGGCACCAGGTTGCGAAGGCCGCATAACTGGCCAGAAGGGCTCGGGGCACTGGCCACGTCCCATCCTCCAGTACTGCACCCCACCAATGATGCCTGTAGTGGGCAGAGGTGGGGGATGTAGCGGCTGGGCGGCAAGCCTTGGTCCTTCATGGGCTGTTGTGCTAGGGGTTTAGTTTTTTAATAGCAGAAGAACATGAAACAGCCAGGCTAATTTGATGGCCCAAGAAAAATCAGCTGTTTACACAGGAAAAGAGGTTATGTCCATACATGAAAATAAACAACCACTAGCTATTGTTAAAATCTATTTCTCTGAAAATTAAAAATCCATATATGAGCTTTTATAGACATTTCGACCTTAGCCTGTGATCAACATTTGAGTTATTGAGATTCTAAGGCTTTCACGGCCAGTGTCAATACAGAAACAATATATTCCAGGCTTATGGGCCGTGGTCTACTGGGCTGCTTCTTCCCAGACGTTTCGTCTGCTGCTGAAATCTCCACCAGGATACTTTGACCTAGCCGCCGCTGATGATGTCTGTCATAGTCGCAGACAAAACGTCTGGGAAGAAGAAGCCCAGTAGACCACAGCCCATAAGCTCGGAATATATTATTTCTAACATTGAGTTAATTGGCAAGGTGTTTGGAGAATCTGAACTGTAATTACAGTACACAAATATAACAGAGATCCTGAAGTGGAATTTGTTCTTGGATTGGCTGTTTGACAAAATGTTGGCTTGGGCCTTGCAACAAACTTCCATATGTATTAACAAATAATATTTGTGACCAAAACTTCACTTATCTTTTACAATTATGTATTTTCCAATAAACATGTGAATCATACCACATGCTGATGTTGCATATAATTGATTTTCAAACCTAGCCTTGATGGAAAATATATAATTATAAAAGATAAGTAAACTTTTTGTCACTAATAATTATGTTGTTGTTGTTGTTGTTTTCTAGTGCCTTGCATCTGGCAATGAAGCCATTAGCATTCGTGCTTTCCAATACTTTTGAACTGTAGTTTCTTCTGATCTTAATGCTTCACAGGTCTTCAAGTGGTCTTCGTTCATTTCTGCTGGATCGTTACACAGGACACATATTGGTGAAGCTGAGATACCTATTCTGTAGAGATGACTTGCTAAGCAGTCGTGATTTGTCAATAGTCGGAAGGCTGCAACCGCTGTTTTCCTTGGTCTCTGGTGGATTATATCTGGGTTGGAAAGTCACTAATAATTATTAATATTTGTTAATTTATATTGTTTCACTGTAAGAAGTTGCACTTTTTACTTTCTCTACTGGTAAGTAGAAAGAAGTATTGTATTCCACCCAAAAAGTCAATGTCGAGATTTCACCGGAAATATATGTTTTGAGACACCCTGAATCCAAAAAAAGCATTTTTAGAGAAAGGTCCATGTGTGTCAGTCTGTGGACAGCATAACTCAAAAACAAAAAGTCGGTTAAAAACCAAAGTTGGTACTTAAGTTTGTCTTTCAAGGATGTGGCACGAAGATTTTGAAGAAAATAGCCCCACCCTAAACCACCCTTTACATGGAACATTTTTCAAAAATTTTTATTTTCTTGGAAATGACTCAAACAATTTTGATTAAAATGCCATATGTTTGAAATATTTTGATGACATGAAATGTATATTTTGAATTTTCTGGTTATGGCCTATGTAGTCCTGTTTACACTGGATGACTTTGGAATAACTCGTAAACAGTAAGAGATAGACAAAATCTTACCATAAAAAATGTAGCTCTCGCTAAAACACACAATTTATGTCTCAATAAATTTGTTTGTAGAGTGAACCATTTCGGAGGTATTCCTTGTTAATTGTGTCAGTTTCGAAAAACAAAACTTTCGTGAGATGGAACATCATTCATTCTTTTATTTTATATGTTAAGCATGCAAAGAGAACGGGATCTCAAAACTTTAAATGATTTGACTATCGCTCAAAGCGTACTGTATTCTAATATTCCCCTTGCACCTACAAGGAAATAAGCAATAAGATAATTTGTACCAATGTTTATCCCAACTAACACGAGGAACATACAGGAATAAGAGTTTGTAGGAATGGTTAGTACAAGAATAGAGAAAGTCATTCTAAAGTAAGAACAAATTAGAAACTAAAGACTTCACCAACAACTTGCAATATTACTAAGATAAGTGAAGTTTTTAGTTTCTAATTTGTTTTTACTTTAGAATCTTGTTGCTTCACTGTTAATAGCTTCAATTTCCTTAATTAAATAGAGAAAGTCATGTTGTGCAGCACGTTAGATTTTTTAATTTTATTCCACATTTACGTTTGGTAGAGTTAAGGCGTAATCACAATGAAAGTTAGACAAACATAGCTGTAGTTGATGGTCAACCATGCCGTAATGTACCACTTACATACCAGTGTAATGGACCTCATTATGTCTCTCTTCATAAGGACACTGCTATGCACCAATCAAAGATGCACAAGTTCATAACAACACTGCTAACCCACCAATCAAAGGTGCACCTGTTCATCACAACACTGCTAGCTGCCAATTAAAAGATCTGCATGTAGCAGTCAATACTTCGGCATCTGCACACATTTCCAATCAGCTTAAAGCATTTGCCAAACAAAGCTACTGTTTATTTAATAATTAGTGTTAATATTGTTGTTTTGTTGACTAATGTTGGATCTCTGACAATGAAGTCATTAATCCTCTTGCTCTCCAATATTTTTCACTGATGGATGGAGCACTAGAAGTTGCCAGGCATATTTGAAGTTGGTCTTGGTCCATTTCCTCTTGCAGATCACATAGAGGACAGAGTGGTGAATATATCCCAATTCTGTTCAAATGTTTTGCCAGACAATCGTGTCCTGTAATCAAACTGAAGTTTGCAACTGCCATTTTTTAGGTACCCAGGAATTACTGTTTGAATGTTTGGTAGTTCCCATCTTTTATGTTTTTTTTATTTTTCATAGTGATATTTTGCAATAATTTCTTCTTTTTTTTTCAGAGTTGACTAATCTTTTAGCTGCATAAAATTTAATATTGTTGTTTTCTAGTGCCTTGCATCTGGCAATGAAGCCATTAGCTTTAATATTGTAAATACGTGTTAATATTTTAAATAACATTGGAATAAATTTAGTTTGTCTTCTCGCCTGATGTATATTAACATAAATAAAAAAACAAGACAATTCAATGCTAATGTCATCTTCTGGGAAGATGTAAGCGACTTTTCAGTCAACTGTTTGAAATTATGCAAGAGGAGAGGTAACAAGGTAACTTGGAGTGGGCAGAGCTTTGTATATCAGTACCACCTTAAATTCCCTATATTGGCCTGTTTCTGCCCTCAAATTTTAACAGGTGTGAAAAAAGAAAGAAAGAATAACCAATATTAAAGCTTATTCATTCAGGTATTTTTTCTGATGTCTTATTTTATTAATTTTATGTTCTTTTTAATGTATTTTTCAACTTTTACAATTGTGGTGTTAAAGTTATACTTTGTTCAGTCTTCTGAGACAGTGGAAGGTTATATCTTCCCCTTCCACTGTCTCAAAAGGCTGAGCAAAGTATAAAAATTATGCAATTATTTGAGTAACTTTTAATTTCTCAATTATCTACACACAGTAAGTAGCGAAAGTACTTTCTGACCACCAGAAGTAGGTGAAGTGGAGGAATATGCTACATAAACATTTTCTATTATCCTCATCATGTTTATGGATGCTAATATGACATACAATACACAGTGTTGTTAGATAAATGCGTAGTACCTATCACAGCAGTTAGATACAAGTATATCTAATACTTGTGTTATATAGATGTGACAGTGTAGGTGATTCACATAGACATTTAATAGTAAACAGATCAACTATAATCTTCGCAAAAGTTAAAGGCATATGGAGGTGGGCTGTACTGCAGACTGCAGCTTATTATTATTTTGTTGTTGTTTAACGACGCTGTCAATTGCCAGGATCACATCAGCGTCGCCGGTGTGCCGGAATTTCGCCCCGCAGGAGTTCTTTTACATGCCAGTAAATCTACTGACATGGAGCTGTCGTTTTTAAGCACACTTAAAAACCATCAGCCTGGGCCAGGTTTGAACCCGCAACCTTGGGATCAGTAGGCCAGCATCTAACCAACTGAGCCACCCAGACCGACTTCAACATCTGGGTGGCGGCTGCAGCAAATCCTAAGCTTGCCGCTCCTACCAGCGCTGCTGAATGTAGTACATGCATCTTACACGCTCTTATGTACATAACCTTTGCCGGTAGACGCACTACGCTTGGCAACAGCGATCTGCTTGAGCATTGGCCAGCGTTCACATGCCTTTAACTTTTGCGAGCCATATACATGAACAGATTAACAGTTCAAGCCCCCTCTTGTACTTCAGACCCAACTTGCCTTCTTCTGATGGTCAGACAGTATTGTGTTCCACCCAAAAATTTTGTTACAAGATTTTACCAGAAATGCGTGTTTTGAGGTCCCTAAATAAAAAGGTTTAGAAAATGGTCCTTAGTATCTGTAAGTACCATACCTCAAAAACGAATCATCAATTAAATACCAAACCTTATATTCCAAACATACTCTTTACATGGAAATATTTTCGAAAATTTTAGTTTTCTCACAGATGACTTACTGATTGTGTTTAAAATACAGCACGTAAAATAATTTCATGATAAAGAAAATTATATCTTCAATTTTCTGGGAATAGCCTCTAAGTCCTCTTCATTCTGAAAGCCTTTTACATAACTGATAAACTGTGAGAGATAAACATAATCTTACTACAGAAAAAAAAATGTAGATCTTAGGCATGCAATGTATGTCAAACTTTTTGTGGTGTTAACCATTTCAAAGATATTTTTTTGCTTTTGCTCACAACTTTAATCAATGAAAAACAGATGCTATTGACAGTGAAGCAATATAAATCAACAGATATCAATTATATTTGTTGACATATCTTTTCTCAACTGTGAATCACTATCCCTTTTCTTTTTCTTTTCTTTACTCTCTTTTTCTTGTTCATGCAAAGAGAACAGAATTTCAAAGCTATCACATAGAACAGGTTTAAAAATATTTTACTATCACTATAGCTTACTGTATTCTTCTTATCCCTGCAACAAAATATGTGAATGAGTAAAGATGGTTTATGTGTATTAACAAGAAGTAGGTCTTGTCTGTCACGGTGGGGATTCCCGCCCATCAGCCGATGGCTTATTATGCATCAGATCCTGGGAGGAAGGATGATATGGAGTACCCTACAGGCAGCCAGAACGCATCACAGGCAGAACTATGTGGGGCCCTAACAGGTGCAGCCCAATGCAGTTCCAGATCGCGACAGAGAGTGCACCACCAGCCTGGTCTGGCTGATTAATCAGTCCTGGGGGCAGCCAGCCAACACAGTGCCTCTCCTCAGCCAAACACTGTATTTCCAGAGCACAAGTTCCAGTGCAGCACATCCTACTGTGACTCTGCAGACTCTTACAACCTGGAAAGACCAGATAGAGAATAAAATTAATGAAATGAAAGGGAGTGATTCAGGGAATGTAAAGTAAATATCCTTCCTGGCATTCGCCTGAGTGACCCAGGAAAAACCCCTGAATAAAAACTGAGGTCAGGAAGATCGTCATGGGAACCAAACCTGCCACCTCCCAAATGTGGGCCACAGACATTATCACCTGAGCCATTCCGCTCAGTACAAGAAGTAGGTAAAAGAAAGAGCTTTTGTAAGAATAAATTTTTGAAGAGAAAATTATCAAAACTTTTTATACCTGGCAATGTCAGGGACAATTGAAACTATAGGGGAAGTAAATTTATGAAGTCACTGAAGCACTAATAAGGAAGTTAAGTAAAAATGATAATTCTTGACCAGCATTTTGCCTTCCATCAGATCTCTACTGCAAATGAGGTGAATCTTGATTAAAAAATGGATAAGATATTAAGTCAGCTTCTTTTGTTTGAGGAAGAACTATCTTCCACACAATTGCATTTATTTTCACTGTATGTAAAAAAAAACAAGGAAAGCTGGAGGTTTAAGACAAAAATTTCTCAAGTGCAAGAAAGTAAAACACATCATGGGAATTGTTCTATGTGATGACCTAAATTATCCCTGGGAAGGGCACATTAGAGGTTTGAGGTCCAGACAATGCAGCAGCCAATTTACAAAAATATCCAGTCCACTGCCCAGGAAATGTGTTATTGAGATAATCTTGTACTTTTCATACTGAATTGGGGAGGAGTTCCATCATAGTGCAACCACATTATTATAACATTGATGTTCAGGAGGAGATCTCCCAAAAAAACAGGCAAAACGTAGGTGAGCAATTGAAAACATGCCAGTTTAAGGAAATAGGAAGTAAGTACAGTCCAATTATTTGATTGGGCATAATGCCCACCCGCATGTTGATGTTGAATCTATGCTGATAACCAGCCTCCACCATGGGCATTTGGTCCCTACATGACTTCCTATGGTTCAAAATTAGCCTCACTCAAACCCTGTCCATCACCTCTTCTTCAAAGGCTGGAGTATAACACCTTTGGCTTTCATAGCAATAGGTCTGTGAGCCATTAAAGATCTGGTTTCCTACAAATGTCAATGACATTTTGAAATTCTAGCAGTAAGGATGATGCCTACCTAGGAATCTATCCCTGTGCAGCTACATTTTAGCCATTTAGTATACATACCTGAAGCTATTAACAGTGAAGCAAGTATAATCCACCAATATCACAAATAATGTAGAGACCACAGGCTTCACTTATCTTTAATATGTGGTGTAAGTTATAGATACACCAACTAGTTTCATCAGGTCTTCCTGACATCCTCAAGGTGACTGACTTTGGTTGACCTTGCTACAAGTGTTACCTGCACTGGCGTCACCATTACCAACCTCTGAATGCAAAACAAAATTGCTAATAGAATCAATCGGTGGTACTTCAAAATTCATAACATGGTCCCTATTTTTAACAATTTAATTTTGGTTTTACTGTTATCACAACAATATGGTTGACAGCCAATACCATTTAAAAGGGTTTGACAAAGATGGTTGTATTCTGACTACCACCAGCGGATGCAGCTGTTTGATGCAACCACTGGTGTGCAAGTGACGACCCCTGCTGACCCCAAAAAGGAGTTCCTGAGGAAAAAAGTTTTGAAAGTATTTCATGGTAAAAAGTTCCAAACAAATATTAAATCAAGGTTATTCCTTTCTACTTTCTCTACTAC
This sequence comes from Tenodera sinensis, assembly GCA_030765045.1. NCBI lineage: Eukaryota > Metazoa > Arthropoda > Insecta > Mantodea > Mantidae > Tenodera > Tenodera sinensis. Next base: position 31,432,799 of record CM060967.1, read on the forward strand.
ACATAGTAAGTAGAGGAAGTATTGTATGCCATCCAGAAATTCAATACCAATATTTCTCTAGAAAAATATGTTTTGAAACATTTTTCATAATAGTACAAGTAATGGCTGAATGCCAACAGCACTTCAAAAAGTGACAAAACTATTGAAAAATTTAAACTAATGAGAGTGAATTTCTCATAAATTATTGATACTACTGTAAAGGTTATTTGAAATAAATTATGTTTTAATAAGACCTACACTTTTTTGTGTGATATGATTCTTTCTCCTATGCTTTTGATTCCTTCATTCAAAATTCCTGAGTGAAGAGGACTTCACAGCTATTCCCAGAAAATTCAAGTTATACATTTTATTTGTGATGTAAATATTTTAAATATATTGTTGGCTAATGCTGGATTTGTGACAATGAAGTCATTAGTCCTATTGCTCTCCAATATTTTTCACTAATACATGAGCGCTAGAAGTGGCCAGGCATATTTGAAGGTGGTCTTGGTCCATTTCCTCTTGCAGATCACATAGAGGACATAGTGGTGAAGAATATATCCCAATTCTGTTTAAATGTTCCGCCAATCATGTCCCATAATCAACCTGAAGATTGCAGCTGCCGTTTTTTGAGGATACTCAGGAATTGCTGTTTGATATTTTGTAGTTCCCATCTTTTGTTTTTTGATTTTTCATAGTAAAATTTTGCAATTATTTTTGTAATTCAGAGTTGACTAATCTGTTACAGCTGCATTAAATGGTAGATTAACTATAGATTTCTGTATACTGTTGCTATCCATTGGAAGACTAGGTGTTTTTGAACTGCTCTTAGGTGGCTAAGGATTTTCCAACATTCTATAAAATTGTTTGGTTTTTTGGTGACAACTTGGAAGTAATTGCTATAATTGCCATTCTGGAATCTGAGAGAATAACTGCTTGATGAACATGTGAGATTCTATACAAAAGATTTTGTAGGGCCATTCGAATTGCTTCAATTTCTCCATCAAAGTTTGTAGCACCATAACTTAAAGATTTTTTTTTGTCGGTCTGGGTGGCTCAGTTGGTTAGACACTGGTCTAGTGATCCCAAGGTTGCAGGTTCAAACCCGGCCCAGGCCGATGGTTTTTAAGTGTGCTTAAAAACGACAGCTCCATGTCAGTAGATTTACTGGCATGTAAAAGAACTCCTGCAGGACGAAATTCCGGCACACCGGCGACGCTGATGTGATCCTGGCAATTGACAGCGTCGTTAAACAACAAAATAATAAAATAATAACTTAAAGATTTGTAATAGGAAAAGAGGTGACACGTGACTCCAGCCCCTGTTCAATTTTGGTTTGATATCAGTGATCCATCGGTTTAAATATGGAGCCATTCATGTTCCAGAAATCTAGTATGGATTGTCTCTAATACCAATAATTTTAGAACATTAGTTGGAGAATCACTTTTCTTAAATTCTCCTGCCATGTGTAAATAATTGTTGGATTGACTTTATATATGTAGTTGTCCTTTGAATTAGGAAGGTCTGTATTCTTCTTGATGTCTTGAATTTTGGAAAGAAAGCTCTCTTGAGCCTTTAGTGCATGTGTAAAATTTCTCTTGTTCCATGTGTTTTAAATGTGTAATTATTTTATTAAAAATTGTTAGATGCATTTTTAAGAAACTTTTCAATGTAAGGGTTACTTGGGGTAGGTGGTTTTCATGAAAAACTTTTGTGTCACAACTTTGGGAAATACTGAACTTAAATACCAACATTTTATATTTATGAGACTTCACATTTTCTGATTTCCTATTCAAGTGACACACACAACAGACGTTTTTCTAAAACAGCTTAAAACTTGTATTTCCGTTGAAGTCTCAATTCAAGCTTTTGGGTAGAATACGTAACTTTCTCTACTACAGGTAGAGGTAGCAATACATGTCTAATGTAGTGTAGGGTTTTGTGATGTGGGTTGAGGTAGGGTAGGGATGAGCTGGATTACTAAGATCATCCTCCTCTCTATAATGTTAGGTTATGTTGGTGAAAATGAGTCTTGGGCAAGATTCACTCAGTGATTCTGGTGATCTTTCTTATCAACAAATGATGGCAACTTTAATGTTGGATATCATTTCTCTTTTGCCACAATGTTATTAGCCATACTGCCATATTTACACTTTTCAGATGTCACCTCCAGTGCTAAGTATTTGCACCACTGCCTTATGCTTTGTTCCTATTTTAGACACTCCTTTTGGCATGTAATCCAATTACCTGATGCCCACCTCCGGACTCCTACTCCCAAAATATTGTAAGATTGCTGAGCAGATTTCTCGCTTCAAAGACTTCAAAGAGTGTCCTGGCTTGTACTTATAGCCAGCTACATTACACTTATTTCCCCACTTTTCTCCAATCATGGTATGTATATTCGTTTTAAACAGCATGTGATCCTTAAGTTTAAGACCTTAACTCCAAAATAACACCCATTCTGAAACATACCTATTTTAATGATATGTGAGTGAGCCAAATTTTAGACAGATACAAAGATAAATTGCAGTGGAACTCTGCTAATTCAAACATTTATAATTCAAAATCATTAATTTTAAATTTTTTTTGGTCCCTTGAATTTTGTATCAAAAATGTAAAAAAATCACATGCCATTCAAGCTTCATTTTCCTTAATTCAAGTTTTTGTTCAGAAATGTCAGTCGAAAATTAATCTGAACCCAGAAATTTCACATAACCTCACCCATGATTTCTGCAAAAGAGGTCCTCACTCCAGAGTTGTTTGTTTTGTTGGAATGGAGTTCATGGGGCAAAATAGCTTTCCCAGCTGCCAGCTTTGAGCTTCCTACTGTTCAGTTTGTTGCAAATCAATGCTTCTATGTCCCTTAGTAAACTGCATGTCCAGTACAAGACTTCAGTTTTTGCAGAAAAAGTCACTGTCATTCGAGAAGTTAAAAAAGGTTTAAAGAAAAATCTGAATTCGCAAAAGAATACAGCATACCACCAAATACTTTGTCAACTTATCTGAAGAATAAGGAGATTTTAAGCAGTGCCTGGAGTGAAAATGGAAAGTCAAAAAGGAGTGAGACAACCATAACACCCTGATGGATATCCATATGTAGCTGTACTGTTGAAATGCCAATTTTAGATGTAACTTTTGTAATTCAAATTTTTGGATATTTCAAATTTTTTTCTTGTCCCTTCAGCTTGGAATTATCCAAGTTCCACTGTATATGCTCCCTAAACAATAATTTAATAGCTTCACTGAAAGATTGTAAAACTTCTACAACTAGTAATCAAGTTGAAAAAGGAATAAATTACCTGGCTCCCATAGTTTATCAATATGTAGTGAATCAAAAACATTTTCAATAACCATAAACAATTTAGAAGTTCTGTATGCTAAGCCTAGGAATTAAATTTATGCCAGACAGTGTCTAACACCAGCAGCCAAGTTAATGGATCAGATGATCATTACAAATTTTAAAGCAAATAGCAAAAATTGTAGCTTCAAAAATGTTACTGCTGAAAAAAGCAGAACCAATTATATTGGAGATGCTTTCATTAGAAGCCTGATTTACTCCAACATTTGACAAAGACTACTTGAAAATATAACGCTGTCTCTGGATGCAAGTTTTGATCAAGCTGAAGCAAAGGGCAAACAATAATCAGCATGTTATTCTAACTTACCAAATACCAGTGCTGTTATTGATACTAATGTTTGTAATAAAAATGGGGATGAACCTGGTGAAACTGTGGCATTTTTGTGTAAAACAGTTTAAATTTTTGTGTTGCAAATACCATCCCAGATCATCATGTCATGCAAAAAGTACTGTGTAGGTTATGCAGTAAGAAGGACACTATTATTAAGTCTGCAAATCAAAGTCTACTGGTACCCTTGTGACAGTTTCTTCTGCCATTCTGTTGCCTTACAAAACCTATAGTCAAAATCAAAATAAATGGAAGTAAGGTCAATGCTTTCATACACACAGGAAGCTCTTTGAATTTTATAAACTATTCCTGCATAAAAAGTTGCCATATTAAAATGTTACTGTATGTTGGTAAAAATGCAATGGGCAACTGTACTTTGTTCAATGAAATAGTGGTTAAATCCAATGGAAGGCTACACCTGCAGGAGTAAAGTTATATTAATAATGAAGAATCTTTTCTCAGATGCAATAATTGCTCATGTTATAGTGATTCATCAGCAGAAAATTTCTAATGGTATGCTACAAGTCAAGATTTGTAGTTTAGCTGTGCCTAGAATACTTTGTCTCTCTCTTTGTAAATCTTATTAGAGTGTGCTCTAATTACTAGAAATCTAGAAAGAACACTAGAGAAGTGATGCATTCATAATCTCGGAAACTAGAAGTCTTTTACAGAAAGGTGTAATAGAGCCCAGTAACTCACAATGGCAGGTGCAAGTATTCGTTATAAGAGGGGAAGACCATAAAACCAAAATGATTATTGATTACCCACAAGCCATGAATAAATTTATGTTAGATGCAGATTGTCTTCCTCAAATCAAAGACATCATTAGAAAAGTTTCAGTACCATATGAAGCATTCAGCACCATAGATCTTGGGAGCGCTTATCCTAAGTGTCAATTTTGGGATCAAAAATATAGTACACTGCATTGGAAGTGGGAAGCTGTACTAATCTTGTGTTTATATAGATGCATAGGCTTTCATGGCCGGCGATAATCCAATAGAACATAGTTTCCGGGCTTGTAGGCCATGGTCTAGTTTCGCCCAAGACTGTGTTGGGCATCTTCACAGAGTGACTCCTGGCTGGTTAACAATGAGAGGGCGTTTGATGGAGCACCTGGCTTATATATAAGTGAGGGGGATTTATCAGATACCATATAGCTGTGGCTAAGTTTACTTTGGCACTATCAATTGCAGTATAAAAACCCGCTTAAAGGAGCAAAAGCAACTGCCAGCTTGGACACATGGAGAAATCAGCAGTAGCCGAGCATGCACTTCTAACAGGCCATGACATCAAGTTTGACAAGACTGAAGTTCTGGACAATATAGCCTACTATCAAGCACAGCTGTACCAAGAAGCCATTGAGATTCACAAACATAAAAACAATTTCAATAGAAACAACACATATACACACAGCCTGGGTGCCGGTGCTAGACAATACAAAACCAAAGCCCCAAAACGCCAACAGAACCAATCACGTGGCAGTTCCCATAGCCACATAGTAGTGATTGATGTATGAACAACCAATACAAGATGAGAGGCTGTCCCTCTCACCTATATATAAACCAGGCATTCCATCAAACACCATCTCACTGTTAACCAGCCAAGAGTCACTCTCTGAAGATGCCCAATGCAGTCTTAGGCAAAACATCAGATAAGGAAAATTGAAGCTATTAACAGTGAAGCAACAAGATTCTAAAGTAAGAACAAATTAGAAACTAAAAACTTCACTTATCTTATTGTTTTGGTGCTAACCCTGGGGTTTCAAGCTGTGTCCAGCTCATTCTCAAAGCCATATAAACAAACTCGTTGCCAAGCTACAATCTTTTATTTTTTCTGAAAAACAATTACTCTTATTCAATTTTTATTTACCAATCTCTGAAAACAAAAATTTATAAATACAATCTATAGATGGTAATTCAAAGTTCATGACACGGTTCCTGTTTTTTAAAATAAAATTTTTTTCCCAAACCATTAAATCTATTGGATTACTTAATTGTTTTAATAATTTAACTTCTGGATTAATTTCATGATTAAATGACCAAAAATGATCTGTCACAGCTGATTTATCAGTTTGTTTATATTTAATATTTCTAAAATGTTCTTTTATTCTGGTTTCTAGATGACGTTTAGTTTTACCAATATAAACTTTATCACAATCTAAACAGCTAAATTGATAAATGCCAGATTTTTTATAATTTGGTATTTTATCTTTTTTTGAAAAATTAAGTAAATTTTGTATATTAAATTTATTTTGAGGGACCAAATTTATTCCATATTCTTTAAAAATCCTTGTAAATTTTTTATTAGCCCATGGATGGTAAGTAAACTTTTTAAAAATACAATTATCTTTTATTTTTTTAAAGGGTTGAAACTTCTTTGACAGCTTTTTAAAGAAGTTTCAACCCTTTAAAAAAATAAAAGATAATTGTATTTTTAAAAAGTTTACTTACCATCCATGGGCTAATAAAAAATTTACAAGGATTTTTAAAGAATATGGAATAAATTTGGTCCCTCAAAATAAATTTAATATACAAAATTTACTTAATTTTTCAAAAAAAGATAAAATACCAAATTATAAAAAATCTGGCATTTATCAATTTAGCTGTTTAGATTGTGATAAAGTTTATATTGGTAAAACTAAACGTCATCTAGAAACCAGAATAAAAGAACATTTTAGAAATATTAAATATAAATAAACTGATAAATCAGCTGTGACAGATCATTTTTGGTCATTTAATCATGAAATTAATCCAGAAGTTAAATTATTAAAACAATTAAGTAATCCAATAGATTTAATGGTTTGGGAAAAAAATTTTATTTTAAAAAACAGGAACCGTGTCATGAACTTTGAATTACCATCTATAGATTGTATTTATAAATTTTTGTTTTCAGAGATTGGTAAATAAAAATTGAATAAGAGTAATTGTTTTTCAGAAAAAATAAAAGATTGTAGCTTGGCAACGAGTTTGTTTATATGGCTTTGAGAATGAGCTGGACACAGCTTGAAACCCCAGGGTTAGCACCAAAACAATAAGATAAGTGAAGTTTTTAGTTTCTAATTTGTTCTTACTTTAGAAAACATCAGATATTTATTCATCGACTATACCATGGCCTACAAGCCCGGAAACTACATTCTACTTGTGTATGTACTTTGCGGTCATAAATGAATAGTTTGTTGTCAGAGAGTGATTGGTCAAACAGTTCAGGTTGAAGGCCTTGAAGATATACTTCCATATTTAGATGATGTTTCAATATGTGGAAGGAATCAAGAAGAACATGATGTATCTGAAAAATGTGCATTCTACTGCTGAAAAACACAATTTAACAAAGAAAAATTCTATTCAGTCTATTGTGTTGCTTGAAAATTATCAAACAAGACAGTGAAGCCTGATCCAAATCATCTTAAACTACTTCTGCATCTGTCTGTTCCAAATAGTATAGCTTCATTATGATGTGCACTAGGCACATTTTCACATTAATATAAATGGCCATTATCATAGTCACATGCTTTTTTATTTAAAAGAAGAAACTGTAGAGAATGATGTTCCATTTAAACTGGAAACTGATTTTGCACTTGCTGCTACTTTGTCAGTAAGACCAGTAGCACTATTTTTTAGAACACTAAGTGTGGCTGAATATCAACACACTTCATAAAAAAGAGGCATATGCTATTGTAAAATCATTATGATATTCATGGCATTAACTTGATTGGTTGAGATTTTAAATCATTTACCAGTGCTCTGTGCCATTTATATTTCATCAACAACACCCAAGTAAAATAACAGATGAAAAAGTTATTAGATGGCATCTTTAACTTGCCTGCTTCAATGTTATATAAATCTATTGCCCTGTAAGACAATTTTCTATAGAAATGCTCTTTCTAGAATAAGTACTGACATAAACCCAGGTATTAAATTTGTACAAAATACTTGCCTTACCCTATAGATGTAAAATTATGCTCTGTTTACGCTGGGCTAAAACCATGCTTCCACAAACATATAGGACGTTTCATTAAAGCCACTGCATCATTGGAGAGATTTAATATGGATTTTAAAGGTCCACTTTCAACAAATACAAGGAACAAATATATATTGATAATCATTGATGGATTTTTGTTGTGACATGTGCCAGTGTTTCAACAACCACAATAAAAGACATTTGACACATCTGTTCTCCCTATTTGATAGCCTATATATATAATTCAGACCCAGGAGCCTCATTCATGTCAGACGAATGAAAATAATTTTCAATTTCACAAAGCATTGTAGATAGCTGAACTATGCCATGTTATCCACTAGGAACAGCACAATAGTGTTGTATGGAAAATCATCATTTACTTAAATTTAGCATGAAGTTTACATCCAGCAACCCAAATAGCAGCACAGTCACTCCACAACAGATGTTTCCTCTTCAATCGCCAGTTGAGAAACCGTTGAGAATGAAGACGGTCTTCGAAATGCGTCCAAACAAAAATAAGTGTAAGTGAAACTATAAGAGTCTATAGGTTGACTCATATACTTCTAAAACATTATGTTGAAGTGTTTGATGAGATCATATGGTACTCAAAAGATATGGCTCAGACTGAATTTAGCTACTACAGTGTGTACTGAATAAGACACATGAGTTCCTCCAATCTGTAATCAGTTGTCAGAATGTATTACGATTTGAAAGAAAGATAGGTCAGATATGCACATGCATTTGTAATCTAATATTTCAAAGAACTTCATATATTTAAGCAAACTAATTGATGAAAATTGGCCAACAGGATGAAAAATTACAATTTAGGTTCCATCATATTCGATTTTAACATTTTCAACATTCTTGTGTAAATATTTTTGCTATCAAAGTTAAAATGAGACTTATGTGATCATTTAGGAGGGCTTGGTTGCATATTTAAGGATTTTTCTGATATTTTCCACATCTTTTCTTTCCAAAAATGTCTAAAAATGTAAGATTTGATGCACATATAGTGGTGCTGTTTTTATAATTATAACGGTGATGGTGATGAGCTTTTGACTCTTTTGTTATCTCGGGTCGTGGTACTGGATGGAATGAACATACACTCGGGGTTAACTTTAGTGAAATATTTTATTCGCACCTTCTTGTTCACAGTATTTAAATCGTATCACAGTAGTATGTCTTTTATTTCAGTGGATCGACTTCCCTAGCATCACCGAGATTTAATGTCTAAAAATTTAGCGATATTTCGCTAAATGTGTTTTCTATCACTTTACACTTCATCTATTTTACGTCCTTTCATTTAATTGCACAGTTCGTATTAACTAACTTGTTAAAGTTAGCTAATGTTTCACTTATTTTACTCAAATTAACGGTCTTTAAACACTTAGTAATTTTACTTTCACTATTTTATGACACGCACACATAAAAATGCGTCCATCTATACCAAAGACACGGATGCTATTCACAAATTCTTTTGGTTGCGAGTCTAGCATTCCAACTGCCATGTGTACATCCGCATATGCGTTCATCAAATAGTTCCCGCATTGTTAGGGAAGCGATCCTTAGCCATTCTCCCTTCGCTATCAATATTGAACACATATAATTCTTTTATTTATACATATATATTAAAATTAAATATGGAAATATTTATGACGTCTTTAAACAAACTTAATTGTTTGTAACAATGAACATTAGTAACACGTTTTGGTCATTTAACCAACTCATACCAACACCAAAAACAAATTACACTCTTAACAAATATTCACATAAAAGATTTTCTTTTGGGGTCTTACAATATCCTGTCTCAATAGTAATCAAAACTTTACAACAATAAACATGTGGTAAAAAAATAAAAATACTCAGCAAAATACTCTTGACTTTACCACTCTTTTGAAGTTTGGAATAGCATTTAAAAGTGTCAGTTGCAGCAAACACAACTGCTTGGTTTGGTCAGAAAGTTCCAAAATCTTAACATTGTTAAATGCCTTAACAAAGGGGGAGGGGTGTTTTAAAACAATGCAGAGTTTGAACATTATGTTAAAGCTAACTTGTTCAATAAAACAGTATTTGTGTTAACTTCAGGTTAAATAACTGACATTTTGTTTAAATTTAACATTGGTGGTGGATCTAGCCCTTATAAGATTAAACTTAAACTTCTTTTCTGGTGATATCTCTACATCTTTGAGAAGAAAATAATTTTGAAATAAACAACCATTGCAAGAGATATGGCATTTGCTATGTTGACAGCAGTGTTCATTCAGTTGCTTCTATATACGATTACAGGCTACCTAAAATGTTACTTCTTCAGCAGTCAGCTTCAAATTGTTCAGCTCTTTTCAATGGAATAGCTTATAATAATGAGCTGTTGCTGGATTTATTGAACAAGAAAAGTGAAAAGCAAATATTGCACTAGACAGTGCATTAATGAACTGGGCAACTTGACCTCTCCAGGATGCCACACACCAGATGAAGTCCTAATTGAACGAGGTTTACCCCATTCGGGTTCACTACTGCAGTACCTAGCTGTTTCATGACTTAACCTGCGAGATGAGAGTGGCATCATGATCTACAGGAAAATGAAAAGGATTTTTGGGTTTCCGGGTTTTTATGATTGTGAGGGGTGGTTGTTTGGAATTGGTCCACAGATGGATTGTACCAGTCAATTAGCTGGCTGTGCTAATTCTCCCATCTTGATCCGGCCAGCAGTCCCACTTTGAGAGGTGATCTGCTAGGCTTTCAATTATACCCATTTTGGTTATGAGTTTGTCATGTTTTCCACCTTGTGGTTACCAGAGTGGACCCAATAGTAGTTTATATGATGGTAAACGGCAGTTATCTCTGGTCATATCTGCCCGGGTTGTGATGGGTTTAAATTTTGTTGTATGTTTGTTGTTTGTAGTGTTTAACGCCCGCTTTTACTACTACGGCACCGCAGGCGGTGACACTGATGATACATGGAATGAAGATGGAGCACCGGTGGAATGAGATGGCGGGGGAAACCGGAGTACCCGGAGAAAACCAGCCCTGACGCCGCTTCATCCACCACGAATACCACATGCGGGTCCCTGGGATCGAACCTGGGTCACCTAGGTGGTAGGTGAGCATGCTAACTGCTCGGCCACGGCACCGCCAATTTTGTTGTACATTGATCAAGCGCATGTTCCAATCATGCCAATAATGTATGGTATATTGGAATGTTCATGTAGAATGTGGGCAGGGAATCTCCAGCCAGTGCCGTATATTATCCTCAGTTCCCGGTTCTGTGGCATCTGGAGTCTGATGAAGATAGAATTTGCCACCGTTCTCCAGATCTCAAATCCATAGAGAGTCAAAGGTGAAATAATTGTGTGGTATGGCTGAAGTTTCAGGTGGAGGGACATGGTCTTGGAACTGAGTATAAGGAATAACTGCTAGAGAGCCGTGTGCCCTTGTAGCACTTTGTTCCTGATGTGATACCTGTATGTGAGCTTCAGGTCCAAGTCACCTCGAGATACTTCTCTGTATTCACCCATTGGATTAAGTGGCGGCGCAGCACAAGGTTTTGCTGGAGTCAGTTGGCTCTGGTCTTGGCCAGGAGAATTGCAGAGATTTTCTCCGGGTCATATGCCAGGTCTTGCTCCATGTGTTGATGGCGCAGAGATGGGCTTGTACCCAACAGTAGCTAGCGGGGATTTCTGATAGTTGATAATATCATCCGCATACTGGCCATGTAAGCAGCAAAGAGCACTGGCAACAGTACACTGCCTTCTGGTACTCCAGTGCCAATGGGCCTTTCCTGTGATAATGAACCCTCCACTTTCACCCGGAAGCTATGTTCCTGAAGGAAACTAGCCACCAAGTAAATGTATGGAGGGAAGGGGGGGGGGATCTTATTCTCGATGAGTTTGTAGACAAGCCTGTCGTGCCAAGTAGTAGAGAAGGCCTTTTCCACATCCATCAATACTGCTTCCATTTTAGTTCTCTCCTATAGAAGACAGAGAGGCCTATTTGGCTACTCCAGTAGCAGTATGGAGCAGTTGTGGAGTAGCCATAGCGAAAACCAAACTGAAAGTAGGAAGCCTTTTTCCTCTAGGTGAGTTCTGAGTCCAGTAAGGAGCAGTTTCTTGAACACTTTTGAGACAACTGACAGGAGGCTGATGGAATGGTAGCTGGGGGGAAAACCAGATTCTTCCTTGGCTTCAAAATGCATACCACATGCGCCTGTTTCCAGACAGCTGGAAAGTGGCGCATGCCTTGTAAATCCTGGTTAAATGAATCACAGCTCCAAGGGATAGGTGCTGGAGCATTTCCACTGTTACGTGGTCCTGTCCAGAGGCTTTTTTTGGATTTAAGGGTTTAAATGAAACCTTGCAAGGGGTAACTATAGGGATATTGAACTCCTCGTGGTCCACAGGGTGGACTTCCAAGAAGTCCTCAAACGTTTGTTCTATGAGGTCAGTATGGTTGTTGTCCTGTGTGTCTTCTGTAGACTCGAATCGATTTTCCAAATAGTCTGCTAGCACCTCTGTTTTCTCTCGCGGTTCAAAGACAAGTCTTCCACAAGGACTGTACAATGGGTGCTGGTATGTAGTTTTTTCTTTACACAGGCCACGGAGGTTTACGTGGCGTAATGTATTTTTCCAGGCTGATGTATTTCTTTCATCCTAAGTGGCAGAATCTCTGCCACAGCCTTCTCACATCATTTGTTGCTTGAATGAGATGCTTCAGTGGGAGGGATGGCTGTTGGGTTTGGTGTTTCGGTAGGAATGTGGTGTGTGAGAGCACGGACCCATTTAGGCTGTGGTGGAAAATCTTGCGGCCGCTGCTTCAAGAGCCTCTACTGAGTCTATTGGAGGCTGTGCATCCACATGTTTTGAAAAATAATATTTTCTTGTTTAACGACACTGTCAATTGCCAGGATCACATCAGCGTCGCCGGTGTGCCGGAATTTTATTCCGCAGTTCTTTTACATGCCAGTAAAGCTACTGACATGGAGCTGTCACTTTTAAGCACACTTAAAAACCATCGGTATGGGTCGAATTTGAACCCGCGACCTTGGGAACAGCAGGCCAGCGTCTAACCAACTGAACCACTCAGACCGACATGCATGTTTTGAAGGGTTAGGACGGCAGCATCCCAGTCGACTTCCTCAACTCAGTCTGGTGTTCCCGGCGATGTAAGGGTAACATCTGAGTTGACCACAACAGGGTTGCAGTCAGGGTCCAGAGCGTTAACCACCGAGAGATCCAGATGAAATGGAATGTTCTTGGTGATCATGAAGTCTATGACGTCCGCCACGCCGTGAGGCGCGAAGTGGTTTGGGCCTCTCGGACCATGAGCGAAAAGGGTGGGGTCCCCGCTAATGAGACGATAGAGTCTCCGGCGCTTGACTTTTGGGTATGACTATGCCAGCTTGCGTGCTTTACGTTGAAGTCGCTTGCGGTGCATACTGGATTATGAAGGTTAAGGAGTGCCGTGATGTCCACTTCTTAGAAGTGTTCATCCGGTGGGTTGTAAACGCCAGGTCGGTCCCACCAAAGAATAGTCTTACGGCGGCTGCTTCCAGATGTTGCAGCCGGAAAATGGTTATAGCAGTGTGTGTCGTTCTAGCCCGGGTGACCGGACTGCACTGGTTGGGGCTGCTGCTCCCTGATTGGTTGTTGCAACCGGAGGTTGGATGTGGTGGTGGTGGGGGAAGCATACCAACAGTCTTATCAGCAGTTCCCTCTAAGGAGCAGAGGATGGCTCTGCGCAGTCAGAGGTCTTCTGCTTGTCCATTTTGCAACACTCGACACGCTGAAGCTTCACCGACTCTCTCCCCAAACTAGGTTGGCAGCCAGCCCCAAGCACTTTCGTGCTTCGACATCGCCTGGGCAAAACTGACCTGTAGGCGTACTTCAGATTCCCTGGTGCTCTTGCCCTTTTTTGCCTGCATTACTGGAAGTCTTGTTGGGCAACCGCTATAAATCCCGATGTGGTTATTATGGCAGTTGGCACATTTCTTAATCTCTCGGGGGTTAGGGCAGTCTTTCACAACGTGCTTGCCTGCACATCGCAGGCAGGTGGTAACTCTCACACGCTTGACTGGATTGGTGGAAGCCCAAGCACTTGTAGCACTGAGCTGGCCGCTCTCTGCCATGGTGTGGCTCCACTGTAATGTGAGTGTGGTAGAGGTGAGTCACCTCGTCTATCTTGGGAATTCCCTCCCCCTGTTTTTCCACTATTACTAGAAATAGTGGAATTGGGACTTCAAGGGGTGCTTCGTCCTCCGCCAGGTTCACATGGATATCCTCCGGATCTTCTCAGAATCCAGTCCCCTTATGACTGCGTATCACATGAGGTCGCTGTAGCGAGTAGGTGTGAAACTGAACCTCACATCTTCGCAGGACATCCCTTGCGGCCGCGTGGTCGTCGGGAGTCGAGGTTCTGATTATAACCCGACTAGGATACCAGCCACCTGGAAATTTGCCTTGAGCTTTGCCCTTAATTCCTTCATAATTTTGGTATGATTGGTAAAGGGTCCGACACAATTGGTGGGACTTCCCGACTTTTGTGCAGAATGGTTCGTGAGCTACCTGAGGGAGGCGCCCCCCTCCGGTCTCGAACCTGAGGGCCATTTCCACCTCTCAGGCTAATGCCACTAACTTAGCTTTGTCCAGCTCTGCCTCACATGCCTTCTTATTCTGTATGCACCTCGACCCAATGACAACTTGCACAGGGGGACTTAGCATCTTGACCAGAAGGCAATCTTTAGGCAAATGGATCCAAAGAGCATCATGAACATTGTCACGGCAGAGCATAGGGCAGGGTCCATATAGGACGAGATTTCCAGAGCACATTTGTTTCCGCTTTTGTGCTGCTGCCGTGATGCCCGCTGACACTTCCAACCCTGAAAGAAACCTAATGGGATGAAGGGTGAAATGAAATGATGAATGTAAAGAAATGGGGTGACAGGAAATTCGCAGGATATGGAAATCATTCCCAGCTTTTGCCTGGCCACCCGGGGCAACCTCTGAAAAAATGCCATGCGTCAGGAAGGTCGACCACAGGGATTGAACCTGTGACCTCCCGAATGTGGGCCATAAATGTTACCACCATACTACTCAGTTTGTATACACCTTACTCTTATCAAGCACCAATATTTACAATGTTAACTACATTTTAAATTGCAGAGGCTATTGTTAATAAATTCCTTTTCTCTGAAAGACTACTCTCCCAGCTAATAGTCATCAGGTTTTAAACACAAGACCTACTACAATAGTGCATGCTTTTTCAAGAAATAATGGTTCATGCCTGGTAAATGGGCTTGAATATTTCTCTGATGTGAAATTTCTTACATCTTCCTTCAGAAGAGAAATAAATCCTGTGGTCCATATATTTATGTGCACATTGAAGAAATGCATGCTCTAAGAATAGAGCCATTGAGCAAAACTGTCAGCCACTTTTACACCTAACAAGTCCATGCTGCTTTCTAGTGCCATGGGTAGTCAATGAACTGCAGTTCTAGTAGGAAATAGAGTAGCGCTATTAGAGTTTAATGGTAAAAAACCTTATTAAAGTTTCTAATATGACCCAGTGATTGGGACAGTAGGATGTAGTAACTTTTGCTTTTTATGAAAATCATACAAATATATGAAAGAAATTTAGTGATGTTTTTACTTTTGAATAAATTAGTATCTTTATAATATAATAATACTTTAGTCATATTTAATAACAGAAGTGACTTTTCTAATTCTTTTGCATAAAAGGTTCAGAAAATATCATGAATTTAGTACAGCCAATTTCTAAAACATGACCTTCAACATCTAGAACATAGCAAAATGCTAGTATAAGTAGCAAAACAATGTGTTGCACTCACATGACTTTCTCTACACTTGTATTAACAAACCTTACAAACTTTGCTCTTATATATTTTTCATGCTAGTTGAGATAGACGTTTGCAGAAATTATCTTATTATATTTTTCCGTGTAAGTGCAAGTGGAATATGGGAATACAATAAGCTTTGAGCGTTAGTCAAATCTTTTGAAACTTTGAAACTCTGTTCTCTTTGCACGGCTAACATATAAAAAATTAATAACAATGTTCCATTTGACAAAAGTTTGTTTTCCAAAACACACAAATAACCAAGAATATCTCTGAAATAGTTTACTCTACAAAAAAAGGTTTTTGGACCTGAATTGTGTGTTTTAGCAAGATCTACATGTTTTGAATATTAAGATTTGGTCTATCTCTTATGGTTTATCAGTTATGTAAAAGTCATCCAGAGTAAATAGCACTAATTAGGCTATAGCCAGAAAATTCAAAATATAAATTTCATCTGTCACAAAAATATCTTAAAACACATGGCATTTTAATCAAAATCATTAAAACCAACATTTTCGAGAAAATCAAAATTTTTCATTTAAAGGGTAGTTTAGGGTGGAATACCCTGTGTGGACATACACACACATACCTTTTTCTAAAAATGCTTTTTTTTTTATTCAGGGGATCTCAAGACATACATTTCTGGTGAAGTCTCAACATTGAACTTTTGGGTGGAGTAAAATACTTCCTCTACTTACTATCTGTAGCAGAGAAAGTAAAAATTGATTGATACCTAAGTGAACAGTTGAATTTTTTGATTTATTATGCAATTCAAACTTATAATATTTGTCATTAATTGTATGCAACACTAGAAGTTTCAGTTCTACATTCATCATTAAGTTATCCTAATGGAAATAGTAATGGCTATAGAATGTTGCTTAGTTTGAAATTATTTCAGTCAAAAATTTATCATGAATAATGTAACGTGACTAGAAGAATGGATAGTTTTCATATGCATACTATAATATATACTGTGTTCCACTTATAAGTATAATACAAAACATTTATAATTTCAAAACTATGCAAACAAATGGGTTATGGTTGGTACCATTTGAAATAGGAAGTTGGAAAATTTTCATCATTGATGTTGTTAAGTTTGGAACAGTCACGCATTACACATACATGCCTAGGAGAATACGTATTGTATAGTTCATCAGTATGTAGACAATTTTCCAGGTAGATGGGGCACCACCACACTTTGCCAACATGTATGGACATTCTTGGGCAGACAGTTACCTGGAAGATGGATCAGAAGAGGGTCACCGTAGATCTCATGGCCTCCCAGATCACCATACCTCACGCCACCTCAATTTTTCCTATGGGGATTGTTAAGGATCATTTGTACGGGACACAAGTAAGCAATTCGGCAGACTTACAACAAAGAATTTATGCTGCTTTCGATAATGTTACATCGCAGATGCTTCATAACAGGTGGATTGAGGTTGAATACTGATTGGACATTACCCATGCCACTAATGACAGCTATGTTGAGGTTCATGAACCATAAGGTTATAAAAAAATTTTCACTATTTGTAGCAAATGGTTTCATCTCCAGATTCATAACTTGTAGCTATTTATTTTGTTCTGTTATACCTATAAGTGGAACATCCTGTATAAGGGATTAAAGTTGGGTAGAATGTGACACATCAGAATTTATATATAAATATGTATCTAAAATAACACCACTAGTACTACATAATGATTAAGGTAATGCATTAAGTATATATGGTCTGTTAGGAACTGATTAAAACCCATTGTGATATTTCTCAGAAATGTATTTTTTTCACTAAAATGTGTTGGCACAATATTCAAGTTATAAAATTACAAACACATCTACACAAGCAAGCAAAACAAAAAATACAAATTACTTTCTAGTAATGACATTTTGGAGATCAAATCACACTGATATAAAATTCTTTGTACCTTTGGCAGTGAGCAATGGTATTTATAAAAAATTCACACGAACACAATACTGTTACAACTGGCTGTTGTGATAATATTTTATAGGAAAATATTGTCAATTATTGCTTACCTTCTATGAAGTAGCTTCAGGATTTAAAACTTTATTCCCACCAGCTAAGATACCTTTAGCTAAACATTTACAATCACTTTTGACTAGTGTATCTTTACAAAAAAAATTGGTATCATTTTCAAATCCTGAAGGTAGCTACTGTTACACACAAAGTCCAAACTGAATGTTTAACATTATAAAATCAAATTCCTAGAAGTATAATAGATTGATGTTCTAGGCTTTTCTCTCATATTGCACTAAAATATTTATAATATGTTTCTATCTTGTTTTTTATAACTCTATGTTGTATAGAATATCAAGTATTGATAAGAGAAATGCCATTAATGTGAAGTTACGATCATCAAAAACCATTTGAATTGGTATTTTTCATAGCAACAGCACTGAACAAATGTACTAATGGACTTACAACTTTAACTTCTGTAATAAAAATCCAAGTTTTTAAACAAACTATTTATCCAAGTTATCAAACTCTATTGAATGATATTTTATATTTATTTGTCGTTAACTGTATTCAACACTAGAAGTTTCAGTTCTACATTCATCATTAAGATATGATCCTATTGAAAATAGTAAAACCTATTTTACTATTTGTAAATAGGGATACTTTGCCACTCGATCGCTTGAGTCCTCATGAGCTTATTAGAGAGCTCTTCAACCTGTCTGTTGCCTGCGTGCCAAAGGGCATACAGCTTAAGAACTCAAGACTTGACCTTCTTCTTCATTATGTTTACCCTCCCCTTATGTAGGACTTAAAAACCAGTGCCTAGGGTCAGATGCCTGTTGGAGAGCAGAGGAATCTGTGGACCGGACAGAGTGAAGACATGGAAGCGGGTGGTCAGCCAAGCACCAGGTATGAGGGCAAGGAAGAGGATGATATGTAACACAGACAAAATTGATGACAAGAAAGGTGATGATGGAGAGATTGGTGGAATGAGTGGTAGGGGAAACTGGAAAAAACCTGCCCAGACACCGTTTTGCCCACCGAGAATACCACATAAGGGTTCCTGTGGATTGAACCCAGGTCACCTAGGTGGTAGATGAACGGTGTAACCGCTCGGCCACGGTGCCGCCACTCAGACTTAACCACCATGTTAAATCAAGGAAAGAAAAAAGGGAAAAGTGTACAAAGTGCTCCTGCCTATTGGATAGCTGTTATTATAAATTCAGAAACAGATATATTTTATCTTCTAAGAGTGTAAGCTAAATGTTTAAAACATCTGTTCAGTCTGGCGGATGCATTAATTTGATGTACTGTAATGAATTCTTCTAATACCTAATTAAATGATCAGTACCAATTCCTGAAAAACAATCTCATGACATTTCTCTGATACTTAATGTTCCATGGATGAAGGAAATGTGTTTTGCTCTTAGGAAAATACAAAACAAAATAGCTCCCAACAATCCAAAGTAAAAATAACACAGGATTCAAAAATATGTTGAGCTGCAATATTTGCCTTGCTATACAACACTAATACAAGCTTACGTACAAACAATCCAAAACCTACCTACTTAGTAAAACCTATTTTTGTTCTGGCATTTGCAACAATATGGAATTATGCACTGATAATCTATAACTGCTTTTGAATTGAATATGAACAATGAATTACTGTGCAATTAAATAATTATAGTTTAAGATGGGAAGAAGGGAGATACCTGCTTTTATCTTATCAAAGTCCTCTGTGTGTTAAGGTCTGCAGCTCACAATCAACAACCTGTGAATTGAGTTGATGCACAAGTTCATAGCATTTTTTATGCATAGCAACAATGTGGAATTTTTCATTTGGAACAAGAATATTTTGCCAGTCACTTTGCAGATCAGAGGAAAGTTAGTGATATATATGGGTAAACAAAATTCATTTGGCAATAAGAATAAAATGAGTGAGATTATTTCATTCATTACAAGTCACATGTGACATACAGGTTGCTGGTGAGATGGATCTTGCAATATACATGAATAAAATATATTTCCCTTGCAGGCAATGCATCTCTTATGCTCCAGATGAAAATAAAAACTCAGGTCTGTTACTGTCAGCTGAATCACAGTTGTGTAAACAAACAATGCCTAACAAGGGAACGGCTTTGAAAGTTCTATGCTGTTACTCTTGCCTTTTAAATTTCTTCTGGTTTAGTTTACTTCAAAAACTTAGTGATGAAAGAATAAAAGTGCAAAATATCAGGTGCATAATAAAACCTTATTTTTGAAGTTTCAACTTAGGGAGTGTACAAGAAGAAAACCACTGCAATGGATCGATACCTGACAAATGTCACGATCTACTAAACACCGAGTTAGCAAAGGCAAGAAATATAAAAAGGCTTTCCTTACAAAAGCCATCTTCCAAACAAAATTAAAACAGTATATACCTAATTCAATTCTGAATAGTGTTACACACTAATGCATGACAAATTATATTAAAGAGTTAGTAAATTCTCACACGAGGAGATATTTCACTATTTCTGCATATAACAGATTAATGTGAATTTATGATGCATATTTTGTAAGATTGTGCTTATAAACCATCTAATTTGCAGGTCTTCAGAAGTTCTCAAAACATTTTTTTAAATTCATAACAATGCAACTGCTTATTTACATATTAAAATGACATAATGTAAGGAAAAGATCAGTTGATCTGCATCTCTAAATCACACTTTAATTCCTAAAAGTGTTTCATAGTATTATAAATTTAATAGGCATGAAATTATCACAACATTCCATAAGACAATTTAGGCTTTTCTAACTACACAGATGGCTTTAAGGTCTTCACACATGAGTAAGTCTGAATGTGTTACATAAAATTGTGAATACTCCTGAGACATTCAGCATCCAGTTCAATTTACAAAGAAACTTCAAGCAAGAAGATATATACTGGCTTTAAACATTTGTGTTCACCAATCTCAGAAAGGTACAGTTTATGACAAAGTATTGTGAGGCATTGAATTAATTTTCTTAAAAGCTAAAAGTTTGATATTTAGCTTATTTTCTTTCTTTAAATCAATGTTCCCACATTCTTCACTAAAGGGGGCCAATTCCACTGTCTGCTGTATTCTGCCTTTACTATACCATCTATAGTGCTTATAGATGCCAAAATGAAACTTACAAACCTTGCTATCCATATGCGAATATGCCTCTAAAGTATGGTCATTGACTTGAGGACCCTAAGCTACAAAGCATAGCCAAAGGATATTCTTTAAAAGTAAAGGAGTGTAGTAGTTGGGCCCAAAAGGCTACAAATGCAAAGTGAGAATAAAGTGCAGCTAAAACATCACTGTAGCTAAAATCTAATGATTGCCAAACCAGCAGATTTCATCCAGTCCCTTAGGTAGGCACTCTCATTAACCCCCCTTTAGTAAACAAGCCCTGTCGCTCTTTATAAGGTAGGTATCAAACTTTTACCCTAAGTTTAATAGCAGCACATATAATTATTTCCACGATATTTACCAATGTTTCACTGATTTTTTCCCCTGTATATCAGCACAAAAGTTCTGGAGTGGAAAATGGAAATCTTCATTTGGTGGATGTAGTTTTTTCAAAGTTTCTGGATAATCATATAATATATGGCATGCTTTTGTGTTTAAGAAATTTTCATTCTGTGATTAGATCATTAACTCTATATTGGGTTATTCTAAATTTTCTAATGTAATAAGAGAGCATGTAATTAAAGTATTTTTTCTTCATAAAGCATTGTTGAGATTCACTTATTGTAACATGTTCGATGTCCCTGAACTCTGCACACAATGGAACCAAACTTTATGGTTTGTCTGGTAGTAGATGCTTTGTGGCTATCGTAATTCATGAAGCTCAGCCTGAAGGGCCACCAACATTTGAGAAAACAATTCTGTGATATAGAAATGACATATAGATCCAGTGTGAGGCATGCATAGGCTGTCGGACCATAGGATCTTGTGGTTTTGAGATTTACCCAACGTTTGGATTCATTAACTATTATGACAACCATAACTGGAATTTGCCATCTCTAATATTGCTATTCTAGTGGATTACTCTAACAGGGTTGGGTTGACAGATTCCTCTGTGATTGCACACTATTAACAAATGCAGTCATTTTTTGACATATAATGACTATTTAAGAAAGCATCTTAGTATAGGAAGAGATGTCGTTAGAATCTTCTAAGTACACGCATTTTTCTTCCCTAAGTTACTATTTTTTTATCAAATTAATCAAAACATATGGAACTATTGAATTTAAATTATTATTATAAGTCTCACTGACACACAACCTCAAATATGAGGAACCACCATTATGTACTCATGAGTATTCTTCAAACTTTTGCATGGAACATTTCAACTCAATATGTTCAGTAGTTTTCACAACTGCTATTTTGTAACTACTTTTCTAATGATTATTTTTTGTACTTCCTTCATATGGTTGAACTATGACGACAATTTCGCCACTCAATGGTAAAGATATATGCAACAGGTGATAATCAGTGCACACTGAGGTATAGCACTACAACCAAGACAGGAGCTTAAGTTAGTCACATCATAACCTAAGAGGAGACCATAAATATACTCAAATGCTCCTCAGGAAGCACACAAATGCCACAAAATTATGTGCTTAATTTTTAATGCCAACGATGTTAACAACATTACTGTTAAAAATGTGTAGTGCAGTTCATTGACTGTTAGCTTTCTGTGCCAAACATTCTGTATTCTATCAGGAGTGTAGACTGTAGAAAAAATTTCCTGTTCACCAGCAAAAGGATCATTACAGTTTATAAATCTAAAACATAATATATAAATGTTTTACAAGTATGACTTATAATATCCATTTGTGTTCATTAGAACAATGCAAAATAGATGCTCTTCTACAACATATAGAAGTAAATTCAGGGTGCTTTTATATTTCTTACAAAATACTGTAATGGCACAAGTATTTCTTTTTTTCCTGATTTTGTGAATTCTACCTCGTGTTATGTTGCAAATATACAAAATGTATACTACACTGTTCAAAGACGAGGATAAAACATACAAGAATAAGATAGCAGCCAATATTCCAGCTTACAGTTTTTTTCCAAATGTCAAATGGAGATAGTATTGTTTCCATGGGTAATGCTTCTGTATGCAGAAGTTTAAGTTCAATGTATAGGTCATATGTTAGTTCTTGACGAATGTCCATCAGCGAAAATTCAGTAAGCTGACCTACTCTTAATCAACAGGTCAGCAAATAGTTTATATTACAATAACAAACACCTCTGCTTCCCTATGTTATGTTTCAAAGAAAACAGAGTACAATTGACTTTAAAAGTTTGTGTGGTATGGGTCTATGTAATTGCCAGTGTTTTAACAGGAGATAATGAAAATGACAGCAATTCAGATGAAGAAATGTTGGGAATAAAAAAAATACAAAAAAATTAACTGTAAACAATTAGAGATTTATAGAGTAATACCTGTAGCTGACACCCTAGAAGTGTTATAATTTGCTTTGTAGTTACTGTACTTCTTGAGTGCAGAAGCATGAGAGCAACATACACATCTAACTCTCGTTCTTCTTCTGTGTGCCAATGTTCCCGTAAAAGTGAGTAAGTAACTAACATCTAACCTCTCATTTAGAAATTTTATTCGTCAACAACTAACACGCAACCTATACACCACATGTGCTCAAACATTTCACACTTCCAATTGCTCCTTCATCACTAACATAAGTTTGCTAGTATTACAGTTAAATTACAGCCAATCTATTCCTGATGTACACAATTTACACATGACATGTTAACATTACTATACCATTCAAAACAGACACTCATTCTAACATCCGTTTGGATTGTAACACTGCACACAGAGCTTTCGGTATAGTGCTTGAAGAGACACAGCTATGGCTTACAGTATGCTTGCTTAGTGCAACATGCTCTTTATACCAGGAGAGGCTGGAAATTGTCCTGTTGAAGCCTGATGATTGTACATGGAACATTAATCACACAATCACATGTTTCTAGAACTACCCCTTTTGACTTCTGGATATAACTGCATATACTTATATAACTAATCACAGTATCATGAGAATTCATACACAGAATTTCATCAATATATTCTCCAAGAATCCCTGGCTGTTGAAGCTTTCAGTATATTGGTGGATATTAATTTTGTAATATAACAGTTTGACAATCTTTATTTAATTATAAAAATTTTTTTCAATTTGTGATTTTCTTATATAACAGTTCAAAATTATATTACAATCTATTTGTACCGGAGAACAATGTATCTAATCATGAACTAATCAGTACATTCTCCCTTTATTTTTATTTCTGCCACACAAACCTCTTCATTATTAAAATTGCCATGGTATAGCAATGTCACTTTGTTGGCCTTTGTTATGATATATTTTAAAAGTACTTTTAAATAACAGCTTGTTCATTCTGTTTTAGCATCCCTATTCCCTTCTATCCCCATGTCTTTTGCTTACATTAGATATTCTACTTTTTCACTGCCCATATCCAAGTTATACTGGGAAGTAACCAAAAGTTCTCTGGCATTTTCTCTTGGTTCATCATTCTTTGGCTGCATGACAGCCGTTTCCTAACCATGTCAAACTCATATTGTGTTACTGAGGTGACAATCTTCCTACATAACCTAAAGGGGAAGTCATGTCATGTATGTATTCCCTATAACATAAGTCCACACAATTGCCTACTATGCATTCAGACTTTGTCTGGTATAAACCTTAACATATTCTCCAACACGTTCTGTAGGGAAATAAGTGTGAAACAGCTTTGCTGATAGTTTGAACGTGTACTTGCTTAAAAACCATTCTATTTTGTTATACAATCCATCAAAAATCACTACATCAGAAGGTAGTGTTGCATTTGCTTTGTAGTTTTCCTTCAGCCACCGATCAGGGTCTTTGTAAAATCTTTCTGCTTCATCCAGGTAGTTAGGATCTCCAGTAAAATCAGGCTCACAGGTGAGAAACCGGAGTGTGACATTCGCATGAACATGGCTATAATATGGAGTAGAATGACATGGCATTAAGAAAAGGACATTTTGTGAGTCTTTAATAACATTCATCACATCAAGGGTACCACGTTGATGAAAGAGTCCTAGATATCCAACTGGGATGGCATTCAATATGAGGAGAGAAACTGCTACAATCCAGATTGATAGATCATAAGCCTTACGACTCCATGTTGTCAGCCAAGAGGTAGCAATGTAAAAGAACATTGGTAACAGAGGCAACAAAAATCTGAACTCCTTATGGGGTAAGATACTGAAAACAAGCAAACTCCAAAGTATTACATACACAAGCATTTTCTCTATCTGTGTTCCACTTTTGGTCATTATTTTATACACCTGAAGTAAAAATGGTACTAAATGTGCTCCCAAAACTGCAGGAACGCCTATGTACAGATACCAACAAAATGGATAAAAACCATAAAAGCCACTAATGTCATTTATTATATTTGCCTTAAGGAAATTGTATGGAGTGAATATCCATCTACCATAGAAGTATGAATCAAGTAAGGTATTAGCAAGACATACTGCTAATCCAATACCTAAGTATGCTGGAAGAATTTGATTTAACTTTCTTTCTGTATTGAAGACATGGTACAGGCAAAGTGGCAACCAGATTACCATTGCTGTTGGTCTCACAAAACATACTGTTGCAGCAATCCACAAAAATGTGAAATTCTCCCTCTTTGGATACCATGGGAACATACTTAAAGCTACGGTTGTTAAGACAGCTTCAAAAGTATTTATAAGTGTACGGGAACCACAATACAGCCAAAACCAGTTTGTGCTTAAAACAAACATTGCCCAGTGACCACTACTTGAATTCAGACTGCGATACCACTTCCAAAAGCTGTAGTCTCCCAGAACTGTAATGAATCCTTGAAGTATTCTTGGCCCGTAGATAACACTGGAGAGCGAGTCCAAATTCAAGACTTTTAATATGCTGTAAATGCCGGACAATATAATTGGGTATAACGAGCTTCTGATTCCATGAATCCACTCCCATGTTTGATGTCCGTATCCAAATGCTACTCTATGTGCTATTTCCACAGACTGCCAGTACTCATCGGGGACAAAAAATGTTTGAATCAGAAATACACTGCACACCCTGATAAACATAAAAAGCAACAACGCTTTCCATGGCTTCATCGTGATTTTTGATGCACTATAATGTGTAATATACTTCAACTATTCACTTCCTACCGTCAGACACATAACCTGTTTTCCACGCTTCTTAAGACGCTACCGGTAATTAACCAGAAGTTATGTTAATACCACGCACATATGAATGCAATGTACAAAATTGCAGTGTCCTAATTTTAATGCATACTTTCACTCAAATTTACTATCACAACCCTTGTCACTTAAAATCAAAGCACATTTAAAACAAATTACTGAAATCTGCTTCCTTGGCATCCATAAACGCTATTTAAAGCCTTCTTTTCCTCAGCCCCCTACAACGCCAACGCTAATCTCTATTTTTGCGGTCAACGAAGCATAACGCCTACAGTAACGCCAGCGTGCTTCTTAGCGTGGCTTGTATTTGCATGTTAAATTTGTCATAATTCACCATTGGCAATCACCCAATCACCACAGTAACAGTTACTTTCATTTGTTTACTACCAACTTTACTAAATATACCCTTGCGTTAGGTAAATTTTCGTGCATGAAGGTTGATATTACATTGTAATCTAAATTGCTAATTTACTCATAGGTGGTGCATAAATAGGAAGTTGAGCATTGGGCACATAGGAAGAATACAAGAGGAAGTGGTGCCTTATCAGTGAGCTAAGATAATGTACAGTGATTCTTGGAGAAGAAGATACCACTTTATTAAGGTAGCACTAAAAGGATGCTGACTATTAGTTAATTAAAAAGAAATTCCTTTTGCAGTGATATACGTAAACAATGCGTGTTTCGCGTTTTACGGAACAAATGTCTGTCACTGTGGTCACTGCAAACAAAACGGTAAGGTCACTTCCAGGCATGAGAGGTACGGTTTTAATCTCGGTGCACTGAATCTATAACCAATAATAATTAAGAACAGAGGTAGATAACTTGCGTCACGTTGTTAATTGAGTGACAGGAATTCTTAAATCGTTTAAATTTATGATGGCAGTGCCGACTTGTATTACTACTTATTGATGGCGTTAAGAAGAATAAAAGATTCTCTCTCTTGCAGCTGTCAACATAATTTGAGGCCATGTTTCAAGCAGAACTTTTGTCAGATGGCATCCTATATTTTCTAATGCTGAACCAACTGTGGGTGTTAATCACAGAGCTTTATGTAAGTAAATCATTTCTAAAATTGCATAGTGGTACTGTGATTCAGAACATTATTTTCCAGTCAGGGTGCTATTTCATTATCAAGGTCATGCATTTTACAAAATATAAGTAACTGTAAAAATCTCTTGATTATAACTGCAGATTTCTAGTCTGATTTTTTTAAGATTATTAGGTAATGGATTCTGTTACTTTAAATGCATTAAAATTATCTTCATGGATAATGAATAAGCACTACTCAGTATGGGGATTAAATGTAAGCAAAGGGAAAAAAAAGACAAATTAGACATTTCAGAAAAGATATAAATTCAGTAAACATGAAAAATGAAAGAAAGAAGGTAATGAGTATATAGCAGTGTGTCACGGCACCTATCTGCACATTAAAATGGATACAAAAAGTAGAAAAGATTAGTGTTAGGAAAAG
Source organism: Tenodera sinensis (assembly GCA_030765045.1). Lineage (NCBI taxonomy): Eukaryota > Metazoa > Arthropoda > Insecta > Mantodea > Mantidae > Tenodera > Tenodera sinensis. The sequence continues at coordinate 31,459,967 of CM060967.1, forward strand.
GAAAGACAGCAATATGGCTGTGAGAGGATGGTTCTATAAAATGCCCAAGATGGAAGTAATATTGTTGGAAAAGGTATGACTCAATAATGAGGCTAACATTTTATGTAGTATTGAAGTATGGGGACTTCAAAATGGGTAAGAAGTTTTGCATTTAGTGCACAGGATGCTTTGCAAAAAAAGGCCTGGGTTTTCAAACAGCAATGGCTAATGATGTTGCTTCAGATGAAATACAAAGAACAGCAAAACAAATATTGGTAAAACTGTAGATGAGCAGTGTCACATGGTTCACTGACAGTTGTAGTCTGTCATGGACAAACGGAAAAACATGGCGCTGCAATGCACAAATATCTCTCGTCAACCTGACATTGTACAACTCACTAAAAGGCGACAATATCTCTTCCTCCGTCCAATTTTTCATTTTCAAAGGTATGTAGAATACAGATTAAAACCACAACCTCGCCACACAAGAACTTATGTCATGTCACTTAATTACAAAACAATAATAACTCTAAGAATAAGAACAACATTCACATGCTTCCGTGTTCCGGCATTGGCAACAAATACGTCACCAATGTGTTGAATGACAGGTAGCTGATAACACCACTCTTCAGTCACAACACAGCTGCCTGTTGATCACATGGCACTGCTATTCTATAGGATAACCCAAATAATTATTATGGTGGAATAAATCTTTTTTTATGCTAATCTATAATGTTTTTAAATTGGGATTATATTGTTGGGTTGTATTTCCTGAAGTGAAAGAAAGCAGTTCAATAGTGTAAGTTTTAAATATAAGGTTAAGTGTGCATATCGGCACAGTCAGTTTCGCTTATTGCACACTTGTAGCATTAGATTGATCTCCGTAAATTGCACATCTTGTACTGACGCTTGTACTTAACAGTAATTCACTCTCAGAATATGGTAGTTATATGAGGGCTTTCAATAAAGGGTCATTCCATGGTAACTCACATTACAATTTGACAGCAATCAGAGAATGTAAACATAAAATACACAAACTTTGAAGTAGCATTTTCCTCTTTAGTGGTTCACTGCAATATCTTGAAGTTAGTAACATTTCACATATAAAGTAAAGGTAAAATGTTTGATACAAAGAAATAACAGTCATAATAGTTGGGTAACTCCTTTTACAACTCTTGGACAAGACTTACAACACACACATATTACAAATTTCGGCTCTGTAGGCAATTAATGAACTTGACTTTCAACTGCATTAACAAAATGGTAATATACAAGAAAATAAACATCAAAACTGGTTTTCACAAATAGGATTGTTTATAAAATAATAATACTCATGGTATGAGAGGTAGAACTGGAACTTAAAAATTCAATGCCACAGCTGGGATTTGAATCACAGACCTTCCGCTTACCAGACGGCTGCTCTAACCATTGAGCTACTGAGGCAAACTGCCAGAATGGCATTGAATTCTCAAACCAGTTCTATCTCTCAAACTTTGCCCACACACGGCTTGTGTGTTTAAAAACACCAACAGTAAGTTTGTTGGTATAAATAAATAATACTCATGGTAACTTACTTTACACAGCCTGTTAAAACATGAAGTGTCCTGGTTATTTACAATAGTTAGTGGATTTATTATTAACACATGTTCCTTTGCATAAAATGTTTCAGCTTTAAATTCAGGCCACTTCCAAAACTTGCCATTACATTAACTTCGAACTCCTCACCAACAATTTCAGTTCTAATTCTTGGAAAAATATCCTACCAGTCACCAACTTTCAATCCTTTTTCATTTTACTGTAAGTTTTGACCATATTTTGATTGTTTTAAATGTTTGGTTGTTGTATACCCATAACAGTATCATTCTCAATGTTTACACGGTGCATGCTTGCATTGCCCACTACAATTTTAGAATTTTTATTAATGAATTTACCTTTAAGATTTTGTTTCTCGTAAATTTCTTTCATTAATTTCAATGACTTTTACTTTAGATTCTGGATCTGTAGGCTTGACAAATTCTGAAGTATTTGACACCAAACATTTTCTCCTTTTTAGTGCTTCCCATACCTATCACTTTGCAGAACCGCCAATCCATCATTAGGTCCTTTACCATGTGATGTGGTGATGTAATTCCATATAATCTTTTTGCCATGCTTCTTTTCTAGAATTTTGATGGACTCTGCAATGTATTTATTTTTACACTGGAAGCTTGGACCATTAGACCATATGTGTACCTCTAGAATAGACTTTAGTGACAACTCTTCTAGTAATCTGTCCATATAAACAACAATAGTGTTCTTGGTATGATCTGTACTGTCAGACACTAGAACATAAGAATAAATATCTTCTAAAGACAGCAGTAAAAAGGCTTATCTGATGTTGCGCCAATATGCACTTTGAATTTCATCCTGCATCATGCAGGTATAATTCTCTGAAAAATCAACCTGTACTAAAGCCAGGTCTTATTGAGATAAGACTTTAGCTTTCTCTTCTTGCTAAGTTTTTTGCTTGTTCCCTCTTGATGTAGCAGTGCTGCAAAAACTGGAGCCCAATTGCACATATAAATGCAATTAAATCTTCACTGGTTCCTTCTTCCTGAACTTTTGAAAGCTTTCCATCACATTCCTTCCAAACAAACCATTTTGCTTCCATCACATGATCTCTACATTTTCCCTCCAACATTGATTTCATTAAACTTTTACATTTGTCACATTTCCCTATCCAGCAATTTTCTGCAGCATTAGTACATATAAAGGACTCAGACAAACTGCTTGTATATTCAGGAAATTCATTTCTGGTACCATCTCATTGAAATGCCTTTGTTGCATTGATGAAATTTTCATGATACCTACATAGGCACACATTATGTGGAAGTTTGCTACTTAACATCACATTTTAAACCAAAAAGGTGAGTTGATTAATAACACTACACATCATTAACATATAGTTTACCAGAACATGTTTCGAATGCTTGACTTTCCTTCATTATCAACCGGACATCGACTGGTTCTCTCTGGTGTGGATGGTGATGTTTTCTTTGAGGTCTTCTCTATTGGTGATTCAAGGAACATGCTGAAGATATCTTTCTCGGTGATGTCGAAATTGAATACTCCATTTCCATTTTTCAAAATGAAGATTTATTCCCATGTGGACAGCTCGTTTTCCTGTTACGTGTTTGAGGAGCTTGTGCTATTTCAATTAAAGTTCACTGTGGAATTGGAAAGTGATGAGAAACTACCATTTTTGGGCTTTCGAATTAGTTCTTCACCGCTACACGGCCTTTTGCCTGTGCGAGTTTGAAGCTGCCACGGCTGGATTTGCCACTGCTAACAAGCCGCACGTAAAACTTGTATAAAAATCTTACCTTATAGAAAATGCTGGAAATGTTGTGAACAATGGTTTAATCGACCCACAGCTTCTGCTCTTTTCAGATGAGGCGTGGTTTCATCAAAATGGTCACTTGAATACTCATAACAGTCGGTATTGAGCATCTCAAAATTCACATCGCGTTCAAGAAATTCCTCATTATGATCGGAGATTTGGAGTTTGGTGTGCTGTTAGCGCGACGCATAAATTGGTCCAATATTTTACGACCAGACTAAATAAAGAGAGGTACCGAAATGACATTTTGACCCCATTTTTTCAGTCACGATCTGTATTTGCAGTAGCAGAATCTTGTTGAAACCACCCATATGATTTCTCTTCTTCTGTCAGTTCACGAAAAAATGGGGTGCATTTTTGCCGCATATCCCCATACCGGGGCGGCGTAAGTTATGATGGGTCGGATCAGCGTCTTATAGAGCGTAAGTTCCATGCATAGCTTAAGGCTGCTGTTGAGATTAATCAGCGGGTACAGTCTGTTGAGTTGACCATTGGCCTTTGCTCTGGCTGCATTAATATGCTCCCTCCATGTGAGATATTCATCCATCTTAACCCCGAGGTACGTGACGGATGTCTCCCACCCGATAGGTTCCTGAATTAGGGTGAGGGGTGGGAGGGCTCGCCTCCTTTGTCTGTGCAATATTCGCCTGGTAAAAATGATTGCTTGGCTTTTTCTTGCGTTCAGTTTTAACTGCCATTTGGTGAACCAGGGCTCCAATGCATTTAGAGCATTCTGGAGCTGCAGGTGTATGATGCGTGGCACAGGAACCACTCGGGCTTAAGGTCCCAGAAATATACAGGATTCCTTGTGAGTGTGGGAAGGTGTATGTGGGTCAAACTGGACATACGATAGAGGAAAGATGCAAAGAACATCAACAGAACATCAGACTTCTCCAACCGGAAAAATCAGCAGTAGCCCAACATTGCATAGAGCAGGTTCACAAAATAAACTTCAAGGACACGAAAGTTCTAGAACACACAGAAAATTACTGACACTGGGGAGGGGGAGGGATGGCAGCCTGGGACACACAGTCTACAGGAAGCCCACACACACCAACAGATACTTGGACGCCTCCAGCCACCATCATCCCACTCAGAAGAAAACAATCATCTCCACTCTATTTCACCGAGCGTTTGACATCGCAGACAAGGACCACTTACACCTAGAACTTCAATATCTACAGGATACTTTACGCAAGAATGGATATAGTAACCAGGACATCAAGTAGGCCCGTAGGAAAGTAGAACGCAACAGGAATGACCCACCACAACTCACACAAGGGAAGGATAGCGCTCAAGAGAAGGCCTGCATACCCTTCTATGGTTCTGTTTCCAACAAGGCTTCCCATATGCTTGCGAGACATATCAGAACCTTCTTAACGGCCCCCAAGAAGATCAACAATTCCTCAGGCCGGTGAAAGAACAACTCAGGCTTAAGGTCCCAGGAATATACAGGATTCCTTGCGAGTGTGGGAAGGTGTATATGGGTCAAACAGAACGCACGATAGAGGAAAGATGCAAAGAACATCAATGGAACATCAGACTTCTCCAGTCGGAAAAATCAGCAGTAGCCCAACATTGCATAGAGCAGGTCCACAAAATAAACTTCAAAGACATGAAAGTTCTAGAACACACAGAAAATTGCTGGGACAGACTCACCAAGGAGGCCATCCACATCAAATTACACCCCAACAATTACAACAGAGATGGCAGACTCAAACTAAGCTCCGCGTGGACAACAGCCATCAGAAACACCTACAAAAACAGCAACACCATGGACCCCGAACAAAATACGTACCCATGGGAAGACACTCCAACCGGCGACCCTGGTCAAAGTTCATACCCGCGGAAAAACACTTCAGCCGAGGATACACATACCTCACAACAGCAGGCCCAATCACAGACCATCACCCGCTCATTGGCTAGGACAACACAACCTACATCCTCCAAACCATAGTATATATTTGGAAAACTGAGGAGACTTTTTCATCTTTCCTGAAGATGGCCATGGATTCTACAATGGCCGAAAGCTCGACCTTTATAAATCTAACACGGCTGATCACCCGTGAAGCCTTGATCCATAAGGTTTGCCGTGAAAGCTTCAAATCTTACATCTCATGTTTAAATTTTCTTTCCCCAACAAGTGGGTGGCAACCAATGAAATGTTCAATATTTGAGAAAGTTTTTGTAAGGTTACTCATCAATCCTCTCTCACAATGACAGCAGCAGTGTTGTCTTCCATAGGAGCAGTAACTGGCATGCTGGATCCACCTTTCTTTGAAATAGATTGTCTCCACTCTAAACAATTTAAACCATCTTCAAGCAGTTCTGTAGGGAACAAAAGACTCTTCATAAGCCTCCTGTAACATTGTAGAGTCCTCAGCTTAAGATTTGCTGAGACGAAAGCGGAATTTCAAAACTGAAAACTGCATATTGTTTGTGTCACCTCCATTTTTGCAGTAGGTGATAATGAACATCTCAGTTTGCCTGCCTCTCATAGGTGGGAATCAGGAGTGCCAACAATGAAACAGCATATTGTGAGATTAAACTCTAGTGCGAGAAATTATGATAGAGTATCCAGTCCAGACTCAACATCACTTATTGTGCAGTGTAGCATTATATTGCACTCCTTAGTTGCATAACTTGTAGTAATGCATGTAATTAACCATAATTCTCTCTCAAAATATAGTAGTTCCAGTTATATATGTAGTTATAGATATACTAAAGTTCAGGTTACGATCGATACAAACCAGAAGTAGCAGCTAGGGTAAGGGAATGGTGTGGATGAGAGGGGAATAGGTTACATCATTGCCAGGTTTAGTCATGAAAGTTTAAGTTTCAATTCTTTTTTAAAATTTTCAACAAATCTATTATCAAACGAAATGACCAAGTGTAGAAGCAGTTCTATATGTAACACTGGAAACAAATGCTTCGTTTATTTTTACCGTTTTCACTGAACTTTCAATTGGTTTTCATCTGCTAAAGCACAACATGGCAACTACATATGGAGCACATGGTTGCCACATATCTATCATGTTATGTTTCGTGTTCGTCTTGTTCAGAACCGAATAGTTGGAGATTCGAGTGTGACAAAGTATGTTAAAGTATGATTATTCTTTCACATTAGTGTGCTGTATTGTTAGTGAAAATGGAAGCAATGTCATCAGAGCATTATAATATGAAAAGAGTTCATAAAGCCCTCCACAATGTTGCAACACTTCATACCCAAACATGTGATGTGACGTACATCCGGTTTGTATCGCTCATACCCTGAATTTCAGTATATATATATATTCTTGAAACATAACTGAAGTTGCTTAAAGGGATGATGGGTGGCCCTAATGACTTTAACGAGGCAACATCATGTTGTTAAACCTCTACTTATTTACTCAGGATAACTTTGTATCTGCCCAGGTTTTGCTAGCACAAGTATTTGCAACAAAACATTTTTTGTACATATGCAATCTTAGCTAAATATAGTTTACAGCAGTAAGGGTTGTAGCTATTTATGTATGAATACATTTTACAGCATGATGTCATACTCTGAGGGGAATGCACCTCCTCCTGCCCTTCCTCCAAGGAAAGTCTCCCCGAGACTTCAGCCAGCAGATCCAGATAATTCAGCTTCAACTTCACTGCAAGATGCTGATTGGTATTGGGGTGATGTTACAAGGTAACTGGTTTGGGAGCAATAGAAGCCCCATGAATATTAATAACTCCATTTACTTAACTCATTCTCGGCTCCTGTTCCATCAGAGGTATATAATTGAGAATTGAATTGTGTATGTTATGTATAATGCAGTACTTATACAACTTGCACTATTAGTCAATGAAATGCATATGTTTAGCGTGCCGCCCTAATGTTGGTTTAAAGCTCAAAGAAATGATTTACATTTCATGAAAGTGCAATAGTAGATGAGTGGACAGGTTGGCAGTGGGTTCAAAATCTAGCAGATTTATGAAGTAACAGCTTTTCTCAAGAAGCTGGTTTGACATGTTAAAAGTATTTTGTGTTGACTGTTTTTTTTTTTTTTGGCAGTGAGAATTACTAACAAGGGAAGTACCCCAGTTCGAATGGCTAAAACCGATTGGAATCACGTAGCTAGCATTCACAAAACAGAATGGTAATCGAGCTGCAGAAAGGGAGTTAGCCAAATTTCGTGCTTGTTCAGTAGTTTATAATATTGACTCCAGTTAAAAAGTACATGCAATTCAACATCATAAATGCTTTTATAAATAATAGGAGTCATAATTCACTAAGTCCAGAGTAACATTCTTTTTTTTTCTTTCTTCCTTTTTTTATTTAGTGGTATAGATGTTTACATTGCAGTTTCAGTTTTACTTCCCCTCTCGTTTCCTTTCAATTACAAACAGTGCAATGTGAGTGATCGTGCTTCAGTATGTTCAGACTTGCTCTGACTCCCACTACAGTATGCTGATTACTGAAAGTTAACATGGCCAGTCTTAAATAATTTATTCTTTGCATAATGGTCACACCATATATTTTTGTTTTATGAAGAAAGCATAAAAAGTGTGATGATTATGCGATGAAATTTTAAATGAGTTAAATTTTAGAGTTTCTTCCTTCCTACCTGTTAAAATTATTGGGGCGTTTGTTTGTAATTGAACAAAACCTGGCATCTGATACTTGAGCATAAAAAAAAAGCACTAATGTTGAGAAATCACATAAACCATTCAGTAATCAGAGCGGAGAAGCCCTGCCCATCTAGCACACACACCTCCCGCTCAAGTCCAGCCAATCCCCTGTGAGTGGCCCAGATATAAATACAGCATCTCTGGTCATAAACAATTCTATTGTATGAGAGGTAGAACTGGAACTTAAAAATTCAATGCCACAACTGGGATTTGAACCACAGACCTTTCGCTTACTGGGCGGACGCTCTAACCACTGAGCTATTGTGACAAACTGCCAGAATGGCATTAAATTCTCAAACCATTGGGGTAATTTGTCTCTGATGTGAGACTGCCTTTGTGGTTTACCAGGAGAAATACGAATTGGTTTGAGAATTTAATGCCATTCTGGTAGTTTGTCACAATAGCTCAGTGGTTAGAGCGTCCGCCCGGTAAGTGGAAGGTCTGTGGTTCAAATCCAAGTTGTGGCATTGAATTTTTAGGTTCCAGTTCTACCTCTCAAACTTTGCCCACACACGGCTTGTGTGTTTAAAAACACCAACAGTAAGTTTGTTGGCATAAATAAATAATAATTCTATTGTAATTGAACCTTCGCCGAGAAGACTCAGACCACGCCACCGATGATGTCCACCACAGGTGCGAACGAAGCATCTGAACCTCAACTCCAGCAGACCACGGCTTTTAAGCCTGGAAGTAATCTCTAGCCTTAATTCTAACTCCAGCCATAAAAGCTTCCGACTACTTATAATGCAAATTATTAACATTGTCCGCTTTCATTACAGCCTAATTGATGAAGGTTGAATCTTTTTGTTTCTGCCTCTTGCTCAATAACACTAGTGATGCTACAAGATGTTTGCAACTACTAACATCTAGATAATTTCTCCATTTTGCAGAGATGAGGTTAACGAAATGATGGTAGATGCACCTGATGGCACATTCCTTGTGCGCAATGCATCAAGTAAAGCTGGAGAGTATACATTAACCTTGAGGAAAGGAGGTTGCAACAAGCTAATAAAAATCAGCCAGCGAAATGGCAAGTTTGGTTTCTCAGAGCCATTCAAATTTGGGTCAGCAGTGGAACTGATTAACCATTATCGCAACAATTCATTAGCACAGTACAATTCAACATTAGATATCAAACTGTTATATCCTGTTTCAAGGAAAACCCATCAGGTAAGATGTGCCTCTAAGAGGGCGTGGCTCACCAACCATATTGCAAATTGTAAGCTGGACATCGAGAGTTCCTAGTACTTGCTTTTGTAAAATAGAGACAAAATGCAGTAAAATGCCTTTTATCTTATAAGTTTTTCTCCCTCCCTCTGTCCCTCCCTCCCTTCCTTCCTTGTCTCCTTCCCTCCCTTCGTTCGTTCCTTCCTTCAGGTCCCAGCTAAACTCCTATACTTTCCATGTTAATTTATTTCAAATTGAAGTTTAAATTATGTTTTCTGCACTTATGTGGTTATATTTTAAGGAGGTTTAGCATAGAAACACTATTTATCTATTCTAAACATGTGTGAAACAATGTTACAGAAATGCATGTTTGAACATTAACACTTTGTACAAGCTACTTTTCTTAGAAATCATCTCTTAGCGGTAGAGGACAGTCTCAGCTTTCATTAACATTTATTACAGTCTGTGACCTTGAAGCTAGATCCAGAAAAATCCCAGCAAAATATTTGTTTCATTGTTCATCAGGCATCTTACTGTCAGCAAGTTAATTTAAAATATCATGAATGTGAGAAAGCCAAAGCGTGTTTCTATTGCTGATAAGCTAAAAATTCTGAAGATAGAGAAAGTTGAAATAAGAGAAGAGCCGATATTACCAAAGAATTGAGTAATTGTCAATGCTAAACTCCATTGTTGCGAAAGCAAAGGAAATTTAAAAAAAATGCATGTTTATTTGGAGTGTCAAGCAATAAACAAATATGCATGAAGGCATAAATTATGGACACCTGAAAGACGATTTATTGCAGTAGCTTCAGCAGCACAGGCCAGAAAGCATTCCAATCAGTGGACTAGTGCTTTGTGAAAAAGTAAATGAACTAGTAACTACACTCATTAAAGATTTTTGCATCTCATTGGTCTTCTATATATATTTAAGATCAGGTATGGCACCAGCGGCAGAAGCAGGGTGCAGTAAAAGTAAAACTGTAGGCATAAAGTGTACTGTGTTGGAGTGGAAGAAAACCATTTAAAGAAACTAATAATTCTAAAGCCTACGCCTACTCAAAACTAATAATTGCTTATAATTCTAAACACATTTAGTGAAGCAGGCCATTTCTTTAACATAATGCCTAACCAAACAGTGGTACTCATTGGAGTGAAAAACCACTTTCCCTAACCATGGAAGAATTTGTGAAGCTTTGTTTTGGAAATGTTAAAACCTTTTCAACCAAGTGCACTAACACTAGGAAATCATGGATCACATGTGAACCTTCGTCATTTTAAAAATTTTGTAAAGCTTCCTGCAGTATAACAAGAAATAAAGGATCTCAGTGAAAGTATTTGAGTCCTGGCTGAGAGGCATCAGTGAAATAATGGGTGTGAATATTAAGAAGATTCTTCTGTTTGTGGACAGATGCAGGGTGCATTCTTTGAATACATATTGCCTGAGAAATCTATTAGGCAAATTGCTCAAGGAAACTACAACCATTGGGCTAGAGAATTATACACAATTTTAACTGCATTATTACAAGCTGGTGTAACATACTATCTGCTTTATAGAAACTGGAAAAACAGACCGCAGTGGGAAACCTAAAACAAGTTCCTTGCAGAGTGGTGACTTATGGTGAAGGACATAAGTACTTATAAGTTGTGTGTTTGTTCTTGACGAATGACCTTGAGCAGAAATCCAGTGAGTAGGCCTACCCTTAATAAACAGGTCAGCAAATGTTTATGCTACGATAACAGATACCTCTGTTTTCCTCTGTCACGTGTGTGTATACAGTCGACTGCAAAAGTTTTGTGTGGTACGGATGTGTGCATGCAACGAAAATAACAGCAATTCAGACGAGGGAGAAATGTCGGGAATAGAAGAAATGCAATAAAGTTAAGTGGAAACAGTTATAGAGGTATAGTGTATAATACGTGTGGTTGATATTACTGGAAGTGCGATAAATTGATTTGTAGTGCTGTACTACTTCAGCTCAGAAGCGTGTGCGTCATCTCACTGCAGGCTGTACCTCCTCTCTCTCGATGCTAACGTTCCCGCAAAAGCTGAGTAGTGACTTGCATCCAACCTTTCATATAAGATTTTCATTCGTCAAGAAGTAACGCGCGACCTGTACCATAGTAAGCCACCATTGATGTGAGACTGCCTCTGTGGTTTACTGGGAGAAATGTGAATTGGTTGGAGAATTCAGTGTCATTCTGGCATATTGTCACAGTAGCTTAATGGTTAGAGCACCTGTCTGGTAAGTAGAGGGTCTGTGATTCAAATCCCAGCTGTGGCATTGAATTTTTGAGTTTCAATTCTATCTCTCAAACATTGCCCACACACGGTTTGTGGGTTTAAAAACAACAGAAAGTTCGTTGACATAAATAATCATTCCCATATGGTCTTTTATGCTCTGGAGCATCACCTTAGTTCAGCCCAGTTTCAAAACCCTCCCGCCATTGCATTGTGGCTCTAAGGATGTCTAGTCTCAGTGTCTTTTCCTCAAACACCCTTGATGAACACCCACAGACTCTTAATATTCCACTCCAAGGTCAACTCCAGCAAGGTCTCCTTCACAGGCAAGGAGTCGCTTAATGCTGCTACTAGCTGGTAAGGCCAATTGGGTTACCTTGATGGCAATCTCTTCGCCATGCCAGGTCTGATCACTGTAATGGCTGCACCCTGGAACAGTATTGTTATCACCTCCTTTGCAACCGTCCATGACAAGGCTGTCGTCCATCCTTCTGCACAAAGAGCACAGCATCACTTAAGGAGTTGGCAATGACGACCCCAACATGCCCTTCATCACAGTAGTATTCACTTGTTTCCCACCTGCTCATTGGCTGGGTGTGAGTCTTTCATGAGATATCTTGGCTGGCCATACCCCCAGCACACACCTATGGAAGTTCTCCATCGATGTTTCTGGATCGATCCTCTTTTCCCATCATAATGGATGCTCTTGGTCTTCAAGGTGGGGCAATTGTTATCTTGGCCATCTCCATCCTCAATGTAGTTGCCAGTGTTGTGCTCACCAAGCATAAAGCACTCTTATATCTTGATATAGCACACCCCGTTGACAAAGAAGTAGGCAGCTTCCTGGGACATGTGACTAATTGGGAGGTTCACTAGAGCTATATTTGCCAACTGTTCAATTGCTAGCAATCTCCTGCAGCATCTCCCCTAGCTATTGCAGCCTCAACTTGAGCTGGCTACAGTAGGCTGTGGTTTGATGCTGATTTCTGAACCTGTTTTTGGGAACCTCCCAGATGTGCCTAGACATCTAAGATATTGGAATTGTATTCAGAATTTTTTCTGCTGCCAGTCCCTGGAAGCTGGCTGTCAACTGCACAGCTTCTTCTACTGACCATAGGTTCTAGATAGCAAATTGTTGGTGGAAGGCTTCAAAGGTTGACGTCCCATTATATTTGCTGATGTCTTTTGTGCTGAGGCCTGAACCTTAAAGTTTTTGAGTTTTTCATTAGCATTCCTTCCATCATGGCATTCAATTCCTTGGCGCTGCTGTTGACACTTCCTTCTAGGATGCTAAGCCATTCCACAATGTCCTCGAGGGTATGAAGCATTGGGCAAGGTCTTTCATCTTTCTGTCAAGTTTGTCCATGTCTTTCTTAGCCTGGTCAGTTTAATCATTAGCTCCAAGACATGCTTCAAAAAGTTTTCTTATTATTTATTTATGCCAACAAACTTACTGTTGGTGTTTTTAAACACACAAGCCATGTGTGGGCAAAGTTTGAGAGGTAGAACTGGAACTTAAAAATTCAATGCCACAACTGGGATTTGAACCACAGACCTTCTGCTTACCAGGTGGCTGCTCTAACCATTGAGCTATTGTGACAATAGCTGGTAAGCAGAAGGTCTGTGGTTCAAATCCCAGTTGTGGCATTGAATTTTTAAGTTCCAGTTCTACCTCTCAAACAATTTTCTTAGTTTTCTTTTGGATTCTTGAAACAAAATCATGGAAAAAAATATATGTATTTTAATTAATTTTCTAAATTATTTCATTTTTATACCAATCTTTACTACTTGTATAGCAGTTATACTTGGTATAAATTAAAATCTGTAAACTTATTGTCGACTTTCAGAAACCCTTTTGTGGGAGAATATTCACATCATCAAGAATAAGAATTGAGTAATGAATTTTGAAGTACCACCGATAGATGACATCCTACAACTGACCAATGGGAAACAATGGGGAAGGGAAGACAAGGAAGTCAGTCAATCAACTGATGATGGAGAGGAGCCTCTCTAAAACTAGTTCTGAAATATTTTTTAAGTCTTTGAATGCTGACAATAAGTTCATAGATTTTAATAATATGCTCCAGTGTTCTAAACACTTCAGTTTCTTTATAAGGTTAAATTAATTTATAACTCTATACACTGGTTTTAGTAAATATATTACACTTTTAGGTAGTTTTTTTTTTAATTATTATATAATTTTTTTAAAAAATGTTAAGTCACTTTGGTCAGTTTTCAACTTTTTAGGTTATTGAAATCCAGGCCCTATTTATTGTTATTAACAAGCATTAGATAGAAAAATAAGCTCAAGTATGAGTAATTTATAGAAACAACTATGAAAGTAAGTGATAATGGGTTAAGAAAAAAAATCACGTGATTGTTGACAACATTCAGTTGCAGGAAGAAGAAACTTGGGGAGCTACAGATGTAAGCAAAGTAGCAGCAAAGCTTGTGGAAATACACAGAGAGTACCTGAAAAAAACAAAAGAATATGATGATTATTCGGAAGAATTTGCTCACATGTCACATGAGATTACATTGAAACATCAAGCATTAGATGCATTTAGGGAGGCAATCGTTATGTTCCGGGACCAGATATGTCTACAAGAAAAGTAAGTCTGCACTTAAATCTGCTCTAATATATAAAAAGGAAGTAATAGCAATTTTAGTTAAAGGTATATCTTGGAAACTACTCTCTGATATGAACCATGTTATGGTGAATTAACCATATTATCTGACATATACTATTGCATTAAATTTCCTGAGGATTTCATTCCACAGTTCTGTTATAAAAGTTAAGTTTTTTTCTCTTATCCTTGAACCATAAGACATGTTTCTAATGACTGATTTGTGTCATCAGACTTAATCTGAGTATAGTGTCTGCTTATGCTGGCCATTAAGTTTCACTACTTTATAATGTTCTAAATGTGAACATAGTATACCTAAGCGGTGTGTTGACAGTGAAAAGGCATAAAAATGTACCATATCAAAGTAAGTTGTCACAATTGAAACATAATTGATAGCATGCACCCTACTAAGTTAAAGTGAGTGTTCACCACGTGGTACATACTCAACATACTTTTAGTTCTTTTATCTTGACCATGGCTTAATGTAATGCTTATATGCGACTGTAATGGACCTCATTATATTCCATGTCTTCATAATGACAGGCTATCCATCAATAAAAGGTGCACCCATTCATGACACTGCCAATCACCAATCAAAAGATGTGCATGTAGCAATCAGTACTTCACCATCTGTGTACGTTCCCATGCAGCTGAAAGCAAAACTATCAATTATTACTCTGTTTATTTAATAATTAGTGTTAATATTGTAAATAACATTCTAATAATGGTAATTGAATACTATTAGTTAGAAAAGGTCTAAGTGCCACAGTAAGCGAATTTGAGTGAGATGGTTTAAAGAGGTCTATGTGCCGTGCAGAATACTTTTATAAAGGGGAGCGTTTCTCTTGTAGTTTTTAAAGTCCTCAGAAGATGGCAGGAGCTGCATCTCCAGCGGTATATTTAGTTAATAAGGGTCCAAGTACCTTTGTTTCCACCATCTGATAGTAGTCTATATAAGGAAAAATGAAGCTATTAACAGTGAAGCAACAAGAATCTAAAGTAAAAGCAAATTAGAAACTAAAAGCTTCACTTATCTTAATAATATTGCAAGTTTTTATGCAGCTGATACGTTTCAAGTTGACTCCAACTCATTCTCAAAGCTATGTTCTTACTTTAGATGATAGTAGTCTGTTTACGGTGTGTACCACAAAATGTCTTTCAGTGGTGATGTTGACATTCGAAAACACAAAGAGAGGCTGTGAAAGTGTTTCCAGGGAAAGAAAAAGAAACAAAGCAACAGTGGACAATCCTGCAAAAGCTACAAACAGGAAGATGTGCCAGCAAAACAGCCTCCAAAGGCTCATATAAGTGAAAGTTTATATATATACATATACTCTTAACATAACCTACATCTGTATTCTAAAGTAAGAACAAATTAGAAACTAAAAACTTCACTTATCTTAGTATTATTTGCTGACCCTGTAACTTGATAACGAATTTGTTTATATGGCTTTGAGAATGAGCTGGACACAGCTTGAAACCCAGGGTCAGCAAATAATACTAAGATAAGTGAAGTTTTTAGTTTCTAATTTGTTCTTACTTTAGAATCTTGTTGCTTCACTGTTAATAGCTTCAATTTTTCCTTATTTAACTACATCTGTATTCTTAATCTTGCAATTAGATAATAACAACACAACTACTACTGTTCCTACTACTGCTGCGAATAACAAGAAGGAGAAGGAGGAGAGGAGGAGAAGAATAGATGAGTTGTGTAATTATTTAACGGGTAACATGTAAGTGTAAAGCAGAATGTCATACTTTGTTAGCTGAACTTAAACAATGGCTGTTTATGGATTTCTACAAATGCACATAGGAGCAACAGGGAACATTTCTTCTTGAACTTCGGTGTCGGAAAGAGGAGACTGCATGGAAAATATGACGATTCTGCACAAAGCCTTCAAGAAACTACACTCTACTACACTGTTTCGGATAGTAATGGTAGTCATGTACAAGTCTATTGTAAAACCTTTTCAGATATATTTCCACTGTTTCACAAATGTGTCCAAGGTTTGCAAGAGAAAAAGAAGAAAGAATGCATTTATACTGACAATAGAGGAAAATACAGTGCACCAAGAATGTCTTCAGAAGAAGAGAACAAGCAAATATGTGAACACATCAAATCTTTTCCCATAGAAGAAAATCATTATGGTAGAGAGCAATCTAATAGTCACTAAGCTCAGATTTGAATATGCCAAGGCTATTTAAAGCATTTACTGTAAAATATCCAGGTACAAAAGTAACATACAATTACTATGCTGATACATTCGAGAAGAATTTTCCTAATTTGAGATTTGGGCAGCCCAGATCAGACACTTGTAGTGCTTGTGACTTACTGCAAGCCAAAATTGTCACCCAAGCAACACCCAACACAAAGCAACTCTTGAGCTTCACCAGAGAAAAGAAGAGAAGGCAATGTCTGCTTTACATGAAGATTAAATTTTTTCATAGATGCCTAGTAGTGATACATGTGTGATCACAGTTTACAGAAGGTAATAGTTGTTGTTAGCTAACGCTGGCTTTCTGACAATGAAATCATTAATCCTCTTGCTCTCCAATATTTTTCACTGATGGATGGGACACTAGAAGTGGCTGGGCATATTTGAAGGTGGTCCTATATATGTATCCAGTTTACAGAAGAATAATTTGTGTGTATAGTTTCTAAAGCTAAAGCCTTAGCCATGTCTGGAGGGGTTTCTCTTTTATTAATGAAATTATTTAGATTTAGATTATAATCAATGCTGAAATTATCAATTGGGTTGATACCATATATTATGTGTGTTGGTATTTCTAATTTTTCTATTAATTTTGCTACTCTTATATAAATCCAACTTGAGTTTTCATGGTTAGGTTAGATATTTGATATTTTGCCCATTTATCTGAATCTGGGAGCCTTTTTAGTTTCTCATAGGTAAGTAATGCTTTTAAGTTTTTAAGCGCAAAGCTTGGTTTTGTGTTTGTTCTAAACACTTTTTTTTTTTTTTTTTTAAGATTTTGACGCTGTTGTTAGAATTTCTACACAGTATGTAAGGACTGGTGTTATATAGGTGTTATAGTTTATGTTTAATGTTGTTCTAGAACTACACCATTTTGTTCCTGCTAGTCTTTTCATTAATTTAAATCTTTTAGTAACTTAATCAATTATATGTTCTGTATGGTTCCTCTAAGTTTGTTTCTTATCAAAATGTACTCCTAAATAATTTACATTTTCAGTTTTCTTCAATTTGAGATTACCATACATTAAATGATAATCGTTGTCAAACTTGTTTTGACATTTAAATTATGCATATATAATTAATGATTATTTAAGTCGTATCGTGTTGTGGTTTTTGAAATGTAAATTGACTATTTTCCTGGCATATTCCAAATAATCATAAAATCTCACATTATACACAGCATATAACATTATTATGATGCTTCTGGCATTGTAAGAAGGTATTGTTAAGGAAGACAATAGCCGGGCACAATTTACGCAAGTTCCTATGCACTTTTCTTCTATCCTTTTTATTACAAATTGTGCCAAGCATACTACCCCTGAAGCTGCTCCTGCAGCACCTATATTTCTATATATTGTATGCATGGTAGTATTCAGATTAACTGTTAGAAACAGTATAGTTATAACAATATGGTCATAAAAGTAATCTCATAAAGTTTAAGATGTAAATGTTAAACATTACTACTGGTTAAGAGAATTCCATTAATATAATATTGGAAAGCATATGTGAGCTAATTGTTTTTATTATTTTTATAGGTTCCAGAAAGAAGCTCAACCTCACGAAGTGAAGAGTTTGATTAAGAACTTGGAAATGTTAAAACAGAGACTAGTCGCACTTGAGGAGAGTAGGCAGAAGTTGGAAGATAATCTACGAGAACAGCGAGCTGATCATCGTACATTAGAACGCAAGATGCACTACCTCAAACCGGATATAATCCAGCTGTTTAAACAGCGAGACAGGCATCAAGCGTTAGTATCAGTACAATAATATATTTTATGAAATACTCCACACATTTCACATTAATTAAAGGCATGTATTGATTACTTAGAAAGACATATTATGCAGATTCTTTGAAAAATTATGTTTCAACAGGTGGCTGAAATCTCGAGGAGTAAAACACCACCGAATAACACAGTTTCTTGCACTGGACGGTTCTGTGTCTTGGTCAAGCCTAGAAACTGAAGAAGGAGATCTTCCCCACCAGGATGACTCAACTTGGCTGCTGCCAGCTTGTACAAGAAATGAAGCTGAACAACTGCTTTCTGGTCGCCCAGATGGAACATTCCTTGTACGACCCAGTAGAACAGGACAGTATGCTCTCTCTATTGTGTAAGTATTATGATGATCACTAATTTTTTGTTCTGTGCTTCTTACCTATGCTGGATAGAAGTGTTCCACTCAAAAATTTCATATTGAAATATCAATGCACATTGTAAAGTGCCCCTGAACTCCTGAAAAGTGTGTGTGTGCGTGCGTGTGTGCGTGCCTGCATATGAGTCATCCATGTCAAATCACACAAAATTTGATCTTCACATCTCTGATTTCATTGATATTAAATTTACGTGTTCTATGAATGAGAAAATGATACACCTATTCTTTTGTTTGTCAGTAAATTAATTATTTTGGTAAATATAAAACATTAAATTTTCAGATATTTTATGCACACCAGTCTACATATACTCTGTTCACCAAGAGATTAGAGGAGATATAAACAAAGCACCGGTTTGTATCACTCCGCGGCCACGTGGTTTCACAATGACGCAACACGGTTAGCTACCGCTATGCGTAGGTATGATATGCATTTTACACTACTAAAGGATATATTTACGTGATCCAAATAACATGCAGCACATGGAAATTAACTGCTACTTACGTCATCTCTGTCCACAATAGCACTTTTTCATTTTCTGCTCGCAATCTCGAAACCACTCTCCAGAAGCAGCTTGTGGAGGGAAGTTCGTTTTAAATCTGGAAGATCGGGATCAGAGTTAACTGCCAACAACACTTTGTTTAAGGTAGTTCATTGTTAACAAAGAACTGGTGAACTTTTCGACGGATTGCAGATTTCACACTCACAAATTCGTCGCAAACTACATCCACCATTTATCTAGCACGTGGTCGTTTTTACCGGTATCTTCACCAACTGACGATTTTTCTTTGGGTGTACTGTAAATACTTGCAACTGACACACCGGTAAACTCGGATGTTAATTTCATCACGTCTTCGATAGCAAGTTCGGGATATTTCTCGTAGAACTTGTTAAATATGTTCAATATTGTTGTCTTTTCACCACTTCGCAACGGTTTGCCGCACTTATGTTTAACAACACTCACTTGTTCCGCCATGTTACTTTCATACTGAATAATGCGCGCGCAGAATGAATTAGGCTGGTTACAAATTCACTTAAGTGCGTACTCTTACAGTTTAACTATGCTTAGTACACTTAGTTCATGCTTTAGCAAACATTAAATGACATTTCAGACCTCAGTAACAGTATTTCTTCAAGGGACTATTTACACGGCGAAAGCGTCAAGAGGGCGCGCTGTGGTCAAAACGCACGTGGCTTTGTTTACGTCTCCTCTAATCTCTAGATGAACAGAGTATAAGTATAAACTCTCTGGTATTATTTTTCAGATAAATATGATCTGTACCTCATTTTGAATATTGAAATATATAATCTAAAGTAAGAACAAAATTAGAAACTAAAAACTTCACTTATCTTATACCAAGTTCAGTCTTAGGTTTGTCCGTGTCAAAACAAACCCATGTGATCAGTGCACCGTGGTACAACACGGTAGCAATGCGTGCAGGGAAATAGTCCCATCCTAGTAATCTGAGCTTTAGAATGAATTTATCGTTAAATGATATAACATTCTACACAAATACCTGAGAGGTTAATTAACGCTGATGTATACTGATAAACAGAGCTACAAGTCTCAACATGCAACTCGTGTGAATTACCTGATATCCGAGTATTGTTTACAGCAGCAGTTTCTATTTAGAATTATGGCGGACGGTCGCGGTGAATTTGCTCTTGCGTCTTCGTCAACTTTGTAAACCATAAGGCGGGAAAACCATTGACTAGTGGTGAAAAAACAATAGTGTTGAACATGTATTATAAGTTGTGTGAGAAATATCCAACTGTTCCCATCAAAGAAGTAGTGAAATTAACTTCTGAGTTCACCTGTGTTTCGAGTACCAGCATAAACAGTGCTTGTAAAGAAAAAGCTGAAACGGGAAAAGTGGTTACACCCGGGAAAAAACGAAAGCGTGTGAAATACGCCATGCAAGAATGTGTTGTTGTTAGCTAATGCTGGATTTCTGGCAATGAAGTCATTAATCCTCTTGCTCTCCAATATTTTTCACTGATGAATGCCCCATTAGAAGTGGCCGGGCATATTTGAAGGTGGTCTCGATCCAGTTCCTCTTGCAGATCACATAGAGGACAGAACCATGCAAGAATGTGACGTTTGTTAAAAACGCAATTCGTGTCACAGTCCACAATTTCTTTTTTAAAAATGAACCGCCAACAATTGACAAAGTGCTACAACAGGTTAATGCTGATCCAGACTTGCCTAATTTCAGAAGAACCACCTTTTATAAAATTCTGTGTGAAATAGGTTTTGAATTTGTCAAAAGAGGCCGAAAAAATGCTATAATTGATAGTGAGGACATTATTTTGTGGAGAAGGGACTATTTGAAGACAGTGCGTAGGTTTAGAGAAGAAGGACGTAAGTTGTATTTAGATGAAACCTGGGTTAATGAGAGCTATACAACATCCAAAGTGTGGGTAGATACAACTGTACAAACAAGGGAGAAAGCATTTCTATTGGGACTGAGCACTGGCCTGAGAAATCCCTCAGGTAAAGGGAAACGACTAATATTATTACACATAGGGAGTGAAGATGGATTTGTGGAAGGTGGCAAGCTACTTTTCGAATCCAAAAAGACTGGAGACTACCACGAAGAAATGGTTGGGGAAGTTTTCAGAAATGGTTCCAAAACATTTTGCCAAAACTGGAACCAAACAATGTAATAATCATGGACAATGCTCCTTACCATAGCATTAAAGCCGAATGTCTACCAAATAGATCGTGGGTAAAAGATGACATCATTGCTTGGATGGAAGCGAAAAATATTCCATATGATGGGAACATGGTAAAAGAAGAACTTTTGCGATCTGTTCGGGAGGCAAATGTAAGCCATAAATATGACAGATATGTTGTGGACTCCCTTGCAAAACAGGCTAATCTTATTGTGCAACGGCTGCCTCCATACCATTTCATGTTAAATCCGATTAAAATGGTGTGGAGTCAGGTGAAAGGCTACGTTAGACAACGTAACACAACATTTAAGATAAGAGATGTCAAGGTCCTGACCGAAGCAGCTCTTAATCACATGACATCAGCCTCCTGGAAAAAGTGCATCGAACACGTAGTGAAAGAAGAGGCGTTGTTCTGGGAGATAGACAGTATAAGTGACACCGTTGTTGACAATTGAGTTATCAACATTGGAGAGCAAAGCAGCAGCACAGATGACGATTCTGATCTGGAGGGGATAGAGCTGCTTCCAGAAAGCGAATAGATGTAAGTTACCCGTTATTTTCTTTTTCACTTGATTTTTTAAAGTTAATTATTATAATTATGACATGTGCATTGTTTATTTTGTTGTAACTATCAATCTTATTGTCTCTAGTTACATGTTAGTCACTTTTTAAATTGGCGGAATAAGGTATCATTTCCTTTCTATTACATACCGCGTGCACTCACCATGTGGTTGTGTTGTGACTATTTGTGGCGCAAATGGCGGAAGGATACATTACAACTGTGCACTGGCCACCTGGGTTCAATTTCGCGCAGATCAACCTTAGAATGAATAGATAGTAGTAATATTGCAAGTTCTTTGATGCTATGCTGACAATGTTTCGAGTTGACTCCAACTCATTCTCCAAGTTTTTAGTTTCTAATTTTGTTCTTACTTTAGATTCTTGTTGCTTCACTGTTAATAGCTTCATTTTTCCTTATTGAAATATATACTTCCTTTGTACGTTAAACAACACATAGTTTAATATTTTCTATTTTAGAAAGTCATTAATGTTACAAACACCATTAATAAAACATAAAAACATGACACCAGTGCTGCTATCTTTTCCAAACAAAGCTATTATGTTTTTGAAACAGCAATTGGAATTATTGCATAAAATAATATACTTTTCAGATGGGTCAAGTGCACAGTATAAAAATAAAACAAATTTTTTAAATATTTGTTTCCACGAAAATGACTTTCAAATTCGAGCAGAATGGCACTGTTTTGCTATATCACATGGGAAGAGACCTTGTGATGGAATTGGCAGTACTGTTAAGAGACTTTTAATGAAAGCGGGCCTTCAACCTGGAATAGATCCTATCACAATGCTAAGAAAACTAACTGGGCCAGAAGAACATTTCTAAAATTGTCTTCAACTTTTTCTCCGATTCTCAAACCAGTTCGTATTTTTCCCAGTAAACCAAAAAGGCAGTCTCACATCAGAGACAATTACCCCAATGGTGACTTACTATTGCAAGTACTTTATGTCCTGGGATTAAATAACCTTCAGATGGTAATTATTATTATTTATTTATGCCAACAAACTTACTGTTGGTGTTTTTAAACACACAAACCGTGTGTGGGCAATGTTTGAGAGGTAGAACTGGAACTTAAAAATTCAATGCCATTCTGGCAGGTTGTTACATTAGCTTAATGGTTAGAGCACCCATCTAGTAAGCGGAGGGTCTGTGGTTCAAATCCCAGCTGTGGCATTGAATTTTTAAGCTCCAGTTCTACCTCTCAAACATTGCCCACACACGGTTTGTGTGTTTAAAAACACCAACAGTAAGTTTGTTGGCATAAATATATAATAATTACCATCTGAAGGTTATTTAATCCCAGGACATAAAGTACTTGCAATAGTAAGTCACCATTGGGGCAATTATCTCTGATGTGAGACTGCCTTTGTGGTTTACTGGGAAAAATACGAACTGGTTTGAGAATTCAATGTCATTCTGGCAGGTTGCAACAGTAGCTTAATGGTTAGAGCACCTGTCTAGTAAGCAGAGGGTCTGTGGTTCAAATCCCAGCTGTGGCATTGAATTTTTAAGTTCCAATTCTACCTCTCAAATAGGTAATGGTGTTTTGTAACGTTAAGGACTTAGTAAAAATAGAAAATATTAAACTAATTATTTTTTATCTTCCTTTCTTAGAAGTTTGAAAATAACATTGTAATCAATTTAATCTAAAAGGTGAGTCAATTAATAATACTAAACAACACGTACATTAAATAAGGAAATAATGAAGCTATTAACCGTGAAGCAACAAGAATCTAGAGTAAGAACAAATTAGAAAGTAAAAGCTTCACTTATCCTAATAATATTGCAAGTTCTTTGGTGCTGACAAGTTTCGAGTTGACTCCAACTCTTTCTCAAAGCTATACAAACAAATTTGTTACCATAGCTACTGATGCTCATTTTAATTACCAATCTCTGAAAACAAAAATCTATAAATACAATCTATAGCAGATATTTCAAAATTCATAACACGGTTCCTGTTTTTTAAAATAAATTTCTTCCAAACCATTAAATTCATAGGTCCACTTAATTGTTTTAATAATTTAACTTCTGGATTAATTTCATGATTAAATGACCAAAAATGATCTGCCACAGCTGATTTATCAGTTTGTTTATATTTAATTTTTCTAATTTAATTTTTCTTTGGGGTTTTATACGTTGAATTCACACACACATTCACACTTTCGTTCATACTTCCAGACTCAGGGAAGGATGAGAAATAATCTTGGCGGGAGAAAAATTCTTACCCCACTGCCAGGAATCGAACCCGGGACCCCTAGCACAGTAGGCAGGTGATCTACCAACTGTGCCACGGGGTCAGCCAGAGATATTTATGTAGACCGGTGTGCGTAAAGAATCTGAAAATTTATGGTTGTGTATGTACCAGAATAATTAATTTACAAACAAAAGAATAGGTATATAATTTTTTCATTCACAGAACACGTAAATTTAACATCAATGAAATCAGAGATGTGAAGGTCAAAGTTTGTGCAATTTGACATGGAATGACTCATATGTGAGAGAGATAATGTACAATTGCTGACCAATCTTCAGACCTAAATTTTATTTTAACTGAAGCTCTTCATTATTCAGAAAAGACTAATGCCAAATGATTTTGCTGCCAAATATACCTGCCAGATATATATATGATCATTAGTCATCTACTCCGTTCAGCTCTTATAGTGTTAACAGAATAAAAGTGGGTACTAGAAAAAAACTTTTCTTGTTGCTTCTCTTTATCATCCTATCTGTATAAGTTTATCTCTATAAGGTGCGAGCTCAGTGATGAGTACATAATGAAACACCTATTTTACACTTGTATGCAGACCACAAGGAAACTAATGAAAGGTCTGAGAGGTAGAATTAGAACTTAAAAATTCAATGCCACAGCATTGCTTGTGTGTTTAAAAACACCAACAGTAAGTTTGTTGGCATAAATAAATAATGAAAGGTTTCTCACACTTAATTAAGATTTACAAAACATTACTTTCTTAGCTAATTCATTAGGAAACCTGTTTAATTTTCTCAGTGGATTTAAGTCTGTCAAGTTCATTTTCAAGCTTTAAGTGTTCACTTTCAATGTCGAAAGAATGCAGTTATCTTTTGCATCCAAACCACTTGCACAAAATGTAAGTTTTGGTTGCTCTTGTTCTTCTTGCTCTTCACTATATTCTTCTGTGGTAGACACCTGCTGCCGCAGAACTGGGTGTATGCTTTCTACTTCATATAGTGATAGTTTATTGTCACATTGAAGTCTCAGAATGTGTAAGTAATAATCTAGAAGCCTAAAAAGATATTCTGTGCATCTCTTTTGACCATAATTGAGTCCAGTGTAGTTCAGGTAATGTATGTATATTCAAAATTGTTGTTTGTTGAAGCTGTAAGATATAATAATGTTGGTTATTGAATCTCCACTTTTTGGCAGATTTTCTCCTTGTGTATGTATGGCTAAAGAAATGGGTGCTTCAAAAGTGTTAAAATAGATAATGAACATGATTATTATTGCAGGTGCAACGGTATGAAGAATCACTGCATTATCTACAAGACAGATAGAGGCTTTGGCTTTGCGGAACCCTACAACATCTACGATTCATTGAAATCTTTGGTGCTTCACTATGCTCAAAATTCTCTGGAGGAGCACAACGATTCACTCACCACTACACTTGCCTTCCCAGTGTTTGCACAGAAACCATCAAATGTCCCAGTGAGGCCTGTGTCTGAACCTGGACCAGCAGGATATGTGTTCTCATAGTGTCTAGTCTAGCAGATCGCCAAACATTAACATTATCATACCATGCTATGTATTGGGCAAATCACTACTCAGCAAGCTAACAGCTGCTCCATTGAACAATAGAGAAGAAAGATATAATTTAGGGTATAAAAATATTGAAATTGAAACCATGTTGTGTCATTTATTTTGTATATCTTTATACATAAACTGGATTGATATTAAAATAATTTTAATACCAATCCTGTATATACAATAGCAAACAGATGTATTTTACATGACAGCATATGGTTTTAGATAGGCTCATATTGATTTTTTTATATCTAGCAGTCAGTTCAGTGTTTGACATATGAGCATGAGTGCGAATGTTATCATGTTCCTTATAGGTTATTTAAATAACTAGAGAGTAATTGCAACCTAGATTTATTGCTAAGTAGTTTCACTGTGTAACAGCGGAGTTTCCTAAGTAGAAATTATATCCCAGGAAACTAATTAATATGGGAAATATTTATAACAGCTATCTCTACACATTGCCTTGTAGGGACTTATTACGTTTCCATGCCGAGTTCAAGTCAATATGAGTTCTTCGGCATTAAATGCCACATGAAAACTAATTCAAACGAAGCTCAACCACTGGATCGAATTTGCTTATTTAGTGGGACTGGATCGAAATCTTGTTGCATGAATGTTATTCAATCTCATTTCTGGTTTGAATTCAACATGGAAACATGGAAATGAACTCAAATCAAGTTCAATTCTCCATGGAAACATAGTAACTGTTCCATAAAATTAATCCTAATGTTGGAATTTTAAATTCTTGAGTTATTTTATCAGGATAATATCAATCTTAAATAGCCCACCTTTATATTTCCATACGCAGTAGTAATTTCTGTGAATTATAGAGCGCAAAATGTATATATATATAATTTTATTTATAATTTTAAAGAGAACTTCGTTTAGTATAACTAAAGAGTGACAACTGTTCTCTGTCTTTCTCTGAATACAAGAGTTTCTTCCCCAAATATTCATCTTTAAAGATACAAGTTGTCTTGCATTCAGTCTTTCCCTTTTGAATATTGTGTGGAAAGAAGTAGCTTTCAACTCTCTCAGTTTGAGGAGAGAAATGAGATGCATGCAAGAAATGCTGCGTGATTCATTTTACTTCAGCAAGTTAAGCCATTTATAAGCAACAGCAGAGTTTAAACATCTCAGAGGTTACAAAGATTCCCATTGGCACAAAGATTTTGTTTACAGGATCAAAATAGATATTACAGGATTCCCTTATCAAATCAGTGATTTGGCAGCCATTGGCTGCACAAGAAGAGTTAGGTATTGCTGCATACTCCATTCACTGTTCTCCCCATTACCTCAATTTTTTGTGCAAATTTGTAATGCATTATGCACTACATCTGCATAATGGTTTACAGCTATTGGTCTCTTAGACAAATTTCATCAGAAGTTAAAACTACACTAACATGCTGTTTAACGTGTTTAAATTTTAACATAGTGTTGTGACGTGTTTTTTTTTTTTATTCAAAATCATTGACAAGGTGGTGTTTTGTGTCTGGACATACTCTGATCTAAGAGGACTCTGTGTGGAGAATATGTGTGCTTTGACTTCATAGTTAATTGTTCACTTTGATTTAACATTGAACTCCTATTTTGGGATGATAAAATGTTTAAAGATAACTTTCTTAAGATCCCTAAAACAGGTGATCTTCAGATTAATATTTTAAACATGTCATACTCTCCTGTGTTGAATAGGGTCATAAGTTTATTTGTGGTTTGGAGGTTATAGAAGTAACTAGAAATTCCATTAATACTGCAGATATTCAAATGTAGAGAGCCAAAATAAAATCTGGATGTTGCAGATAGTTAAGATATGATACAAATGCCACTGTAGCATAGTCAAATCTTTTAATTGGTACTTTCCTACCATACAGTATGTATTGGAAATTAATCATATATGATGCTTTTACCTCTGGTGTGCCGTAAATTTCTCTGTACTCAGTTTTGATGCTTAAAAATTATCAAGATATGCACATACACTTTTCTAAGCTCTCTAGTGCTTTGTTCGAAATCTAATTGACTGCTGTTTTGGAGGTGCATACCTTTACAAAATGTTTTCTTTTCAAAATTTTGAAAATTCATTGCATTTGTAGCTGTTTATTTGTTAGGAAGGACATTTAGAAGTTGCAAATGTGCTAATTCGTCATCTGCAGCTTCATTTACAGCAACTGTTCTCTAACCTGTACTGTTGTTAAAACATTTAATGCAAGGGAAATTTCATGTTAGCTTAACACAAGGTTTAACATATGAGAGTTAACATGAGCCTGAGCAACAGATTTGTTCGTTAATTTCAATGTTAAATCAGTTTAAGCAATGTTAATTCAATAACACTTTGAGAGGTAGAACTGGAACTTAAAAATTCAATGCCACAACTGGGATTTGAACCTACCTCTCAAACTTTGCCCACACACGGCTTGTGTGTTTAAAAACACCAACAGTAAGTTTGTTGGCATAAGTAATCAATAACACTTGTTGATGGAACTGGGCATTAATGCATCTTAGAAAGTCACATTCACCATCATTGTCTCAGATTTGGTGGTTTAGAAACAATTTCAAGAGAAGGTGAAAAGGAAACAGTCACTACTGTATCATGCAAACTAAAAAAATAATTGGGGCAAATAATTATAGTGACAGTTACCGTTGTTAAGGATTGTCTCCTGAGCGTAGTGGTAGCACCGTTGCTTACCAAGCGGGGGACCCAGGTTCAATTCCCAGTACCAGCATGGGAATTTTCTCCCACTAGGAGACCAGGTCCCTGATGCACTGAGTCTCATTAGGTCCCTCAGGGGTTAATTGAGGAGCTACTTGATTGAAAAGTAGCGGCCTCTGGTCAAGAAGACTGCATAATCAGTCAGGAGAGACCAGGGTACTGACCATGTCCTGCCTCCAGTACTGCACCTCACTCATGACGCCTGTGGTCGGCAGATATGGGGAACGCAGCAGTCGGGCAGTAGGCCTTGGCCTAGATAGGCTGTTGTGCGACAGGGTTTACCATTGTCAATGCAAAATGTATAGCCAAGTTCATTTGCAGATTGAAAACCTGTTTCTGCATTTTTGTGTCACTATGTAATTTGTGTTCTCAATGTATACAAAAACCATATGCAGAGTGTCTAAATTTTGTTTTAAAATATAGATCAGTACTTGAGAGGTAGAACTGGAACTTAAAAATTCAATGCTACAGCTGGGATTTGAACCATATGCCTCCGTTGTGGCATTGAATTTTTAAGTTCCAGTTCTACCTCTCAAACATTGCCCAAACATGGCTTGTGTGTTTAAAAACACCAACAGTAGGTTTGCTGGCATAAATATATAATAGATCATTATGTTGTAAAGTTCTAAATCAAGGGCTGAAAAAAATAGGGTTGTCATGCATTTATCATCTTGTATTCAGAGAAATATGGTGTATCATAAATGCGTATATTCTAAAGCATACTTCTCACTAGAACTAAACAACAGAGTAATGAAATGTCTAATAAATTGAAATTATATGAGCTTCAAAAATCTGATGAAATACACTAATTGTAAATAGGTATGTATCTCGTCAACAGATTTCTCTGTGCTTTCCCATAACTCAATATGAATGAATGAATGACATTTTTACTTTCTCTATCGCATAGCATAGCAGGTAGAGGAGATAGTGCATTTCACCCAAGAATTCAATATTGCGATTTCACAGGAAGTATGTATGTTTTGAGGCCCTTGAATAAATAAATTTAAAAAATTGCAAACTAGAGAGTATGCACTCACGCATACACTCTAGGGGCAGCTTGCTAGCCTGTGGTTCATGAGGTCATGGGTTCAAGCCCGGCAGAGGGCGACTAATTTTTTTCAGGCATAAAAATCCTTAGCATGGCTTCCTTTGGAAGGGAAGTAAAGCCAGTGTCAGATTTATGGCACATAAAAGAATCTCAAGCCTGATAAAGAAGCTTCTGAGCAAAATTAAGTGCTCTTGCATGCCCAATATAGAATGGATTCTGAGAACACAGCAGTTAAAGAGCATCCATAACTAAAAACTCAATTTCAATTTTACCTGGCAGGAGTAGGTGTGCTTTAAACCTAATTGACTGCTAAGGACCATTTAAAAAGAAGCAGAAGTGTTTTGTTCTTAGTGTGTGAAATCACTAAGAATAGAAGATAATTTATTAGGTTGTTTGCTTGAATACCATTAGAAAGGAAAAGCCTTATTTCAGTCAAATCTTTCTTCTTTTTTTTTATCTTGTGCAATTATTGTGCTTATTAATCATTTTCATATGAATACTAACTAAACTGTAAACCAGGTTGTGCTCTACTTACACTCCTTATTTCCACATAAGAAGGTGTGCACAAAAGCTATCCTCATGCATTCAGATTGTCTCATGGGAAAGTGTGAGCTAATCAGTAGAAAGTGGAAAATGGGCTTACAAGCTTCAGTTGTTCAACAATTAGAAGAATTCTAGCATCAAGTCTTTTTCTTACGTATCATCTTCATGCAGAGAACACCAAAGCAACTATATTGTCAATGTCACCTTAAGTTTGCCACAGCAAGTTTTCAAGATCTGATTTTGATGTGATGATGGGATGATAGAAACCAACTGTGAATATGTGTAAATTTAATTAAGCCCCTTTCAGTTTTCTCCCTCACTTGCATTCTTCTCATCATTTAACAATGAAATTACATGCGTATAATTGTTGCAGTATTTTCTCATATACCCATAATGTCTGGCGTAAGTTTGATAATTTCTCAGGGAGTTATATCAACATTGTTGCACTTGCAACTTTTACCACTGTTCAAACAGAGAAGAGCTTAGCACTTAACTTTAAATTTTACATTCCATAATAAGTTGTAGTATCAAGTTGTATGTTCAAAATCCTTGGCACAATTCTGCCATAAAGAGGAACCTAGGTTGCATTATGAAGTTCATGTTTTTGCTGTATATTTAGTAGATTACAACAACCAAAATAAAGAGAAAATTTGATATAAATGAATAATAAGTATAAAAGTAAGTCAAATCTACACTTGGATATATAAAATGTAAAAAGGCACTTCCGAGATAATTATTTATTTTTAGACTGGGTTTACAATGAAGATAATCAATTTTACATCACACTCTGCTAATAGAAATATGTAAAAGTGATTAAGATTTGGAACATACAGCTAGGCATCTCATTTAATGTGATGAAAATCCTTAAGCTAGTACATGAAATTCCATTAGCACATCAAGGGCAGCATGCACCATCTTAGAGTAAGCTCTATTTCTGCAGTAAATTACTAATCAAGTCAATACTCGACAACTTCCATACGAGAGTAAATTACTTATGCAGTATTTTATTCCTTTCAGGTCATGAACGTCAGCAGACTTTTTTCCAGGAAGGGGCCAAATGTTAGAATTTTGCAATCAGATAATATTAATTCATTATTTTGTTGTCAAAAGTTATAGTATTTGTTGCGGATAACCGTATAAATTTGCGCTAAACAGAAATTGTTCTTAACATAAAAATTAAAATAATAGTTTAATAGTCAGCACATTAAGTTCATTAATTTCCAAGGGGGGGCCGCGGCCCTCCCTTGCCCCCCCTTCGCGATGCCCATGTTTCAGGTACTCCTAGGGTGAGTTAATGTCTGACCACTAGAAGAAGGGGAGCTGGAGGAAAGTGTTATGTAAACATTTTCTACTGTCCCTTTTAAAGTTTATGCACATACAATATACAGTGTTGTCATATAAATTCATAATACCTATCATAGCAGTTACATACAAATATGAGATGTGGCAGCCTGGGTGATCACATACATTTCGTAGCCAATGAATCAACGATGTAAGCAGATTTACATTTCAGACCCCCTCTCATAACTTAGATCCCTCTTGCCTTCTTCTGGTGGTCACACAGTAGTGTAGAAGTAAATGTTGGGCAACATCACCATGTAGTATGTTACAACAGAAATAGATAGAACACAAATATAGATTAGAATTTACTCCCATGATTTGATTGGAATAACTGTCCTGTTGACTGAACTACAATACTGTATCATATTAGAAGAGAGATATTTTGACATATTTATGGATTACTTAGATTACTATGACAAAATTCATTCCAATTCTTTTCTATCACCTTATCTTTCTTCTAAACTTTTGTACAAAAACACAGTTCTCTTTTACTGATGTTAGCACACACTACAGTATTTTGTGATATTACAACTCATATTGTTCTCTTGTTGCCTCGATTCAGTCCTGTGACTGTCTCTCTTCACTTTCTCTGTTTCTCAGGCACTAAGTCTGACAATACAATCATTCGATGTCCATTGAAACTTCATGATGCAGCTGTCTTGCACTCAGTGACACACTGACTCGTGTCTCTAACTGGAACTCTCTCTCTGCTGTTTCCTCACCTCCTTATATAGCAGGGATGATGTCACATAAACCTTTCATGAACTTCTTCAAATGCATCTGTGATGACGTAGCCAGATCTTTCTCGAAGACTCCGGAGAAAAACTATTTTGACTCTGCCGCTCAATTGCTGTTAGTCACATATACATACACAGTAGCGTGGGGCAGCCTAACCTTTGGCACCTTTGCTTGCTCGCTGGACTGGTATGTGGTGTGAAGTAGCTTAGCCCCAACCGTCCTTTGTTTTGTGCTGCACCCAGCGTCACATTACATTGAAGACATCAAATAAAACAATGAATAGTGCATATGGTACAGGTTAGGCAAGATTCATATGATACTTTCACAGAGAGTTCAAAGAATTTTGGTATTAGGAAAGAATATTTTTCATTCATTTTGAACCTGGTTGGAGAGCATGTACCAAAACAACTGAAGACATGAATTCAGCTGTTTCACTCAAACTACAGTTGTTTATGCATTCTGCGAGTGTTTCCTTCTGGAACATTTGAAATAGAAATGATTGTACACCTGTTTGTCATAACCTTTATCATGTTGTTAGAACACCTTTGAGGCTGAGAATGAGGTACGTAACTATACATGAGTGGGTATAATTGAGTGCATCCATGTTCCTCTTGTATGCCCATCTGGTGAACATGGTGAAATTTCCTAAATCAAAAAGAGATTTCTCCATCACCATTTAAGTGATTTGCAATGCAAATATAAAGATTAGGAACATTGTTTTCAAAAATTTTTAAGCTGCTCTTCAGTATGTTTCCCGTCATTCAAAGCATTAAACTTGTCCATCACGATTTTCCAGGTATTTCTCTTTCAGCTTTGTTTTTTTGCATTCTGTGTTGTTTAAATGGGTTTTTATTATCTCTGCCAACAAAAGCTTTTCACTGACTTTTTCCCCCTTTTCCTGTCACACAACTTCATAATTGCTTCAAGTAAATAAGTAAATTTTGCAGAAAAGAGAATACTCCAGAAGAAATAAGCTCTTATTCCCATAGTAGTAACTAAAAGAGTAAATTGTGGTAGAGATCTTCAACATTACTTCCATAGTATGGACTTGTTTAGTACATATTACTTCTAGAGCAATTTACTCCAACATGGTGCATGCAGCTCTCTGAGGAATCTGAACATGGTAAAGAAGAGAAAAATTAAATCAATTTATTCTCAAATTACGTATTTGGGATAAACTATAAAGGCATCAAGTGTGTATATTACTGCAGAGCACCTATTATGTCACTTTATCCATCTGTCCATCTTTTTTTTTTTAAATTAATGTCCTCCAACGTAATGTTATATCGGACGGTGAATGAATGAAACAGGTGAAATGATGCTCAAATGAGCCCAAGGTCCATGGACCTTTAAGTTATGCAACATTCGTCTTCTCAGGATACAGGAAAACCTCAGAAAAAAACATTTGTCCCTCCATATGTATGAAAGAACTTGTTAACTGATGCAAGATGGAGTTGAGGTTTTTTATGTAGAAGAAAATTTGTTGGTGCATCACATTTGGTTGAAATCAGTTCAAATTAAGGGAACCCCCAAAAATGTTCAAGCTCAAATTGGTTTAAAATTAAAGGTAATTGGCAAATCATTGCACATAGAGATCTGACAGTACATTTCACCTTTGTTGAAAACAATATAAAATTAAGCATAGTCAATTTGGACAGCCTTGTAAAAACATACAATTCTTAAAGCTGTGTTCCAAAATGTTAACTAATTATAATTGCCAGAATGCCACAAAATTTTGTGGAATGTGCCTGAAATATGGTACTGTGTACATTTTTTATCTTGTTTTCTCAGTATGCCACCATTGGATTCACTATCATTCTATCAGTCAGTACAATATTAGATAGCATTTGTTTAAACCATTTCAGAAGCGTAGTTTTACCATTTCCACTGCCTCTATGCAGTCGGAACAGACGTTAAACACAACAACAACAAAAAAAGCTGAAAATTGGAATAAGAATGAGTTCAGAAGATTCCATATTTATAAAAGTGAACAAAATTTCCAAAATATCACTTCTGGTTTCTCACTACAGATATAGAAAGTGGAAACTAAACATTATACATTGGTTTCTTGGGTATAATAATTGAAAATCTTACTTGCTGAACAAAGTTCTGCAGCAGTACTGCTTTGGTACGTGACTTAACACACTTAAGGGTCACTGTAGTGTTTGATGTCCTCTATAGTCTTATTTTTTGTGTGTTGCTACAAATTCCACAACAGGTAGCAATTTGGATAACATTGACTTCTTTATTTTAAACCCAATCTTAGATGTATTAGAACCATTTCTGTTTGTTATTGAAAGCATGGAGATTGTGAAAAGTCATAAAAAAAGAGCTTCAGCCTTGTGTTGCATATAATTTAATTGTAAATTGGTAGATGTATATCACAACTTCATTTCCCTGGTTAATTAGAGCAGCATGGCACATTCAAGAGACTTTTGTGCTTAAATATGCCCATTTTGCAATACAATCAGTTGTAAATAGTTGTCATCAAATGACTGCTTTGGAAAAGAACTTGTGTTATCTGTATAATACTTGTATATTGCAGTGCATGTTAATATTCCTAAAATGAAATATTGATTTATGGCGATTTTATATAATATTCATATAAAACATACCTTTGGATCCACTTCACATTAATCAAGGTAAACTTGTATATATCTAATTATTAAATCTGATAGCAAAATAAATTGAAAATGCATGTTATCAGGTTTTATATCAGCAAGTAGCAAGCACTCATCATACTAACTTCCCTGTGCCAAAATAAATACCTGATAAACCAGTGGAATGAAGGTTACATGGTAACAAGGAAGTATCAAACTCTTCTTGCTTAAACTCATTTCAAAATACCAGCGATAGAAGTGATTTGTCATAAGAAGGATGCATACCAAAGTTAACTGCCAGCTTTAATTACAAGGTTCCAAACTTGATCACCAAATTGTCTGAAGTTACACACTGAATACTAAATGCCTTCTTTGAACATCATAGCTTAAAAGATGTATTACAGTGATAAAATTCAAATTTGTCATGGTATTATTAATTATTAATACAAGAGGGAATTATACCCAGTAAAAGTATCTTTGATTCATAATAAGTAATTGGAGTTTAAATGTCAAGAAAACACTAAAAATCTTAGCTGGGCAATACATACACAAATCATACGAAAAAGATCAGGAATTTTGTATGGCAGCAAATAATTTTATTAATCTCTTTCCCATAGCCTTCATCTCATTTAAAAGTATATGGAGGGCTGTTTCCTGTCTCTGATAACAAGTTTGACTTTGTTATTTATTTATGCCAACAAACTGTTGGTGTTTTTAAACACACAAGCCCTGTGTGGGCAACGTTTGAGAAGTAGAACTGGAACTTAAAAATACGAACTGGTTTGAGAATTCAATGCCATTCTGGCAGTTTGCCACAGTAGCTCAATGGTAGAGCACCCACCTGGTAAGTGGAAGGTCTGTGGTTCAAATCCCAGCTGTGGCATTGAATTTTTAAGTTCCAGTTCTACTTCTCAAGTTTGACTTTGTTCCTACCATATGAAAAGTCATGTCTCCACCACCAATCATGCTCTATTTTTTGTCCCTTCATCTGAGCAGTCGCTCTTCACCTTAGTTTTCACTGGAGAAGGCTTTTGCATAGTGCAGTCATGTCCAGAAGTTCCCACTCCTCCTTACAAGCTTTCTAAAGACCATCAGATGTTTGAGGGCACCTGCTTCCCAATTCCCTTTTAAGAGTTGAAAGATGCAGAAATCCATTGGAGAGGTATCAAGAAATTTCACTGGGATGTTGCTACAGTAGCATGTATTCCAGTTTCCTGTTCCATTCTTTGCAAGAATGCGGGAGTCAAAACGGGAGTTTGACTGGACACCTAAGCTTGGTGCATCCAAACTTTGTTTTGGTCTCTCCCATAGAGAGCCGGGATTTCAGTGTGATAAATTGGAGTGAGAACTTCATCCCGATAATACTTGAATTGATTTTGGCCTTTTTAGAGTTTTGGAATTGTCAGTTTCCCATTGTAGCAGTAACCAGCAATGACCATAAATCCCTTTGAGAAATTTTCTCTTCATTCTGCATTCCAATTTTGAACATTTTTTCCACTCTTTGGTCGGCAGTAAATTGCATGGGGCTTGTTGCAGTCACTAAGATACACATATGCCTCATCTAATGTGACCACAAATTTCTATTTATCTCCACCAGGTGCTTCTCATACAGCTTCCTGGTGTTGGTACAACGTTCTGAGATGTGATGTGGGAACAACTTATGAACTTGAGCTTTCTGACGTTTATCTGTATTTAAATATTTGGTTATAATGGTGTTAACAGCTTTGAGGGTATCCCATTTGTCTGCAATGGTCCATTGCGTGGCTGGATTACAGCCAGAGATAAGGGCTTAGATTTTCCTTATCACCTCTTGAGAGCGTGTAGTAACAAGTCATGGGTTTGCTTGTTTTCTTCTTTTTGGAAGTAATCCCATGCAACCCTTTCCCTTTTTGTTCAACACTGAGCTAATCCTGTACTTTGGCACAACGAAAGTTTGAGAAGTATGTTTCAATAATGGTGAATAACTATACGGTGCATCGAAAAGTGCAGTAACTTAAACCTTCCCAATATGGCTCAATTTGCTTAGGCATAATGATTTCACCTGCATTACATATCATCCTCTTCCTATCATACCTGGTGCTTGGCTGATCACCCGCTTCTGGGTCTTCACTCTGTCTGGTCCATAGATTCCTGTACTCCGTCAGGCATCTGACCTTAGGCACAGGCTTGTAAGTCCTACATAAGGGGAGGGTAGTTGGGTAAAGATAATGAGACCCATACACGACCTACTGCTATGAAGGCAGCACAGTAACTGGTTTCTTTGTCCCACAGACGTTTGACCTTGCTGCACAAGCAGAAATGCAGCAATCACAGTTGCAGTTTGTTATTAGAGATTGGAAACAACCCTCCATATAGCTGAAGGTGGTAACACTAGATGTTCCATGTACTGTACAACTTGGCAGTGACAATGGACATTCTTTTCCAACATCAGATTCATGTCCCAGTTTTCAGCTGTACTATAAGTCATATCTGATTTGTTTTGGATCTCTGTGCAGTGTTACAAATGAAACCTGTTAGAACACATGTATCTTTCAAGTGAAGTAATGTAGCATCTAATGTTTATATTGCATATAGCACAGGTTTTCAAAGTGTGCTGCTCAGTCCATCTGTTGTCTGGCATTATTGAAGCTTTTAGCATATCAGTTTATAGTGCTTAGACTTACAGAAATGTGGAATGCTTGACCAGGCCATATGTGAGCTTAGGCTAGCATGTGAACAAAGCATTACCCAAGGAAATAATACTTGCCCCGATTAGTCATTTGGGAAAAATTATCTTGTTTATTCATGTTTTGATGTAATGTACCATGCCCTGGTTTTTGAAGACAGTGTTTAGTGTTCACTGTGGTCTGACAGACTGAATTAATTAGATGATCTTAATTACTGTATACTGGCTCTAGTGTTAGGAGCAAATGGGGAGAGTGAATTGTGTAGCAGTAGCAGTATCAGTAGATATGCCCTTCTTATCTCATGGCTTTTAGCTGAGAATTTTAAATTAGGTTTTGTAATAACGATTTTGATGCTGCCTTTAATGGAAGAATTAATAAAATAAGTAGGAATACATATATTATATTTAACTTATTTTGTACTTGGAATTTATAGCAAGTGTAATATTTCTCTCTAGAGTATTGACATAACACCAAAGGTTGTGTTAATATTTTTCATGTTTTGTAAAATCTATTTTAAG
This sequence comes from Tenodera sinensis, assembly GCA_030765045.1. Taxonomy (NCBI): domain Eukaryota; kingdom Metazoa; phylum Arthropoda; class Insecta; order Mantodea; family Mantidae; genus Tenodera; species Tenodera sinensis. Next base: position 31,497,571 of record CM060967.1, read on the forward strand.
GTTGTAATGTGTGTAAATAGATGCCCTGGTGCTTGGCATGGTATGACCATGATTGGTGCTGAAATTGGCTGTATGGACATTATTAGGGATGATCATCCATTGTGTAGTTTTTTGTCTGTACATATTTTTCAGTGTAATTGATGGTCTTTCACATTTTCAATTTGGCAGAACATTTTATACTGTATATAAACCTTTTTTCAAATTGTGACATTAATGAATGTTCTAAAGGACGCCTTAAATTTTGGAAATTTATGGCTTTTTATAAAATGTGTTCACTAGTATAAGCAGAAAAGCTAGATTATAATATAGATGTTGATTTTTTGGAAGTAGTATTCATGGCCAGTGTTTCCTCCAAGCTATCTATGTGCTAAAGGAACTAAATTACTGCAATTGGAAGTGATAAAGTGTGAATGATGAGTTATTAAATAAAATAATTTTTGTTACCACTGCTTTATTTTACATTTATGCAGCAGCATAATGCTTCTACAGCGCCATACATGTATCATTCTTGCAACAAATCAGGATATGCAAGCAAAAAAAGTAAGAGGAAACTTTGACCATAAGTTTTGTGACTGCGTATTTACATGACTTAAAGTTTGTGTAATGAGATGTGTCAATAGTTTTTTCTTGGACAAATTTGTGTAAAGTTGTTCAAAGCCTTACTTTGTAATTTACTGAAGCTGGGTTCTCCCTTACATTAATCCTAACAAATACCTACCATGAATCTCATGGCTGTTTATGTCCAAAGTGTCATTCTCAGGAGTGTGTGTTGAACATGTAGCACATAATGGAAACAGAGTGGATTTGTTCCTTTGGTACAAATTGAAGCTTTCTAGCAACATCATGATTCCAAGTGTTCCCAGGCTTCCAGGCAAGTCATCAGATTGTAAAACACTGATGTTTCAAGCCTGTCTGTGATTCTCGTCTTCAAGGTGCACTGAAAAGGAGGATCTAAGGAGTATGAGACCCACGTAGGCAGAAAGTTGCTATATTAAATATAGCCGTAACATTAGCTTAAATGAAACCTTAATAGCTAACTGCTCCGACTGCTGTCAGTCAGGCGTTCATCTGGTTGGGCACCAGCTATTAACTGGCTTCTATACACCTTGCAGAATACACATAAAGAGATTTGCAGATTTTTCTGTATGTCTGAGACAGGCAACACACAGTCAAAGAATGAAGCAAGCCAATCACAGTTCAGCTCCTCATTAAATCCACTCTTTGGCAATGTACAGTATAAAATAATGTATATAGAGCTCCTTAGTGTTCAGTTTACCATACAAATAAAAACAGCAAATGCTCTCAAAGTCAGTGTTTTATTAATCGCTCATCCTTCTGGAAGACAGAACACTTGGAATTTCTCTTTGTTATTTATAAATGAACAAGATAGAAGATCAATCACTACAAAACACCAAAACAAATTATAAAAGAATAGTTAAACAACACCTTGACTTCTACTCAGGTTCAGAAAACATTGCTGCCAGATCTAGCATTGTTTGTGCTGCTGTTTCCTTCCATCATTTGCTTTCTACAACATCCTAATTGTTCATAGTTCATTTTTTAAGAAAATGTGTAGACTGTCTCGGATACAGAATCTAGAAGAGTTGGCCTTCTTAAACGTGCCGTAGTGGCCTCAGCTACAACATACTGGAAATGAAAATAAGATACTCAAAATAAGCTTTGTCTTGTTTTACACACAGTATCACTAATCTCTTAAGCCCATTGCATAACCCTTACAACATTGTAGTCTTAGCAACAGCACATCTAACACAGGTAATCAAAGTGATTAAGGCACAGACTCTTGAATAGGAAGTCCTGCCAGTACTATCGTCCTTGATTGAACTTTATTTTTCTTTTCTTTCTTTTTTCCCAGTTTTTCCTCAGTCCTCATACCAGGGAGGCACCCTAAACTTAGGCCTGGAACATTATTGCATTTCATGTATCTCAGTGACCACTAGCTGTGGTGTCATATGCAGTAAGGATGGTTGTTAAAACATTTAAAAAAAAAGCACAACTGCACCTGTTTTAATTCTCTCAATGAAGTCATTTCCATCAGAAAATTAATTATGGTAAACAATATCTTTCTTGTAACTCCGCAGTTAGAGTGGTACCTGGGAATCTCGGATACCACTCTGAATACCATGCCATTTTAAGCATTTAATGGTATATGGTCTATTTATTATCGTTTGTGAAATAGCATTTTTGCTGAAACACGGTGTAAATTTTTCTCAAACAGTATTCAGACTTTCCTTTTAATAATAAGAGGAAATAACCTGGCCATTATCTGTGCCAATTAAAATGCTTATACATTGCCATCATTTTGATACACGTTTGTCTGGTCATGACATTGTTTTTGAAAAGCAGTCAATTTTTGAATTATCTTTGTCAAGTGAAAGACAGTAAATTACATCTCTTGTTTATACTTAGTACAGCCCAGATACCACTGCAAACCTGTATTAAATACATTTTACTACCTGATTAGGTTCCCATCTGCAGGTAAGGTTGGCCTGGGTGGCTCGGTTTGATGCTGGCTCGGTTTGATGCTGGCCTACTGATCCCGAGGTTGCGGGTTCAAATCAGACTGATGGTTTTTAAGTGTGCTTAAAAAGTCATCTCCATGTCAGTAGATATATTGGCATATAAAAGAAATTCTGTGGGGTAAGATTTAAAAATGCTGACGTGATCCTGGCAATTGACAGCATCGTTAAACAATAAAATAAATAAAAATCTGCAGGTTGGATCACTATGGTGCTCTCTGCATAGCATCCCATTTATATGGGTGCCATTCAAGGCCCAGTTAATGTGTTCATTGCACACAATGGATTGCAGTTCATGAGCTATAGCCCAGTGACCGTTTCTCTTAACTGCCTCTGTGATGTGGGGATAGCATGTCTTCCTCACATTCAAGAAGTTCCCAGTTTGAATCTTGATCAGGTTGAGTTACCAGAATAAGTTTTTTTCAGGGTTTTTTTCTTATCCTAAGAGGACTAATGTTGACTAACTTTAAGCTGTATGGAACTTGGCTCACCTGAATATCATTTCACTCATTCATTCATCGTCTAATGTGACCTACCAGATTAAAGGGTGTCAAATTTTTAAAAAAATGATATGCCATGTGTTGGGAAATTTGAAGTGGTCAGCTGACAACTGAGAGAAAGCTTCATTTGAGTTTCATCTTTCAGGAAACCTTATTAAAATATAGTGCTGGTGTTAATCTGAATAATGTTGACTCTTAGCCATAGGATAGCCACTCCAAGGTAACATAAGTGAACAATCATTAATGAGGCATCTGTGCCAGATAGTCATTGAACTTCTGTTCCACTAGAAAGTTGCCAGTTCCAATTACACACTATCTATTCAAGACAGCTTATGTTCTGTCACATTCCTTTATCACATTTTGCAAATTTTGCCCCCTCTCCAATCTGTTTTAACAAACCCTATTAATGCCTGTAGCCAAAACAGCTAAATATAAAGGCCACTTTAACTACATCTTAAATTTCAAATTTTTTTGGTATTCCACACAGAACTTTAAAATCTTTTTTTACAGTGCCTGCCTTACGCATCATTTAAGTTGATATACAATAGCACATTTCTCACCACCATCTGCCATGCTACTAAACAGGAACAGATTGTTATAAATAAAAACAGTTTTGTCTAAATATGTGCACCCTTCCAGAACTGACACTTTGAATCCCAGCAATCTATTCATTTCTGATGCCAAGAAACAACATTTTAAGCCTACTTTAAATAACTTTTATCGGATTAAAATAAACTTTTGTAGAAAACCCTTATCATATCTGAAAAACCATTCTTTTAAAGGATGTCGGTAAAAAATGAAAGCCATTATATGTGCTTGATAGGCCTAAAGCAAAATGTATTATGATATTTTGTGGTGAGAAAAAGAAACATGATATTTGTGCATAAAACAGCTGTACATTTTATGTGAGGAAATCAATTATTTGATGAACTTTGAAAGCAATTTTGCTAACACTAGCTAAACACCATATGATTGATGTATTTAAGATGGCAAAAACAGTTGATTTGCTTTCTTTTACAATCAGCTTTCCAGAATGTCTATAAGCGGCAATACAAAATAATGGAGCTATATATTACATGCACTAATGCTTTGTGTGATTTTGTGTTGATACACCAGAAGGTCACATAAGCTGGATCTGAATTTAAAATGCAAATTAGAATAGGACTGCTATTAGAAAGAATTTTTTCATTATTACTGAAGCAAGGGATTTTTCTTCTGGTATATTCCACATAACACCACTAAAATCTTAACTTACTTTGTCTCTTGTTTTTACTTTCTATACCCTTGATTTACTTTTACTTTGCATATTTCCTTGAAGTGACTATGTATTTATGGGCTACAAATTCAGTTTCCACATATTAGAATGCATTGTGTTTATGGCAGGCACAAAATTTAATGGTGGCCAACAGCTGATCACTTCATAATCAGACTATTCTCTTTCCTGTTGCACGAATAAATTTTGTGGGAGCAATGATATTTATATCACTATCTTTACAGTGTGTTTAACTATACAACACTGCAAGGCATGGCAAGCTTCTGATTGGAAGTTGTGTTTACCAGCTCCTGCCATCTGACATTAAATTTTGAGTCTGCTATAGTTGATATGGCACACAGGAATTCTATTTTTCACCTCCTCCCCCCCCCCCCCCCCCCCTAAATTCATGGCATCTCATTTAGATAGTGCCCTAATGACCTAGCTGTTGACGGGCCCTTAAACAATACTCATTTAGATAGTGAATAAGGGTACCAGGGTAGCTCAGTGACTGTTCTTGGCCTTTGAGCTTAAACTAGAGGGTCTGTGGTTCAATTTCTAGCTACAAAATAGCAATTTTAAGTCATTCTTTCTGTCATCCCTCTGACTACAGTCTCCATCATAAAAGAAGCCAGATGACAGTTGGAATGATGAGGTAGAGGACTGGTTGCTAGCACGAGGCAGTTTGATGCAGCATCTGCAGGTGCCATGGCCCCTGTGGTATATTTGTCTGGCGTCCTTCACAAGCAAACTTTTACTCTGACAATTTCTAATATTAATTCAAATTTCAACACAGAACTATTTCATTTCAATTCTTCCCACTATACACTCATGAAGCATTTTTTTGTTCGCCTTAAAGCAGTATTATTTCCCTAGCCAGTACTTTCCCTTTTTCCTCTCAAAAGAAGGGTACTTGTCCTAACAGTGGTTGTGATGGTGCCCATGTCTTCTTAGGCATGAGTTAAATGTACCTGAGCACATAAGAAAGTTGGAGAGCACTGCCTTATTCTATGTTGCTAGATTCTCCTCTAGAGTCCAGACACTGAAGATGATTGCAGATTGGAGTCAATTTATAACTAAAATTATTAAACTTCACTGTAAAACAGCTAGCCAGTTCACTCGATTTTGGTTTGGTTTAAGGGCGCTCAACTTCTAGGTCATCAGCGAATTCACTCGAACACACTCTGAAGCAGACTACCAACAGATTGACAAGGAAGCATGTGAGTATGATGGTGTATTTGCTGCTGGACAACGACCTTTGTGATGGAGACTGGCATATGCGAAGTATTCTCAGGGCTCAATACGGTTCAGTGTCCACTGTAAAAGCTGTAGGTCCCCTCATTCCACTGCCATCCCCATTGGAAGTAACGGCTACTGCCCACTGTGTGCACACAGTTAAATGGGTTCCAGTCCTTGCTGGTGAAATGAGGTTGCCTCAAGGCCAAAATGGCCATATAGGGAGCATTAGGAACAACAACAAAATTGTGCATGACAAATCAAAGCTCAGTTTGGATGAAAACATCCTGATTCTGCCAGTTAGATACCAACAGCCATTAAAATAAATTTTACCAAACATTCCAGAATTTTCTTGAATATTTTTAGGTTGTATACTTAAAGGGATTTATTACAGAACTTATGAAAATGTAGAATGAAATGTCGCATTTACTGAGAACAGTTAAGCCATAAATTTTCTCTTTTCTTTTATAGCCAAGAATGAGCAGTAGGATGAATCCAAATCACAATAGGTACATAATTTTTAAAATTAGTTTACTTATTTTAGTTAACATAAGGAAAAATTAGATACCACCCATCATTTATGTCAACCACAGGAGGTAAAGAAAAGTGGTAAATCACATCTTTGTACATCAGGTGTATCAGTATGAAATTGTATGGTAGAGCTTGAGTTTTTCAAAGTATAGGTGACTTTTTATTAAGCTTTTATATCCTTTCTCTAAACTTAACTTTTTTGTCTTGTTTGCTTGGGAATAATACAAGAATCATTCATATTTATTTTCTAAAGCACAAGTATTGAAACACTACTCTCTGCCCAGTTGTCATATGTGGATGAAGTCCAAGAATATAGCAGCTGTGAGGTCATCTTTGGACTGGTCTAGCTTTTCATTTTAATGTATTCATTTCTTCAGATTTTACTGGCTTGTGTTTGTTTTTTGCTGTACTCTGATTTGCTTGCTCGTTTGTATTTTCTCTACCATTTGTGTAATTTGATAGGAGGATTTCACCAAAAATACACCTTTTGAGATCCCTTGACTCCCCCCAAAAATTAGGGCATGTGCAAGTATGTGAGAGAAAGAACAAAAACAAAATTTTGGATTAATATACCAAACTTGTTGACCACCCCATAGCACAGTGGTACCATGCCTGCCTCTGGTGTGGTTAACCCAGATTCAATCCCTGGTACCAGCATGGGAATTTTTCTCACCGGAAGGTGGGGTACAGGGTGCACTCAGCCTCATTAGGTCCCCAAGGGGTTGATTGAGGAGCTACTTGATTGAAAAGTAGCAGCCCCTGCTCGAGAAGACCGCATAACCAGCTGGGAGAGACTGGGGCACTGACCATGTCCCACCTCCAGTACCGCTCATACCTGTGGCAGGCAGAGGTGGTGGATGCAGCAGTTGGGTGGTAGGCCTTGGCCTGGATGGGCTGTTGTGCTACAGGGTTATGTTTTTACCAAACTTGGTGACCAGGTTTAGCACCTTCCGAGATCCAGCACAACGATCTTCAAGAAAATTTTGCCATCCTAAACGATCCTTTACATGAAAATAGCTCTTTTTGCTTACTCAAAAAATGGCTAAGACAATTTTGGTTAAAATATATATGTTTAAAATATTTGCACCACCAATAAAATGTTCATATATCCTAAATTTTCTGCAAATAGCATGTTGAGTCCTCTTTATTAGGAATGAATTTGTACTACTGGCAAAGTAAAAGAGAAACAAAATTTCAGCAGTTGTGTGAAGAATGGAGACAGATTATCCCAAAAGATGAAGTTATTTTAAGTGGTTTTAATGTACTGAAGTTCTGACTTGTCATTAGCATAAACACAATTTCTTAATTTGCACTCTGTATGTGTGTGTGTGCGCATGTATCTGCTGTTTGATTAGGAATTAATGCTTTACATATTAAGCTGAGGACTACTTGAGGAATGACTAAACTGTTGCTTTCCATCCATTGAGACCAGTTTTAAAACTTACACTCTATGGTAGCAAAGACAATGACAATTTTTATAGTGTTGGGCTGGTAGCCAGATTTCAAGAATCCCCAAGAATGCTGCCCACACATTTAATAACAAAATATAAAAAAATATTTCTCTTCATTAGTTGTGCTAGGTACTCATGCATTGCAGAATACAGCTATTTAAAACTTGCTTGTTTCAAACTAAATATATTGCTTTCATATTATTTTAGGAATTTAATTTCATAAAATTTATATACATATATGAATGCAGGTGTATTGGAGAGTTTTTAAAGAGACTGTAATCATGATATATGTCTAAGGGATACAGTAACAGTGTGAGGAGCAAAGAATATTTTGATCTTCTACCATTTCTTATGCCCAAAGATTTGAGTTTGTTCCATGGGATGGTGAATGGTTAAAAGTTCTAGTGTGCAAGAGGTGTCGTTTCTTGGACCTTATAGAAATGGCCTCATTTTCCTATGCATACAAACCATGTGTAACATGCTCAACACAAGAGATCTGGGAGAATTCCTCTTCAAGTCCGTGAGGAGTTCACAACACTTGTGCTCTCAGCCTCCACATCTATTATCATTATTATACTTTAAACCCCAGTAAAAGCATTGCGTTAAACACTACCAAAAAAAAGAAATCCCTCAGTCTCATTTCCTTTAAAATGAACCAGGCAGTTTGAAACCAAACAGTAATCTGTTTAATATTTCGGAGGCTGTACCATTTAATAATTGCAACTCATATATTAGTAAAACATAAAAGATGAGGTGAAGGGGAAAATAACATTCTGTTCTAAACAGCTTTAATATTAAAAAAAAAAGGTTACATTCCATGAGTAGCAGTGCGGGATAAGAACTTAGTGAAGATAAGCTTTTAGGCATAATTGCACATTGGAAAGTTGATATTGCAGCTGCATAAGTTAATTCTCTAGACCAATTTTATAGTTCTGTTCTATAATGTGGTCTTCAAATTCTTCCATAAAACACTGGTAAATGATAGTAATAGCTGTGTCTCTTGTAAAATTTCATTAAAGAAGTTCATTGTGATTGAATAAGAGATACTGTATTCATACTCTGTAATTTAATGTTGTTATTTTTTGCTGTCCAAATAAGACATTTAAATCATTGAAAGAGCATTCACTTTAACCCACTTGCTATTTGATTTTGTAATGTATTGATGTTTTAAACAGAAACATTTACTACAAATGGTATATAAAAGCCATATTGGCAGTATACATCACAGAATTGTATATATTTATGTTACCTTTCTATGTATATAAAAGTGAAGGACTTTATATGAGAAAAAGCGTAAAGGCTGGTAATATATACAAAATTATGAAATGTATTGTATTTCTAGATTTTTGTACCATAGAGATTTATGAAAATACTAGCATGTATAATAATCAAGGCATCTGGTATCACACTGAATAAGTTACTTGAGCATGTGAAATGCTCCTTATTTATCTACCCCATTTATTGCTGTGCATAATGTTGAGTTTGAGCAGTAAAGAAAACCCTTTTAGATTTAATTTTTCAAACTTGATGGTATATTGCTACTACTTCTGCCATTAAAAATCTTTGCTGTTATGTTTGTAGCTCAGTAAGTCAAAGCACTGAACTTCACATAAAAGATTTCGATATTGGAAATTCAACTAAGTCTGAATTTCTGCAAGTCTATGTTAAAGTATGGGGTGGACTCACTCAAAATAAATAATAATTGAATGCATTTATTATGTTATTGGGGCTTTGGTTCCATTAAAAAGTATTAATAAGAATACATGGGTCATTCAATAATTAGTGGCAACAGTGTTTGCATGTGGCGCTATAAGCCGTAAATGATGCAAGCTGGTAACAGTGAGAAAAAAGAGCATCTGATGTATGTTACCTGTGAGTTTAAAGATAGTAATATTATTTATAAGATATTTGTAGTAAGTTTAATTTGTCGACTGTTATCTGTAATGCTCTAAAATAATTGCAGGCTGCCAGCTCCATGTTTTTGGAGAACATCTTTGCTATCCTTGCAAAATGCATGCGCTCACCAAGCCATGATAGATTATGGTAAAGTCTCTCCACCATGAGCTTCCAGTAATGCTGCATGGCATTGTTGGCCTTTCTTGCCTCTTGCAATTACAATTTTAATGAAGCATTTTTGTTTGTATTTACTGAGCATTTTAGAGCATTACAGACAACAGTCAACAAATTAAACTTACTACAAATATCTTATAAATAATATTGCTATCTTTAAATTCACAGGTAATATACATCGGATGCTCTTCTTTCTCATTGTTACCAGCTTGCATCATTTACGGCTGATAGCGCCACATGCAAACATTGTTACCACTAATTATCAAATGACCCATGTATTTATTTTCCTTCATTTATTGAATTATGTATAATGCTAGTATCTACTATCTTAAAGTATCAAAATGTGAAGCAGTTAAGCGAGATAACTGTCAAAGTTGAAGGTGCTTGTATATAGTTGTTTTGGGTTTTTGTAAGTGCTGTACATATAAATAGAAAGTGTTAAATTGTTCAGATTGTATACCAAAAAAGCCTCATCAGTAGGGTTCTAACCTTTATACAGCTGTCATGAAATGAGGTGATTGCAAGTTACTTACCTCATGGGCAGAGCATTATGTTATTGCATGAGTGCAGTGACAGCACAAAACAACTGGACTCACTGGCTATAGCGCATAGTGTATCTCGAATGTGTTCACTAGTTCTATACACTAAGTAAAATGTCTCCAGCACTAAAAAAGAAATAATTACATATTGCTGAACTTGTACAAGAATTTGGAAGTGAATATTTTACTGCAATTGCAAATTAAACGACACGTTTAATGTAAATCATGCATTAATATTATCTACAATGTTTGTGTGTCTACTGTACCTGGCCTCCACTGCGCTGTGATCATGTGACAGACTGACCCCTCCCACATCCTTTAGTCCATACTCTGCAACCTTTTGTTTCCTGTATAAAGGTTCGCTCCCTACTCATCAATAATAGATATGATGAGCAATCTGATATTCTAAGACTCCTGTATGTTAACCTATTCAGTGTGAAGATATTGCAAATGGTTCTCCCATGTTTCTCCCCTTGTAAAATAATTCTGAGCAGCATGTTTAGAAATTCAAGATATCTTTGCCTTCAGGTATGTATTACTGCTAAAATGACATTTTTCTTTGAACTTTCAACAAATATAAAATCTCACTTGGAAAGAATAGATCTACCCACTATTCCCTGAAGTTTTAACCTGTTCACAAACCTGAGGCCTCTTTCTTCTTGCAGCACTGTTTTTGAGTAATAACTTGTTGGAGGTTAAAGACAATTCAGCTGCAGAAAACAAAAAATTTGAAGTACTAAAATCATTTACAATAATCAGAGGTTTTAACTAACGTTACAGTGATTGTAGATGACACTGAATTTGCATTTAACTAAACTCCACAATACCAAAATATTCTCAGACACCACAGGAAAGCAAGAAAGAAACACCTCAGAGCAGTATAAGCTTTTTAGAAATTGAAAGTGTAAAAATCCCACAAAACTATAGAATTTCTAAGCATTAATACATACCTACCTTAAATTTTAACTCAACTTATACTTAAGAAATCTTGGAATCAACCCAGTGAATTACGAGCATGTAAAAAAATATAGCAAAGCCATTGCTGTATGGAGGTTCATTGTAAATTGTAATTTTTTTCTAATGTGAATTTTGAAGAAAAATATAGCATGTTTGGTTTTGAGAAATCATATTTTGTTTTCATTATTTTACATCTTAACAGGGTTCGCCTTTTTGTATAGATGCATGCACCTCCCTCGTAACAGGGAGTAACTGATGTCAGAAAAAATAAATGAAGTCAAATATATAAAGGCACATTAAAAAGAACATTAAACAATAAAGACTCCATACTTAAATTGTATAAATCTATAGCAGTACCAACTCTGATCTGTGGTTCAGAAAAAATGGACATTAACAAAAATATATAGTATAAGAATGCAGACATCAGAAATGAAATTTGCAAGAGTAATTGCTGGGTATACTAAATGAAAAAAATGCAGTCAAGATATCAGGAATGAATTAAAAGTAGAAGAAATAAATCATATTATTGCTAACCATAGAAATCAATGGGAAAAGCTTGTTCAAAGCACGAATAATAACAGAATTCCTAAAATAGCCATAAATTATAAACCCAAAGACACAAGTAACCAAGGAAGACTAAGAAAAGATGGGCAGACCAAATTGAAGTTGAAATAGATTGAAAGTTTCAAAACTGTGAAGCAGAAGAAGGAGGATGAGCATGTGTTGATCCAATTTTCTGTCTTTCTTTTTAACTGCAGATTTTAATGATTTCACCTTCAGCACAGTCATGTTGAATGCCAAGTCCCCCATGTTGTTAATCCTTGAAATTCCTGATAAACTGATGCTCACAATTTTATTTAATTTCTTTGGAAAATACACTGTTGATTTTTAAGTGTGCCTTCAGTATCCAATTTATGACACCACTCTCTGAAATGAGTCTACACTTACCTAGAAATCCACATCTGTGTGGTATGAGCTAATGATGTATTGTGGTATTTATATCAGCATAAGCAGTTGGTATCAAGTGAGCGTGTTAGAGTATTTTTCACTTGGAGCTGCTCCTTAGTGATTGCTTATAGAATTTATAAGACTATACCATGAGGGCATTCTTCAACCTGTCTGCATGTTATGGAAACATGTCTGATCTCTTAGTATGCGGAATTCTAAGAGATATCTCAAAGTATTCTTAAGATAAATGTTAAAAGATGACCATAATTATGGTACTTGGCATTACATAAATGACACATAGCTATACAAATTTATGGTGCAAACATTCCATATTACTAGCCATTTTACTGTGCATTTTTTTCCACTGAAAGTGTGTTCTCTGTGTTTTTAAAACAACTAACAATCAAACCGCCATACTAATTTTAGACATTTGTCTTTCAGTTCTCAATTTTGCGAAAGTGTTCTAATAAACTGCCAGAAGAAGCTATTGTTGCAAACTTTATGGAAAGCTTCGTAAATGCAAAGCACAACTCTGGATAGCTGAACTAAGTTCCCTTACAACATTCAACCTAGTGGTGGTCACATCGCTCTCTCACAACCCCCAGAATGTCTGGAGAACCACACCTGTCGTTGGTTTACAGGTCTCACCGACCTGACCGGGAGAGTTATCAAAATAAATTCACTGACCATATCCTCTGATTACCAATCAGAGGACGTATACATGCCATGACAGGTCAACATGTTAGGGGTTAAGGTTTTATAGAGAAATGGAGAGGCTGGAAAAATAAAGACTCCCTAGCCCTCAGGAACCCTAATAGCATCGGGGTCGGAAGAGAACAAGAGTTGACCAGGGTAAGGTCAGATAGAAAAGTTACAGTGAGAAGCAAAACACCAGTAAGTAGAAGTAATGTTCTGCTCAGCTTGGGTACCTTGTGGTCGCTAGTCACATATCCCCTAGACGGAGACCCCTGAGTACCGAGTATACTGAGTATTATATTTATAATATAATGTAATATAAATAAATATATATATATATACACACACACAGGTGTAAATGAATAGCACCGCACAAATTTCACTGGTAATAGAGGGCTCATAGACAATCAATTTGAGACAGGAAACCAATGGTCTATGACATCAAGTTAATAAGTTATACGTATTCAAAGTAATTAGAAATTGTGTCCAATAAACCATAACCAGAAGAAATATGTCAATATTATCCACTGGAATCGAAAAAAGTACTTATTAGGAACTCAGTAAAGCCTGTCTGCTGTCTCTCGGAAGAAGCATTTCTAAATTCTGGCATTACCAAAAGCACTTAAATTGGAGACTTAACATGTGGGTGCATGCCACTGTAATGGAAAACAGACTGTGGTAAGTGGCTACAGAATTAAAGTGCAGCTGTCAAGCGCGTGCTTTGGCTGCACGGCTATGGCAACTGACTGTGGAGCTAATAAGCCTGAGAAACCGAGTTAAAACCCGCACTGGGGATAAACTTTTTTACCCTTCTTTTTCTTTCCCTTTTCTTTTCCATTTTGAGAGCAATGTTGTGCGTTTGTTTTAAAATGGCAAGATACGACCATCATATGCAATGTATTGTTTATTTTTGCTTCTCCTCACATCTGATGACTTAGACTGGAGGGTTATGTATTGCCTCTGAAGCTGTCTGTTGGCTGTAGCTGGCCGTGTAAATAAGAGCAATTTTCAATCTAATGGTTGGCCTGCTGTAAACATTTCACAAAATGTTGAAACCAAATAATAGCAAAAGAGGTGCTCAATACTTATGTACGTGTTAGCATGATAAATGTCTAATACTGCCAATCGGTGACCTTAATAAACCTGGAAGGTACTAACACCACTCTGTGGTGTCTGTTTCCTACGCGAGTCACCCACGTCTCATTTCCTGTTTCCTTCAGCACACAATAACATTGCGTTGAAACAGTCAAATAGGTACCATGGGAACATAAAAATTACACTTTTACTGAATTTGCTGACATGCACCTAGTGTATGGCAAAGCAGGAGGTTGTTCTGCAATAGCTGCACGGATTTACAGCGAAAGCTATCCCAATAGACGGCAGCCCCATTGGACTACTTTCAAATCTGTAGATTGGTGTTTGCGAGAACATGATTCTGTGGTGCCAAATAAAGCAGATTGCGGTGCAAGACATACCCATTGCACTCCAGAGTTTGAAGAGTTTACTGGAACGGGAACCGTCAACCAGCACTCGTGCTGTGGTGTTGTTCACCGATGAAGCCACATTTACCAGGGATGGGCCGATTCTGAACTACAAGAATAGCCACATATGGGCATACGAAAACCCCCATGCCACTGTTCAGAAGAGCCACCAACAGCAGTTTATGGTGAACATATGGGCTGGCATTATTTCTGATCATGTCATTGGGCCATACCTTCTTCCTCCTCGATTGCATGGCAACACTTATAAAATATTTCTGAGGGAGGTACTGCCTCGTTATTCTCTCAGATTCCAGGGAAGCAATTATAGCAATAACTCCCAAGTTGTCACCAAAAAACCAAACAATTATAGAATGTTGGAAAATCCTTACCCATCTAACAGCACTTCAAAAACACCTAGTCTTCCAATGGATACCAGCTCACTGTGGACTGAGTGGTAATGAGAAAGCTGATTTTCTTGCAAAAAAGGGTACCGGCAATGTACAGAAATCTATAGTAAATCTACCATTTTATGCAGCTAAAAGATTAGTCAACTCTGAATTCAAAAAAATTATTGAAAAATATTACTATGAAAAATCAAAAAATAAAAGATGGGAACTACCAAACATTCAAACAGTAATTCCTGAGTATCCTCGAAAAACAGCAGTTGCAACCTTCAGGTTGATTACAGGACATGATTGTCTGGCAAAACATTTAAACAGAATTGGGATATATTCTTCACCACTCTGTCCTCTATGTGATCTGCAAGAGGAAATGGATCGAGACCACCTTCAAATATGCTCGGCCACTTCTAGTGCCCCATCCATCAGTGAAAAATATTGGAGCACAAGAGGATTAATGACTTCATTGTCAGAAATCCAGCATTAGCTAACAACAACATTTAACTTGTTTAAATCAACGTATTTTTAAAAATCGGTTTATTAAGTGGCTAAGGTGCAGAAATTAAAAAATTCTGAAAACAATTCAAAGTTTCAATACAGCCTGCATAAAATGTATTGGGTAATATAAATATTTCAGCATTATAAAGATAGAGGAATATGTTATTTATGGTTTCAGGTATCTCCTTAAGAAGCTGAAGTGTGTAGGATGACTATTGGCAGAATTATCAACTATTTATCTACTACAGGGCAGAAACATTGTTAATTATGAACACTTTTAGGAGAAAAGCTGATGTGTAACAGTGACAGGATTGTCTCTATACATCGTTATTTTTTGTCTGCTCAAATATTCAAATAAAAGCTTATTTTTTCTACTTCTTTTTAAATCTCTATACATATATAAATTAATGTTTGCCATATGGGTTGCTATACGATTCATATGATTGCGATGAAACTTTGGTAAGTTGTTCACACTCCCATGAAGGTTCCTGAGTTGGTAAACCATTTTAGCAAGTAGAATGCGAGTAGTTTCAACAAATTAGTGTATCTATCTATATGTATATATAAAAATCTGATGTGTTGCACTCACATGACTTTCTCTACTCTTGTAATAACTATTCTTACAAACTCCTATTCCTTCATCTTCATGTCAGTTGAGATAACGTTTTCAGAAATTATCTTATTGTTTTGTAGGTACAATGGGAATATGGGAATACAGTAGGCTTAGAGCGATAGTCAAATCTTTTAAAGCTTTGAGATTCTGTTCTCTTTGCATGGCTAACATATAAAAAAATGAATCATGATCATCCATTTGACAAAAGTTTTGTTTTCCAAAACAAGGAGTATCTCTGAAATGATTCACTCTACAAAAAAATTTATTTGGACCTAAATTGTGAGTTTTAGCAAGATCTGCATTTTTTGTATAGTATGATTTGGTCTTTCTCTTATGGTTTACCAGTTATGCAAAAGTCATCCAGAGTAAACAGGACTACATGGACTATAGACAGAAAATTCAAAATATACATTTCGTTTGCCATAAAAAATATCCCAAACATATAGCATTTTAATCAAAATTGTTGGAGCTATTTTGAAGAAAATAAAAATTTTCGATGTACAGGGTGGTTTAGGGTTGAAGAATTTTCTTCAAAATCTTAGTGTCACATTCTTAAATGACATTAAACTTAAATACCAACTTTTAGTTTTTGAGTTATGCTGCCCACAGACTGATAGACACACACACACACACAAACACATACACGCACACACACAGACTGTTTTCTAAAAATGCCTTTTTTGGATAAGGGTGCCTCAAAACATATATGTCAACGTTGAATTTTTTGGTGGAATGCAATACTTCCTCTACTTACTATATGTAGTAAGGAAGGTAAAAATAGATCTTAGTATATATGAAGGTGATACACTCCAACATCGGTTGACCGATTACCATAAAAATTGGCAGATTTAGGTGCTTTTTTTAATGGAGAAGGCTTTTTTTCCTTTACCTGATTACCTTCCCTTATGTAGGACTTATAAGCCAGCACCTAGGGTCAGACGCCTGTCGGGGAGCACAGGAACCTGTGGGCCAGACAGAGTGAAGACCTGGAAGCGGGTGGTCAGCCAAGCACCAGGTGTGGTAGTGAGGAAGAAAATGGGATGAAATGCAGGCGAAATCGATGATTTGAAAGGTGATAATGGAGGAATTGGTAGAATGAGTGGCGGGGGAAACCGGATAACCAGGAGAAAACCCGCCCAGACGCCGCTTCGTCCACCACAAATACCACATGCGGGTCTCTGGGATCGAACTCGGGCCATCTAGGTGGTAAGGGAACGCGCTAACCGCAAGGCCATGGCGCCACCAGTTACTCTCCTTACCACTTTTTCATTCTGATGCCATGTAAATGTATTTTTATCTACCTCCAATTGTTTCAGTTGCATTTTTGCTTAAATGCGGAGTAGCAATAATAATGATAATGATGATGGCGATGATACCACCACCACCACCACCAACAACAACAACAACAACAACAATAATAATAATAATAATAATAATAATAATAATAATAATAATAATAATAATAATAATAATAAAATAAATGTGGTTATTTAACGACGTACTGTTCTGAATCTAACCCCTGTAGTTGTCACCCGTTTGCCAGTTGTTATGTGCATTTCGTTTAACATCAGAAAGTCTACCCACCTGAGTCTGACACTCTGACCTTTATCACATTTATTAAAATGCTAGTGACTGCACTGCGGAAATATGTAAATCTTGGGTACAGAAACTCAAAGTTTAACCAACCCGCGTCAGCGACAGCAGTATAAAAATATGGAGATTCTATTCTATTAGTGATGTTTTGAAAACCGTTAATAACTTTTCAAGATTAATGTGAATTTAAATATATAAGATACTTCACAGCACACTAATTGTGTCCGTTCCGTATGGCTGTTTAAACGGTCGTTACTTATATCGCGATGTTGCTCGTACCCGCATAGTGGTAAAGAATAATTCCAATAACTCTTTAAATATTCATCCAATCGAAATGTTGCTTATTACAAAACTTAACATCGTGGGTAAAAACATTTGCTACGGAGCATTTTTGCAAAAACTCCCATAAAAGGGAAGTTATTTCGATCATTCGATGTATTCAATTTGGGCCCCATTAGAAACCTTCCACCTCAGAGGTCTATTCTTAACCCTGGAACACTAACCCTATTCCTATAGTACATAAACACTAAGCCTCGTAAAATTTACTACTGTTTATTTCTATTACAAAATACATTACTATTATCTCACAAATGTTTATGCCTGCCTCATAAAATATTATCTTGACTCATTTAAACTGTTATGAGACAACAGAGACAGTTCTATCTCGCCTCACTTACAACAATTTGTGCAGAGATTTGCCCTATGTTCTTTGCAGTATGCATGGCGACATTCTTTGCAGTACGTTTTTGTCATTCTTCTTTTTTTTAGGACATACATGACAAATGGTTCTCTTGCCATTGGCCTGTGGTTCTTGCCTTTGGGAGGGTGACTGTTCTGGAAAAATATCCTGTATCATTACCCGCAGGTGTGTTTGTAAACTGGAGGACTCCAGTCTCTTCGCCATCCACGGCATAGTGAGTTCCTCAGACAAGCGTATTAGAAAGTCCTTCCTTGCCAATTTGTGTGTCCCTTGGTGCTGATTATTGTGCCTGTGGATAACCCAGGCATTTACACAGCCAATATTAATCATGCCATAAAACATACAGTGGCCATCGCCCCTTCTTTAGCCTGTCCAATAGGCGTCTGAACGAAGTGGATTGTATTTCCGCTTGGTGTACTGCATCTTGAACGATTAGCAGGTTTCGCAGACCAGAGATGTTTGTTCTTCGCTTTCAGAATACTTTTTGGTGGCATCACAATATATAGACTTTCAAGTGGCGAAGAAATGTTGCCGTTCTCTTCACTTTCAAATGCGGAATTACTAGAATGTTCAGATTCTAACCTTCTACTTTTACGTCCACGTTGCCTAGTTAGAGGAGAATTTTCATCGCTGCTCATACACATATCAATATTTCGTCCTCCCATATCTTCACCATCTGTATCAGTCATTATTACATCATGACTCCACATTATCAATTTCTTCGTCGGAGCTAAAATCAATCTCGGGGCTACTATCTTCTTCAAGAAGCATTGCCATAATCTTTTTTTCCAAAATTTGGGTCGTCTGCACGCAGAATACTCATCTGAAACGATCGAAAGCAATGATTCAACTGCTTTCCTGAATTGTTATTACACGTCCTGCTTTCCTGAATTCAGATTATTACAAAAATAAATCTGCTTCCTTATGAAATTCTGGATACGTGAACACTAATCGTCGTAAAATTTACGACAAAGCACTTACTAACAATGCACTGTTGCATCCGATTTCGACAATACACACCTACTGACCAAGCTCTTCAAAAGCTAGGAGGCTACAAGGTGGTAACGAGGAAGCTACTGAAAAGGAAATAATTGTGGCGCGAAAACTATAGGAGTAAAAGCAGGATTGCCAATCGTGCGTCGTAAAAAATAATGAGGCTTAGCGTTCTAGGGTTAAAGTGGGACAAACAAGGTAGTGCATATACCAATTTTCATAGAAATCGGTTTGGCCATTTTGCGTGATTATGAGGTAACGCACATATAGTATTTATAACAATAAAGTAGAACATGACAGGGGGCACGGGCCCCCTGGCACCCCCCGCTGGATCCGCGCCAGACAAGGAGGTAAGTATACAGCTCTTCATTTTACTTCACGAATGGACGTTGCACTGTCCATGCCCACGGAGGGATTCGAACCCGGACCCTTTCATTGCAGAATATTAATGTCAAGCACGCCAAGGACCGTGGATATCAGGTTCGGTCGCCGTAAATTTGGAAGTTGCCTGAAACAAGATTGCAGCATTCTATTATAACAAAACTTGTTGAAGGCTGGAGTTCCAGTAGTGTTCTGTGTTCCAGTATGTTCAAAGCACAGGCTCGAACACATATGTTGGCTTTTTACTTTGTGAGTACCAAACTTCTGATAAAAATGTCCATTTTGTGTTTTTCTAGTAATATAAGTCCTTTTATTTCAAGGATTACTTTTACTGAGAGAGCTCCAAGTATTTTCATAAATGCCTTAATCATATCCGTAGAGAAGTTGCTCGCACAGCGACAGTCCATTGTTTTTTCCATGTGCATACACCACAGGACACACCAACATTTAGTGATATTTGTGAACGCCAGAACTGGCCAGAACGCAGCGCAGCATGACCCAGTAGCCCTACTCTTGCCACATTAATTTGTATCACACTACCACCAACTTACCAACCACAGATTATACCAACCAACCAACTTAGGTTGGTGTTCTGTGCTACCAACCCTATTTACATAATTTAGCAGTATTGTGTTCGAGTTCTTGATGGTTGTGTCAGTTACATTTCACATCGTCGATAATGACGATAATAATAAGAGAATAAATATCTCACACTAAACTGTGGACGGTATAAATTATATACCCAGATAGCCATCTTTTGTTAAATTAATTTATATCTAAATGTGTACAACATCGTTTTCATATTGAGTAATAATTGTTCGTATCTGTGTTGTTTTAATCTTCTCAGTTTTCTCAAGGGGAATATCCGTATTTTGGCTCCCAGAATTATGAAAACTCAATTTAAGGTTCACATATCATGTGGTATTTGATATTACGTATGTACGGTATGGTCAGACACGTCAAATGAAGAGGTTGGCACCCGGTTATATGGCTGCTTTGTCTACGTCACTGTAGGATAGGGACAAACGTGTAGTTTGGATTGACTAAGGTTTCGTGTTGATTAACGATTGACAGTTAGGTGTTCTGTGAGTTAAATATACAATGAAGAAAATTATCAATTTCGAAATTTCCACCAGTAATTATTGAAGTAATGGCAATTTCTGGACGGTTCTGGAACTATTACTAAACAGAAGGTTAGGGAAATTTAATACTGTTATATTGCTTATTGTATAAGTCCGTTTGTGTTTTGTTTCTCCAAAGCCGATGAAAGACATAAAACTTAAGACAGTAACCACGGTAACAGCATGCGTAGGAGGGAATTGATTTTTGTTTTACTGAGAATATAGATAGGAGTAGTATATTATCAAGTTTAGGGTTATTCCTAAACATATATTTTCTCACTGTTTTATCTCGCACATATTAACGTGAGTGCAATTTGTATTGCGATTGCAATTTATAACGCAACACACTGCCTAACCTTGATACGAACACATTTTTACTACTTCGATAAACAGGCCAATAAAGCATATATAGACATCGGAAACACGTCAATAGTATGGTAAAGACAGCATATATTGGGTAAGTTAGAGCTTAACATTTTTTTGCTTCTGATACTAATAAGTCGAGCACGTTCGGGCTTAAACGTAAAACTTAAATAACAGCGGTTGTATAATTTTATTTTGTACGTTTAAAAAATCAGTTGATGTTTCCGGTCGAATGAACTTCACCTAGCTTAAGTATAATATACTTGCCATATTATAGCTAACCCAGATTTGAGAAATGCAAGGGTAAGTGAAAAAGGTTATATTCTTGCACTACCTAGTGCTTTTAGGTTTAATACTGGAAAAAATGAGTTAACTTTTAACAAACACTACTTTGATGTTATCTTTTTTGATGTATAGAATGAAAAGGAAAGCTGTATTTTCTTTTTATTGTGTCCACCTTTCAATACAGGATACTTAGGATTTTTTGCTAAGTAAAAAAAAAGTAACTGAGCAGCACGTAATGCAAGTTTATATGTAGCACATTGCTCCTGAGCATATTTTTTGTTGTAGTCTCAAAACATTACTCGAAAGGCTGAGTTTTTCTGGCAGTTTGGATAAGAACCGTCTGTTAGTTTGTCCAGATTGCAAGAGAGAAGTGACTGGAGTGGTGGGGGACAAGAGAGTGATATCAGAACTCAGGCAGTCATGCACAAGTAGTGTATGTTTATGTGTTGCAAACAATTATTGTGTAGTTATCACAGTCAGAGGGAGCGATACACTAACCCCCATCTCTCCTATTATGTAAGCAAGCATGTTTCTTCTATTGTGCATCTGTGCTTCAGGAGTGGGGGAGTGTAACGAACTGGACAAACTGTACTCATTGCATTTCATTCATGAAATGGAGAGCAGCATTTGGGTGTGCTGAACATGTTATATAATTATTTTCCCTAATCATGTAAATTAATCAGATATGAAATAACTTACATTTCTCATATCCATCACCAGTATGTTTCTGCATTTTAGGGAACATGTAAGGCACAGTTTTATGCAGAATGCTAACACCAAACTTGAAACTCTGGCTTATAACACAAGTTGACAATGATTTTCACAGCCTCCAGTACTGGCTAAGTTTCTTTGTTTTGTTCTATAGATGCTATTGGGAGCAACACTCGTGGATATTAAACAAATCAGATCTTTTACTTAGTTGTAGCAAAATCAGGGTGTCTTAGAAAAATTTGTTTGCTTTCATTCTTAAGATCCTAATGTGAGAAATGCTTAGGGACACTAGCATAAAATATGAGATGCCCACCAAACCTACATACATAGATTATTTGGAAATGGTTTCTTTCTTTCATAACATAAAGCATAAGAAAAGTAGGAAGAATTCTAAAACTACCTAATTTGCAGGGCATACTTATGTATAATGTAAAATGAAAGTGAAAATTATGAATAAATCACTACCATTGCAACTTAATCCACTGAATTAAGCAGTTAGTGTTATGTAACATGATGTTACAAGTATTGCTGCAGATCATATGGAGAATACATAATTAAATTACTTCTTTTCCTCTTTCTCTTCTTCCTTTTGCTTTTTTTTAGGCAAGAGGGGGGGGGGTAGGATTAATTTTAAACAAAGGTGGGGAAGGTTATTGTTCATTCACATCGTATCCTACATAGTTGAAGCCAAACTTTTCTTTTCCAAGTGGTGTATTTTAATAACATTTAAATGAGAAAATTTACAAGTGGATGTAACTTCTCATTGATTTTGTTTGTATAATACTTAATTTGTTGTAGAAATTAGATTTTTTCTTTTTTGTGGTTGATAATACTGCCAAATAACTAACAATGTGCAGTGTACTGTTTTTTTGCATATACCTAATTGAAATGTCTAAGTGTAATGCTGTTACGAAAAAGATCAAGTGCTTTTAAAGATTAATTTAACTTGCACTCCAATTTACACCATTTACTATATCTGTGAAGTGAAGTTAAATTTGTGAAGTTCACTCTTGAAATGGTGGTGGCTTACAAAATGTCTTTTTCCTGCCTGTCACATAATGCAAGATGGAGGAGAAAAAGAGCATTATTGGTGGTGGGTATATCATTAATGATGCTGGTTCTAATTGTGTGTGTTCAGTGTCCCTGAGCTCTGCTTGCAATGAAACCTAACAAATAAACAATGTTACCTCTCCTTATAGTAAGATAGGATAAACTTACTTCAACATACATATATGAGTATTAACATACAATTGTATATTTACTGTACATGTTAGACTAATAAATTAACTGAATACATTGTACCCCGCTTTTACGATTTGCTATTTTGTTGGTCCCACTAAGCTTTAACGCTATGGTTAACTTGCTACTTGTGCTGCTCTATATAAAATCCTGGAAGGTTATTATAGACATCATTGTAGGATAACCATTTTCTTTAGTGTTTAAATTATTTGTTGGCTGGTGTAAATCCATTCTGTTCCTGGTCTTGTTGTGCAGAGCAGCTCGAGGGACACCATTAATTGTCAGCAAAATAGCTCTCCAGAAGAAGGGAGTATTCTAAGATTTTACAATAGGGCCTACAGGAATGACAAGACCTAGCACCATGAAAATTCATACAGTTCTTTTTTATAACAAAAACAGTTTTATAGAGTATGTAAGTAACCAAAACTTTTTTCTGTATCCCAAGAGGGAGTGAAAAAGTAAGCAAAGTTTATTATTTAAACCAAAAAGGTGAGTCGATTAATAACACTACACAACTCTTATACTTTGCCGGAACATGTTTCGGAGGCTGACTTTCCTCTATTATCAACCGGAGATTGACTAGTTCTCCCTGGTGTTGAAGATGATGTTTCTTCTGAGATCTTTAGCGGTGGTTCATGGAACTGAAGATATCCTTCTCGGGGATGTCAAAATTGAATGCTCTGTTTCTATTTTTCAAAATGAAGATTTGATCCCATGTGGGCAGCCCTTGTTTTATTTTAGATCTTGTTTTTCCGTTATGTATATGAGGCGTTTCGGCTCTGGCTTTGTTTTTTGTCCAAAAGTGAGTGGCAACATTTCAGCTGTTTGTTTTTTACGTTTCTAAAGTGTTCCTTGGATCTTATTTCTAAATTTCTTTTGGTTTTTCCTTTTGTCTACTATTCTCAAGACATTGTGATTGAAATGTTTAACATAGAGCATGCTGAACTGAGATTCGGCAGCATGATTCCTATTTTCTTGGCTGTCATATATTGAAGCCCAAGAAATTTTGCATGAAAAACTTTGTAGTGTGATCTAATTGTCGCATCTTATGGTTAATTCATTCATTTACTTATGCTTAGTTCTGAAATAAAACTTGTTCAAATGCCTTATTATTTAAGACTATTGCTCATGTTATTTTACTGATACTACACTGATAGCATCTGCTAAAAGCATTGCTTTTGACCCCTAACTCAAGATTATATGACAAGTTATGGATGAACATTGAAAGTAACAAAGCACCTTATATCACTTTTTGAGTGGAATACAATACCTGCTCTATCATAGATAAGTGGTAGGGAAAATAAAACGGCTAAATGAAAAGCTAAAACTGTAAAGCATAATCATTTAACATTGTGAGTGGTGATATGTTCATTACACAGTTATGTTCTGCACTAGGTTTGCTGCACTTACACAGGGTGAATCAGAATAACGCTGAATAATTTTAAGGCGTGATTGAGGGGTTCTATGTGAGTATTTTCTTACAGTGAATGTGTCTTTAAATGTCTTGTTATCGAGTTAGAGGACAATATTTTTCAATTGCCATGTTGGATTAACCCTCTATTGCCTGAATTATTTTGCTACATATGCCGTTCTTCCTCTAATTCGAAACCGGTTTAGATTAGGTGGTCTGGGAGGCCTTCAGCCTGCTGGCTCGGATAGTCATGATCGTTAAGGCAACACGTAGTGCACTGGCCATGATCTCAAAGCCTGAGGTCGTGAGTTCGAGTCTCGGCAACCACAGTCAAATGTGCCTGTGGTAAAGGACGGGGAGGGTCCACGTAAAATAGTCGGTGTGATGGCACGCATGGATGATGACGGGGTATCATTTGACTGCGGTTGCATGGATTTTGCTTCTTTTCTTTAAAAAAAAACACTACAATATAAATTGTAAAAAAATTACTTTTTTACTATTCAAACCGTCTCAAATATGTATTTTTAATTGGTGACAGACTGTATAACAAGAATATAGCAGAAAAATAAAGTTAAAACCAGTACAAATAGGAAAAAAAGCTTATGTATCTTATAAGTTACACCAGGCAATAAAGGGTTAAATTAAATTCTGTCGCAGATCTTTATTTCTCCTATGGCATTATGATATCACGTTTTGTTTTCTGTGCATTTTGGAATGTCACTTGTATTCTGTTTTTAACATTGTTTATGTTACCACTACCTTAAAACCTCTTACTTAAATGGTAAAGAATTCCTCACATATTATGTAGCACTTTATAACTTTGTGGTTCCTGTTATCAATCTCAGCTATCGACATAACTAAATTGCTCCATTTACTGGAAGGCCTTTGTTTTGCAGCACATAAAAATGTTCCACGTTACTTATGCAGAACTAGCAGAGACACACTACATTTGTGGTACTGCTGGGAAAATGGAAAAAGGGCACAAGATCTTGTGTACTAAAATGCCAGTTAATAGTGAAGAGGCCAGGATCTTTATAGCTATTAGTGATGTGCTGGGTATTTTTGAAAGAGCTTGGCAGCCATTACTACAAGGCTATAAACTGTGCTACGAAGTCCAACATTGGCATTTTGAACATTGTTTATAAATGCTTATGCACTTGAGTAAGTGTGGGCTTTCATAGCTGGAGTTGATAATTCTAGAAGAAACTGCAGTGGACATCATCGGTGGCATGGGCAAAGTCTTCTTGGTGACAGTTTAGTTGTATCTGAAGTGTTAGCAGTTGGAAGTGCAGTATTTATATTGAGAGGGGTCTTCTGTGATTGACTCTGTGTGGGCTGAGATCGTATGGCTGGTGAGAGGGGCCCTGTTGCCTCTTGCTCAGGAGCTAGTACCTCCTGAAGGAAGTTTTTATATTGAGGCCCAGGCATTTTCAGTGGCACATCTTATCTTTGTATGGGATTCATGTATATTAACTATAATTGTCGCAAAATTTGATGGTGGGTGGTTCAATTCTAAATTCAATCATAGGCTTGTCATGCCTTCCTGTGTTGTATAGTTAAACATGCTGTGTAACCACGCTGTAAAGCCAATGACATAAATGCCATTTGCACCCACAAAATTTATTTGCGCAACAGGAAAAAGAATTGTCAGCTATCAGTCGCCATTAAATTTTGCAGTTACCAAGAGTTGGCTGGTCAAATTAAAAGATAATTTCAAGACAGTTGACATTGCAAGTTGTAAAGAAGTCCATAATAATGGTATAAAAAATTCAGGAAACCAGATCTATGCAGCCTAAGAGAACAAAAAAGCAGCATAGGGTTCTACCTAAAGAAGAATTTACATTGGTCCTAGTTTGGAAAATTGTTTTAAAATATCATTTCATTGCATTGCACAGTAAGTGGGAATTTCATATGGGTCTATGCAAATGGCTACTAATTATTGCACTTAAAGCCATGTAAAATAATGGTGGCATCTGCTCTCCAACCAAGGGACCACATGCTATCAACACATTTTGTGAGTGGGTTGTGGAAAACCTGTGCACTTAACAAATATACTAATTTTTGAACTATTTAAAAAAGGCCTTGCAAATTATGAAAGCACTGATCTATTAAAAACAACTTAAACTTCTTCCTAAATCAAGTTAGGTGATTAATGGTTAGACAGATGTGCACACGCACGCACGCACACACATACACGCATGTAATTCATTTACATGTGCCATAGGTTCCATATGAGAAGTTACCTAAGATATCTCTTACTCAATCCATATGGCAGTGCAGTTTGGAATCTGCTTTCCCTTCCCATATCAATTGAATCCAGAGAATCCAAAGCAGATACCTACACCTAGTTAGTTACTGGAGCACACTGGTACATAAGCATCACCAGCCTGCATGCCAATCTAGCATTTCCGGAGATTCTCCCAATACTCTGCACCAGCTCTAAGAAGTTTCGCTGGTGCTGCATCCAACACCATAATCCACTGTTATGTCATATTTACATCTCTCCTGTTCCTCACTGCCATTCCATGCGATCTTGTATAATCATTAACATAATTGTATAGTACCACTGAGTACACTAAAGCTAACAATTGGGGAAAAAAAAAGAAGAAAAAGATATTTCTCTCCCTAGATATTTTTACTTTTTCTACTACTTATAGTAAGCTGGGAAAGTATTGTATTTGACCCAAAAATTCAATGTACAAATTTCCCCGGAAATATATGTTTTGAGGCCTGCTAAATAAAAAAATTAGAAAAAGGTGTGTGTGTCTGTGTTTGTCTGTGAGCAGCATAACTCAAAAATGAAATGTGGGTTAAAAACCAAAGTAGGTATTTAACTTTAATATCTTTCAAGAATGTGGCAAAAAGATTTTGAAGAAAATTCCTCCATCCTAAACGACCTTATACATGGAACATTTTTTAAAAGTTTTGATTTTCTCAAAAATGGCTTTAACAATTATGATTAAAATGCTGTATGTTTAAGATATTTTTAAGGCAAATGAAATGTATGTTTTCAATTTTCTGACTATAGCCTTTGTAGTCCTGTTTACTCTTGATGACTTTTGCATGACTGGTAAACCATAAGAGATAGACCAAATCTCACATTTACAAAAAATGTTGTTGTTGTTAGCTAATGCTGGATTTCTGACAATGAAGTCATTAATCCTCTTGCTCTCCAATATTTTTCACTGATTAATGGTAGATCTTGTTAAAACACAATTATGTCCAACTGAACTGTTTTTTGGGTGAACCATTTTGGAGATTTTTTTTTTTGTGAGTTTTGCAATACTTAAACACTTTTTTATATCTTGACTGTGTAAAGAGAATAGAATTTCAAAGCTCTCATATAGCCAACCAGCTCTAAAAGATTTGACTATCGCTCAAAGCTACTGTATGCCTGTATTCCTATGTTTGCCTTGCACCTACAAGAAAATTACCAGTAAGATAATTTATACAAATGTTGTTAGCTAATGCTGGATTTCTGACAATGAAGTCATTAATCCTCTTGCTCTCCAATATTTTTCACTGATGGATGGTGCGCTAGAAGTGGCCGGGCATATTTGAAGGTGGTCTCGGTCCATTTCCTCTTGCAGATCACATAGAGGACAGAGTGGTGAAGAATATATCCCAATTCTGTTTAAATGTTTTGCCAGACAATCATGTTCTGTAATCAACCTGAAGGTTGCAACTGCTGTTTTTCAAGGATACTCGGAATTACTGTTTGAATGTTTGGTAGTTCCCATCTTTTATTTTTTGATTTTTCATAGTAATATTTTGTAATAACTTTTTTGAATTCAGAGTGGACTAATCTTTTAGCTGCATAAAATGGTAGATTAACTATAGATTTCTGGACATTGCCGGTACCCTTTTTAGCAAGAAAATCAGTTTTCTCATTACCACTCAGTCCACAGTGAGCTGATATCCATTGGAAGACTAGGTGTTTTTGAAGTACTGTTAGATGGGTAAGGATGTTCCAACATTCTATAATTGTTTGGTTTTTTGGTGACAACTTAGAAGTAATGCTATAATTGCTGCCCTGGAATCTGAGAGAATAACTACTTGCTGAAAATGTGAAATTCTATACAAGAGATTTTGTAGGGCCATTCAAATTGCTTCAATTTCGCCATCAAAGTTAGTAGTTCCATAACTTAAAGATTGTAATAGGAAAAGAGGTGACATGTGACTCCAGCACCTGCTCCATCTTTGTTTGATATAAATGATCCATCAGTATAAATATGGAGCCACTCATGTTCTGGAAATCTAGTATGGATTGTCTCTAATGCCAATAATTTTAGAACACTAATTGGAGTATCACTTTTCTTAACTTCTTCTGTCAGGTGTAAGTAATATGTGCTGTCTAATGTTTGTGTCGGATTGACTTTAGATATGAAGTTTTCCTTTGAGTTAGAAAGGTATACATTCTTCTTGGTGTCTTGAATTTTGGAAAGAAAGCTCTCCTGAGTGTTTAGTGTATGTGTAAAATTTCTCTTGTGCCATGTATTGAATGGGAGTCTGATCAACTTTTCGTGTTGAATAAGAGCCGCTTTTTCTATGTCATATTCAATGGGATATTGGTTGGTTAGTATTTCCATAGCTGCTATTGGTGTGGTTTTGATAGCACCTATAATTAGTCTCAGACTTTGGTTTTGAAAGATTTGAATTTTTTTTGTGTTTGCTGTTAGAACTTCGCTGCAGTAAGTAAATAATGGCTTTATGTATGTTGTGTTAAGAGTTGCTCTGGAACATCCCCACTTCATTCCTGTTAGACGTTTTAACAGTGAAAGGCGCCTCTCTGCTCTTAGTATTACATTTTCTATTTGTTTGGTCCATGTAAGTTTGGTATCAAATGTAACTCCTAAATACTTTGCTTCCTTTGTTTCTGGTAATTGTTGACCCTCAAAATTTTTAGTGGTTTTTTTCTTAGTGAAAAGATTTAAAGTTTGACTTTGTTGTATTAACAGTCATTAAATTTTCTGTGGTCCACTTTTGTAGGTTGTTTAAGGATTGTTGCATGACTTTTTCTAGTTCTGTACTTTTGTTTTTTTTGGTTTTGAAGTCCACATTACTAAGTCATCAGCAAATAGTGCACACTTCACACCTGATTCTTGTATTTGTTGTGATTAGTATTTTAAGGTGGTTTTAGCTTTTTAAGTCTTAGAAGGTTAAGTTTTTACCAGTTTTAACTTTTAGCTGTTTTAACTCACGTTTTAGTACTTTTAACTTTCACGTTTTAACTTTTTAAGGGTAAGCTTTTACGAATTTGGTTGTTTTATTTTCGGACTTCGGGCCCTAATGACCTAGTTGTCGACGGGCCCTTAAACCCAACTCACTCACTCACTTATATTTGTTGTGGCAGATTGTTAATAAATATATTAAAAAGTGTTGTGCTGAGCACTGCGCCTTGTGGTAACCCACGGTGTACTTGTTTGTATTTTGATATATTTCTTCCATATCTAGTAGCAATAAAGCGTTGTGTTAGAAAATGGCATAGCCATGAAAACATTGGACCTTGTATCCCTATTTTCTTTTTACTTTCTTTAGCAGTTTTGTTCTGCATATAGAATCATATGCACTTTGGAAATCAATAAAAACTCATAAATTATCTTCTTTTCTATTGAAAGAGTCTGATTTCTTGACTGAGAAGTAAGACTTGTTTATTTGTGGAGTGGAACTCTCTGAATCCAGCTTGACATGGGGAAATTAAATTTTGGGATTCTAGAAACCAATTTAACCTATTTGACACCATTCTTTCCATCACTTTTGCTATTATGCTAGTAAGAGCTATTGGCCTATAATTTTTTATTTCTGATGCTGTCTTATCTTCAAGAGTGGGACAATTATTGCTTTTCACCATTTGGCAGGTACAGTGGTGTTGCAGGATAGATTGTAGAGTTTTAGTAGTTGTTGTTTTGCTGTTTTTTCCAAGGTTTTTTATGAACTCTGAATGTATGTGATCTGGTCCAGGAGACTTTTTGATTTTTAGATTATTAATTGCAATGTTCAGTTCTTGTATATTAAAATGTTGATAAAAGATATTGTATTGAATGTTAGGATCACATTCTCTTTCTTGTTTCAAATCTTTCTTAAATTCTTTAGGTTCCTTTTTATTATTTCTTGTTACTTTATGTGAATTAGCATAATATTTATTGAATGTTTCGGCTATGGCTGCATCATTTGTTAATATTTTATTGTTGTGTATGATAGGTGTGCTGTTGCTTTCTCTCCTGTCCTTGACATTTTTTATGAACTTATGGGCTTTATTGCCATCTGTCCTATAATCCATTTTTTCTAAGAAATTATCAAAGTGATTCTTTTTAGCTGTATTAATTTCTTTTTTTAGTGAGGCACATTTCTTTCGCCATATTTGTGTATCTGATATGTTTTTTGTTTGTTCAGCTGTATTTCCAGCTATATCCCTTTGCTTTTTCAGTTCTTCTAACTGGGGGTTGCAAAAGGGTTTGAAATTGTTTATTCTTCCACGAGGAATATATTTTTTTGCAGTTTCTAGGATGACTTTACAGAAATTTTTGTTTATATGATCTGGGTGGTCATGTAGCTGTGAGTTTGTTTGTTCTTTAAATTTATGTTCTACTTCAGTTTTGTATTTGTTCCAATCTTCTTTTTTGAAGTTCCAATACAGATTTCTGTGATTTTGACTGTTGTTTGTCTTATCTAGTTTTATATCAGCAATTACTGCTCTGTGACCAGAGCTTGGGTCTTCTATAACTGTTTTTTTTAATTTTTGAAACAACATCTGTTGTAGCTAACAAGAGGTCTGGGTTACCACCTACTCCAGAGTAATGTATGAAGGTTTTGGGATCTTCTTTATCATAAATCAGTTCAAAGGTTGTGGTATTCAAAAGTTCTTCCACTATCTGCCCTGTAGAATCCACTTTTTCATAACCCCATCTTTTGGAATGGGCATTGAAATCCCCAATTATGATTGTTTTATTTAATTGTTCAATAAGTGAGAGATCTGGTTCATTCCTGGGAGGATTGTAAATACTGTATAAATGAAGGTGTGTTTTATTATCCCAAAAATTTAGCTTTATTAATTCAGATTTATCTGTGTTATCCATTTCTTTAACAATTTGAAAGGAGTATTTAATATCATTTTTGACTCCAACTAATATTCCACTACTTATCTGTCTATTTTTGGGTAGTAGGTGTAGTAAAAATCCAGTAAAATTGAAGTATTTAAGTTGATCATTTGTTAGATTTGCTTCTTGTATGACAAATATATCTATGTTATAGTCAAATACAATTTTATTCAATTCTATTCTTTTTGTTTGGGTGAGACCACCTGCATTCCATTGTAGAATTCTGATGTTAGATCTTCTATTTATACAAAGTTTTCGTTCTCGAGAAGTAGTCCCCGCCCGGAGATCCGAATGGGGGACTATTTTAACTCCGGAACATTTTACCCCTCGTCATATTTCATAATTTGATATTGAAGAGAGCAATAGCAGTAATAGTAACCGTTTTTTAGAGAGCACCATATTTTTATGTTTTGGCAGTCACATCGCTCTCTCACAACCCCCAGAATGTCTGGAGGACCACACCTGTCGTTGGCTTATGGGTCTCACCGACCTGACCAGGAGAATTATCAAAATAAATTCACCAATCATATCCTCTGTTTACGAATCAGAGGATGTATACATCCCATGACAGGTCAGCATGTTAGGGGTTAAGAGTTTAGAAAGAAATTAGAGAAATGGAGAGGTTGCAAAAATAAAGACTCCCTAGCCCTCAGGAACCCTAATAGTATCGGGGTCGGAAGAGAACAAGAGATGACCAAGGTAAGGTCAGATAGAAAAGCTACAGTGAGGAGCAAAACACCAGTAAGTGGAAGTAATGTTCTTCTCAGCTTGGGTACCTTGTGGTCGCCATTCACATATCCCCTAGATGGAGACCCCTGAGAAAGTACATGTGATGTAAATACCAAGAAGGTGGGAAACCCTATTCTCACTCAAAATTGCAAATTTGGGCAACTTGCACATTGTACCATTTCACACTACCATGAAAAAAATTAATTCATGAAATACATGACCTGAAATAACTATGAAATCGTAAGCTCATGCAGTTGTGCAGTATGTAGATAATGTTAAATGGAAATATACAGTACCTTTACTACAGAACTTGGCCAATAGGCACACAGTCCTTCTCCCAGTCACACATGCGTGAACCTCAAATCAAATCTCAAATACCATTAACAATTATCAGAATAAATACAAAACATGCCCTATCACAGCAGACGTTGGAGATGCCATCCATCTGCGTCAATAAATCTACAGTATCTTCTGAGGAAATTTTCATTTACACGCATTAGTTCAGTTTCCATTATAATGTTAATTTCTCTGCTGATATTTTGTTTTAATTTTGTCTTGTGCAAGACAAAAAGAAAAGATTTCGTGCCAGGGACAAAAAATGTAAAAACAAATGTTTATCTAGACAAACATGAAGAAGATATAGGAATAAGAGTTTGTAAGAATAGTTAGTACAAGAGTAGAGAAAGTCATGTGAGTGCAACACATATTTTTGGGATGTAAAACTAGATTTGGCATTAAATATTTTTTAAAGGAGTGGAAGGACTTGTTTAAGCATTAATACATAATCTCAAACTTTTAAGAGCTTAGAATTGGTAGTTATTAACAACAGCATATTAAAAACTGTGTTTCAGGTTGTGAATCTCTGCAGCCTTCA
Source organism: Tenodera sinensis (assembly GCA_030765045.1). Lineage (NCBI taxonomy): Eukaryota > Metazoa > Arthropoda > Insecta > Mantodea > Mantidae > Tenodera > Tenodera sinensis. The sequence continues at coordinate 31,530,775 of CM060967.1, forward strand.
TCCTTGCAGATAGCACTATGTGAATCAGCATTTTAAGGAAAAGGCAGAGACAGATTTCTTATAAGTAAAACAAAAGGCTGGGTGTACCGTTAGCGTAATGAACTGAAATTGAATTCCTGCTACAATATTTTTTTGAAGTTATCTTCAGGCTGGTAAGTGGAATTTTTCTTAACATTTATTGACTGAAATAAGTGTTGCAGAATGATGTAGGTTGGTTCACATTAACCTAAGATGGGAAACAAGTAAAGGGAATGAAAACAGTGTGCAACATTTTGATTCAGAATATACCAGGAACACAGGAATTCAGCATATAGAATGATCATATCATTAGCAAAATTAAAAGTTAATTTTGTACTCGCACGTTGACATGAAATTTTTTTGCAACTGATCAATGATATCCTTTTTTTCATCTGCCAATGTAATGCAGGTTAGTCAACATTAAAGCTTGATAATGTAAATATTTTCTAAATGCAGAGCCATTACTCTCTGTCCACCAACTCCCAATCCCTGGCAGGAATGCAACAGGTTCATACGTAAGTAAATCTAGGTACGCATTGATATCTGAAGCTGATGCACAAATTGTTGCATTCCTGCCAGGAACCATGAGCTGGTTGACACACTGTATTTGTGATTCCTCTTTCCAAAGCTTACTACAGGGCATCATTGCTTATTAGTAGCATAAATTACAGATGTGTTACGTTGTCATTTGTTATTCTCCAGTGCTCAATGAATTTGAGGACAGAACTTTTTTCCCCTAGCTTGCAACTTAGAAGAGCTCTAGCGATTGTACAGGTCACGGCTGCCTTAATAATTCCTATAGTAAAGAATCTTAATATATACAATATGCTTTATCTTCTTTTTTGGAAGTTTGAAAACAGTGTTATAATATTCAATTTTAACCAAAAATGTAAGTTGATTAATAACACTATTCAACACTTACTTATAATTTACTGGAATATGTTTCGGTGGCAAACTTTCCTCCATTATCAACCGGACATTGACAAAATATGTTCTGGTAAATTATAAGTGTTGTATAGTGTTATTAATCGACTTAACCTTTTGGTTGAAAATAATATGCTTTTCCTGGGAATGGAAACAAAAATGTTAAAACTCGACCAATCTTTTTTCAGTATTCAGTGAAGCTTTGGTTAATTGTGAATGGTTGCATTGTAATACATGTATTTTAAGAGCTTTATGCGAGCTGCTCTAACCACTGATCTACCATGGCAACTTGCCAGTATTAAAAATAAACCCCTAGCGCAACAGCCTAGGAAGGACCAAGCCTTGCTGCCCAGCCACTGCATCTCCCATCTATGCCCAATACAGGCATCATTGGTGGGGAGCAGTACTGGAGGATGGTCGGCGCCCCGAGCCCTCCCAGCCAGTTTTACAGCCTTCACAACCTGGGGCCAGTACTTTTCCATCAAGTAGCTCCTCAATTGATCCTCCCAGGACTTATGAGGCTGACTTCACCCCATGCCAGACCTCCCAGCGAAAGAAAACTCCCCCTGCTGGTACTGAGGTTCGAACCCGGGTCCTCCGCACCAGAGGTATGCACGCTACCAACTGCGCTGTGGAGGGCTTGCCAGTTTTCCCTAACTGATTTGTATTTTCCTGGGAATCTTACATCTGAGATAGGTACCCCAAGGGTAATTTACAGTTGTAAGTACTTTGGGTTTTATTAAATAACCTTTAGATGGTAACTTATATAATACCAACCAACTTGCTGATGGTTTTAAACACACAAGCTGTGTGTGGGCAATGTTTGAGAGGTAGAATCGGGACTGAGAAATTCAGTGCCATAGCTGGGATATGAGCCACAGATCCCCTGCTTCATGTGCGGCTTCTCTAACCACTGAGCTGCGTTGCCCACACACAGCTTGTGTTTAAAACCATCAGTAAGTTAGTTGAAGTAAAATAACATGTATTTTAATTTTATCGGTCTTATTCTGGCCTCCATTTCTAGTTATTGTGAACCAGCCTTAACCTGTGCCATCAGCAAGAGTAATCTATTTGAATAACTGTTGAAGCAGCCAAAATTTATAGAATTGTGTTCATTCTATAAATTTTAGTGGTTTTCTGTCATGTTACCCTTTATGATCTTATTCACCTAACATTCCTGAATAGGTGTTAAACAATTCATTGATTTTTGTATGTTTGGAAATAATAGCTATGAGGGCCATTCTATAATTCCTTAGAAAAAGATAGAAAAGTAAGTTATGGTAGAGTTTTTTTCAACATCATATCCATTTAGCTCTGTATCAAAAATAATTAAATCAAGCTCTACATTGAGACTTCAAATGTAACTGCTTGCTCATGTGAACTAGGGGTTCTTGGTCTGAGGGTAATACATAACACGAGCAGGTAAAATTATACGAAATGGTGTGACCAAGGATGCTTTTGAAATAAAGTCAAGATTTCACCAAAGATTCCTTTTATTCAGTTTAGGATGAATTATTTAGCAAAGCAATTATTTTTAACAGGTTTTTGGAACTGGTGTCTGAAACTATTCGCATATTAACTTCACTAAAAAGCTTTTTCAGATCGATTCGCTTCCTAAGCTTTCTTGTGTGTCCTTTACAAGAGTGTATAAAAAAGTAACGGGAATTATTTTTTTCTGTTTAAACATGCGCTCGTCAAAATTCACCAATTGTGGTAACAGAGAGGTCTGACCTTGACTGAGGCTGAGATAGGCGCTGTTCAGTTTGTCTGAGAGAGTCATTGTGTAAACATGTGTTTCAGTGTGACCCGTCGTGAATTTCAAGTTAGAACAACGAGCGGCAATTCGGTTTTGTGTTCTTCTGAAAAAATGTGGAACTGAAACGCTGTAAATGATACAGGAAGCATATAGAGACCAAGCTTTATCAAAAACACATGTTTTTGAATGACGTAACAAATTTCAAGATAGTGAAAAAAGTCTTGGAGATGCTCCACATTCAGGACGGCCCTCCACTTCAAAAACTGAGGTGAACTGCAACACCACTGATGTCCTGTTGCAAGAAGACAGACGCTTAACGATAGCGAAGATAGCAGATATTATGCACATTTCCTATGGGTCAGTTGAAGACATAATTCGTAATGATTTGGGCTACAGAAAAGTGGCAGCAAAATGGATTCCATGAGTGCTTAATGAGGAACAAATGTGTCATTGGGTCATGACCTGCCATCAGTGGATTAACCCAAGGCCAAAAAAAAGCAAAGGTGCAAGTTATGCATCTTGTGTTTTTCGACAAAATTGGGGTAAGTTATGACCATGTGGTTCCTAAAGACACCACAGTAACTGCTCAATACTACGTAACATCCTTAAAGGACCACTCAAGAGGAAAACGGCTGCAAAGAGACCAGAACTTGCTACCAATGGATGGATCCTCCATCAGGACAACGCCCCGGCTCATCGAGCCATAGCAACACAAGGGGCAATCACTCAACTAGGTATTGAAGTCATGCCCCACCCACCATATTCACTGTATCTAGCACCCTGCAATTTCTCCCTGTTTCCACAAGTGAAAAAACATCTTCGTGGGTGCCATTTTCAAACCGATACAGAACTAAATAGTGTTATTTCGGGTATACTGAACAGGATGTCAAACAAGGGCTTCTCTGAGTGTTTTGAAAAGTGGATAGAACATTGGAACCAGTGTGTAATGTCAGAAGGAGATTATTTTGAAAACTTTAATTAAATTTGAATAAAAGGAAATCGTGGTGTCCGAGAAAAACTTTTTTTCCCATTACTTTTTGATTCACCCTCGTAGGACATTAAACTTGACTTCTTCATGCAAATTTGTATCCATGGAAATCCATTATGCACAATTTTTTATATGCCATCACTCACATATTGGTTCTTTTCACTTCGTATTTCAAAAGTATTCATGCATTTTTATTTGCAATCATTTTCTGTTTCGTTTTACCTGTAAATCTTTTTCTTCTCATGTGACGCTATCTCACACACATACTGAAGTAGTTTGACTATGGATTCCAATTGGTTACCAAGCTTAGCAGCAATTGGTTTTCTTTTCTTCCTCACAATTTCAATGGAATTAATGCTGGCTATGCTGTCATGTTTACAGGCCAAGAGGATTTGGATGTAATATTTATGCAAACAAAATAAAATGTAGCATATTTAACATCAGTTAATACAGTATTAGCAAATATTAAATTTTTATAATAAATATCAGCATGAACCGACAACGGTCCATTTTTCAAGAATCATGTAAATATTCTGGGTGTACAATTTCCCTTGTAGCTCGATACACATTTCCAAGCATTTCTCCAACTATTTTAAACTATCCAAAGAATAGGATTTTGGAAGATCCTCAGAATAGGTGTCTGTTTGGGAGATGATCTCATTACACATGAATCATTTTCAAAGTTTTTCAAGTTTGGAAATAAAAAGGATCATTGGGCCAAATCAAGTGAATTTGGTGGATGTAATAATTCAAACTTAATTCAACTATTTTCACCATCAAAACTGCACAGGTTTGCTCCTGTGCATTGTATTGATGGAAGAGAATCTTTTTCTTTGCCAGATGAGGAGGTTTCTTTCTTTATTTCTTCTCTCAACCGGAGAAATAATGATGCGTAATACTCTCCATTTATTGTTTTTCCTTTCTGCAAATAATTGATGTAGATGATTCCATGTACATCCCAAAAAATTGAGGCCATCACCTGGTTGACCAATTTCACCAACTTTGTCTTTGGAACCGGTTCACCTTTAAGAACTCACTGTTTTGGCTATACTTTTGTCTCTGAAGTGTAGTAATGTATTCATATTTTGTTCACAGTTGCATATTAATGCAAAAACTCATTAGGATTTCAACAGAATAGTGCCAAATCAGTCTCTGACTGTCACACGATTGCCTTTATTCTGAATTGAGAACAAATGTGGTAGGTACTCACCTTGCCAAGATCTTTGTCGGACCTAATTTTTGGTGCAAAACTGAAAACACTGTTATGATATGTCTGTGGCCTCTACTATTTTGCAAACTTAGATTCGTCAATCCTCAAAACCATATTGTGGATTTTGTCACTCATTTTGGAGGAACTCACTTCCACTGGACATCCCGAATGATGTTCATTTGTGGATGCATGGCCATGTTTAAACTCATTTCCCCATTGAAAACTTGTAAACACAGGAGCATATATGCCATGAACTTCACTCAGATCTGAGAGTTACAAGCCACAGCATCCTAAATAATAAAGTTTAAAATCTGGGTGATTTTTGTTTGTTATGGTAGGGAAAGAGAGAGAAAAGATTTCTTTCTTGCACTAATGTTCATAATTTTTAAAGGTAAGTTTTAATATTTAGCCAACAAACAAAAGTTTCCTCTCATATTTGAGTCCAGATGGACCCGTGGTTTCTGACATTATGCAGCATTAGATACAATAAAATGAAAATATGTGCAATTTCAGTTGTCGGTAACAGTCAGTGTTAATACACTTCAGATTTACACTCAACTGAGGTATTAATCTGTGATTAGGCACGAAGCAGTATACAACCTGTGACATAATCAAAGTAGACTTTGCTTCTCCTTATGAGTCAACTTTAAATATGAGAATTATGTTCAAGGGCAGCATATTAGCTCCATTTGCAATTGTCATTTGCAATGAGTGAGTTGCATTATAGTCACATGTAACATTTTGCTTCTTCACCCCAAATACAGCACCATTACATCCTTTGGTGCCGGTTTTTGGAACTATTTTTTCTTCCCAGCTCTATTTGTCTGAAATGTATGTACACCAAATTTCAATTTATTTGTCCTCACTGTTTATTATGATTTCACAAACACCTCACCTTCAATTATAGCCACTTTGTATGTTTTATTGGTCAAGGGTAATCTTATTACTGTTATTTGTCTAGAGAAAATGAAAACTCAAATAATATTTCTCGACTGGGTGTGCAAAAGCAGTTAAGTTAAAAAAATATCGAAAATGAGTTATCCAGAGCATTTGATGCAATTTTGTGTGCTCTACCTGTGTGTCTATTCGGTTAAGTTATATTACTTATAATAGCTGAGTAACATGAGTGTGCAAAAGGAGGCATGTCACGAAGTCATCAGTTGTGTGTGTGCTAAGGTGGTTAAGTCACTCACCAGCAGTGCAAAGTTGGTTAATTCAGTAATAGAGCTGACTTAATGTACTATGCACTCCAAATTTAAATGACTTATCCAACTTGACACTACACCTATCTGGTGACCAAGTATTTATTTTCATTGCTAATATGAAGATTGAGTAATGCAAAACAACTAACTGACTTGTCAACAATACACATGAAAAAAACAAAGTAATGCAACTCTGTATACCATTTGAGTTAAAAACAAGAGAAACCAGTTACTATCTTGTGTCACTTTAACTACTTATAAGAAGAATATTTAAATGCTAATCCTGGACATGTTGGTAGGAGGATATACAAAACTATTTTTGATCTTGAACTACAGAAACCAAAAGTGGATGCATATCAGACTGTGATAGACTTAAGCTGTAGATACAGATCCCTTAAGGCGATAAATACTAGAGTTGGAGAGTAAGAAATGTACCCCAGAAAAGATTGACCTGGCAAATTGGGCACTCCATCAATTGCCCTCTAGTTGTTAATCATCCAGGAGTCATTCTCTGAAGATACCCAATGCAGTCTTGGTCGAAACGTCAGAAAATTCGTCCACTGGAGCATGACCTTCAAGCCCGAAATCTACCATGTATTGGATAAAAGATCATTTGGAGGGACATGAAGTGGCTCTGTTTTCAAAAGGTTTCCTTCTGGCAATTATTTCTCAAGTACAAGTTGAGGAAAGATGATTTCAAATTTGCCAGTTTTCTCAGAAGAGGGAATAAATCTGGAGGTATGAAACCTTTAAGAAGTATTCTGGTCCAAATACACTAAACCTATCAAAATAGGACTTACTGGACCTACTTTCACTTATCTCAGCCACATTCTAGGAATTCTAGAGCATTGAATATCTGAAAGTGCTCTCAGGATACTTCCAAATACTGATACTAATGACGATGTTGAGTGAAGAATGTATTTTTATTATTCATTATATTTTGGATGGTGAAAATAATTTCATGGAAATTTAAAGAAAGTGTATAACAATAAAGTCATAATAATAAATTGTCTTGTTTCTTTAGTGTTATATTTTGCAAGTTCATTAAATTTAACAACCTTTTATAAATAGCTAAAAAATATTTACTGTGTGATTATAACGTATTATTTTCAAATACTACAGTAATATCGGGGTTGTCTGCTTAGTGCGGTGGTAGTGCTTCTGTTTACCAAGCGAGAGACCAAGGTTCGATTCCTGGCACCAGCGGGGGGGGGATTTTCTTCCACCTGGAGACCTGGCATGGAGTGCACTCAGTCTTGTTTGGTCCCTGAAAGACCAATCGAGGAGCTACTTGATTGAAAAGTTGGGTCCTGATTGCGTAGACTGCATAACCGGCCTAGAGGAACTGGTGTGCTGAGCACCAGTACCGCACTACACTCTTGACGCCTGTGGTAGCTAGAGGTGGGGGCCGCAGTGGCTAGGTGGTAAGGGCTGTTGTGCCTTGGGTAACTATGATTACTACAGTAATATGTCTTGTTTCATTATCCTTGTACTATTTTTATGCTGTCATTATCTCAGGTTCTGTTAAATGTGAATTGTATATAAATATGGTGGTATTTTATCCCCATGGGAACTACAAGAATTGATTACATACTCTAAATACAGTTTCATTGTATATTCTACTGACAAACAATAAATCTTCCGCTGAAACCATTAATATAACACTTGTGTGGGAGTGAATATGTCAAAATGCACTGTAAAAAGTTACGTAAGTCATGCATCCACCCTCCAACCCTTCAGATAATCCTCAGATAAGGGCTAAAGATTTATAGGAATTAAAGCAACCTGATGTATATATTTACAGTATTAACCAACAAATATTTTTTTGCAAAATTTGTAGAATTTTGGCGCATAAGGGATTTGATAAGTTGATTGTAATCTTTTAGTTTTTCTCATTATGAGGTTTTCTGACTTAACCGCTTTTGCACACCCAGTCGAGATTTGAATAATGCAAGGTGGAATCAGAACTGAAACATTCAATGCCACAGCCAGAATTTGAACCATGGATCTTCCCTTTAAGCATGGCTGCTCCTTAGTGTAGGTGGTAATTAAAGTGGTCAAAATTTCTATGTATTTTGTTTCATTTTGTTCTCCAATGTTTAAATAACCAATCCTGGAAGTGTCATTTCAACATTCATTCCTTCAGAAAATGTCTAAAATTCAACTAAATGCCCAAATTGACATGCTCCCTTAGTGACAGAAATTACCATTATGAGTGATTTCATACCTTTGTTTATGTGCATGGACAGGCAAGCATGCACAGAGAGGGAAAAGAATAAGGAGAGCTTCAGATGATGCCCAGGATGACTCTCAGTATTCATATGGAGGTTTTTAAAGTTAGGAGCAAGAAAGCTCTTCTATTGTCACATAAACTTCAACTTTGTGTTTCATTTTCCGAAAGTTTCATTTTTCAAAATGTATGTACCATTTTCTCACAAACTGATAGTTTCTTAAAATGTGAGAACTAACCTCCACACATTTTGTAATACTTGGCATTAATGTCTAAATGAGTCTATGGCTCCATGTACTTTATGCATGTACGTGTAAGATATATTCTTTGAACATACGAGCACAACTGTTTTAAATACAGAATTAACTTCTAAGCAGCTATGCATGCAGGAACAAATAGGAGAAGACTAATGTATGCTTTTATTTACATGAGGGGTAATGAAGGGGAAACAGGGTATAGAAAGTGTATTGCATGTTTGTTCTCTACTCTCAGCTCAGGCTCAGTTTTCTTAAAAAAGTAAGGATTGCTAGGTTTGCTAATAGACCCCTCTTGTGGAAAGTAAGCAAGTTTTGATTGTCACTACAGTTTATCATATAAGCATGACACTCACAAATACAAAATGAGTTATGCTGGTTTGGGAGATAGAACTGGAACTTAAAAATTCAATGCCACAGCTGGGATTTGAACCACAGACGCTCCACCTACTAGGTGGGTGCTCTAACCATTAAGCTACTGTGGCAGCCTGCCAGAATGACACTGAATTCGGGACGTAAAGTACTTGCACTTTACCATTGGGGTAATTGTCTCTGATGTGAGACTGCCTTAGTGGTTTACCAGGAAAAATACGAACTGGTTTGAGAATTCAGTGTCATTCTGGCATGTTCTCACAGTAGCTTAATGGTTAGTGCACCCGCCTAGTAAGCGGAGGGTTTGTGGTTCAAATCCCAGCTGTGGCATTGAATTTTTAAGTTCCAGTTCTACCTCTCAAACATTGCCCACACGTGGGTTGTGTGTTTAAAAACACCAACAGTAAGTTTATTGACGTAAATAAGTAATAATTATGCTGGCTTGGTTTTAATGTTCTAAATCTTATTTTGCATAGTGAATGAAACCCAAGATGGAGCCATTAGCTGAGCTCACAGATGTATTGCGGCGATGGGAAGAAGAACACCAGACACCAAATTATGATCCAATGCCTGCTCTGACAAGGTAAGTGCACAACCCAATAGTTTTGGACAAAATTATGCTTCCCACTTTTTCCTCATATATTCTGCTGCTTTCTCAAACACTCCGCAGAGAAATGCATGTTGCATTCAGTGCATTTTAGTGCTAATACATGTTTGTGGCTTCCCAGGTAAAGCTTTGTTGTAGGTGGTTTAGACACAGATGTCTCTGTAAGTGTGTCTCAAAACTGAGAAGTTTGTAGATACTGGTTTTAGTATCTTCCTTTCATAGAAGTTTGAAAACAGTGTTGTTATAATCAATTTAATTTAAAAGGTGAGTCAATAACACTAAACAACACTTACAGTTCCAAACAAAGTATTTGCGTCAAACTTCAGGTTTAGCAATGGGCAACCCTCTCTCATCATTCTTAGCAGATATTTACAGGAGTTCATTAGAAATAAGGATCACAAAAGGTTTCCCATGGATGTTCAAACTCTGGCAGCGATACATAGATGATATATTTGCAATAGTTCCAAAAAGACACATCAGTGATGCATTAAAACTTCTAAACATAGAAGACAAAAGCATAAATTTCACAGTGGAAGTGGAAAAATATGTTAAATTACCATTTTTAGATCTAAAATTAATCAAAAAGAAGGATAGAATAAATTTCGGTATTCACAGAAAACCAACGCAGACGGACAACTACATAAAAGCTAATAGTTACAATCCAAGAAGCCACAAACAAGCAATCTTCAATAGTTTAACACATAGATTGGTGAACATCCCTCTTCCAGCAGAAGAATACAAAACAGAATATTACAAAATAATTCAAATAGCACAAAAAAACGGCTTCCCCAAAGAATTAGTAGATAAAAAAGTAAAACGAGCAGAAAAGAAGAAAATACTAAATGAAACTACAACTCTCACAGCAGCAGAAACAAAAATGACATTCAAAAAATTCACATATCATCCATCGGCCTTTGATACATTTAAAAAAGTGTTCAAGGAATACAACATTCAGCTAGCACCAGTAAACCATTACTCCATAAAAAAACCTGCTACTTTCAAACATCAAAGATGCTATTCCACCTAACAAAAAATCTGGCATATACCAAATTGAATGCAGTGATTGTAATGAAGTATACATAGGAAAAACCAAAAGAAATTTAAAATTAGATCCAAGGAACATGTTAGGAATATCAAGAGTAAACAGTTAGAAAAATTAGCAGTTGCCTTTCACGTTTGGACAAAAAATCATGACATAAAGCCAGAACCAAAACTTCTCAAACACATAACCAGAAAACAAGAACTGTCCACATGGAAACAAATCTTCATTTTAAAAAATATAAACCGAGTATTTAATTTCGACATTCCCCAGAAAGATATTTTCAGCAAGTTCCTTGAACCATTAACAGAAGAAACATCAGAAGAAGCATCGCCATCGGCACCATGAAATGCCATGGAAACCCAGTTATTGTCCGGTTGATAATGGAGGAAAGTTAACCTCCGAAACGCGTTCCGGAAAATAATAATGTTAGTGTTGTTTAGTGTTATTAATTGACTCACCTTTTAAATTAAACTGGTTTTAGTATTTAACCTTTGAGTGAAAATCCATGTATGGATATCCTGTCCAGATCCTCACGAGTGAATTCCCATGGGTCTGCAGTAATAGAGCCATTGTGGTCAGTTCTTCTCATCAAATAATACAGATAAGCTGCCAGCAGCTGATAGGAAATATTCTTCTGGATGGTGGTCAGTAAGTCCCCAAATTTGCTTTGTCTGGAATTCCTCTTGCAGTTTTCATCAGTGATACAACAAACCTAGCAACATTTGTAACTAGTAAGACAGATTTTATTTCATTTTCCGACATAATGGCAAGAAAGAAAGGATTGATGCACAAATAAATTGAAACTTTGTTGAACAAAAGGGATAATGTACAATTGTGTGTTCATTAATAATGAATATGATATATGCGAAAGTTGGTGTGTAAGTGCATGTGACAGTGAGTGACAGAAGTGACACTGCAGACAGCTTTGCACCTACTTGGGCAGAGGTAAGTAATTTTGATCCTGGCCTCATGTCTACCATACCAGTGCACAATATCCAGCAGGGACCAATACTTCTTTCTCATTTTGATGAAAATACTCTTCCCATAGAATTTTTTTGCCTATTTTGCATGATGAAGTTATGTCAATAATTACTAAGAAATGGCCTGCATTTCTGAGCCTCCCCTTCAGTCAGATATCTGTTACAAAATATATCACATTAAAGAACATTTGGGAAAAGAGTGCACTTCCTTGAACATTATAATTTGTCGTGCATTTACTTCCCTGTATAATAATATCCAGATAAAAGAAAAAGCTTCAAATTGCATATCAAACTTTAGGTACCCTGCCACAACTAGGTGCAACCTCACATTCTATAAACATTATTATTTATTGTCATTACTGTTATAAATGAAAGCATTGCATATCATTATGTGAATATTTAGTTCTTTTACAGTGCATGACTTATGGTGAATATATCTACTGTATTATGGTCCTTCCCTTTATAGACATATTTTAATCTATGGTATCTAATAAGTTGAACACAGATTACAAATGTATATCTAACTTTATTTTAATGTAAATACAAAATTTAATTATTGATATACCCTCTATCAAAGTACTATGTACAGAATTGATTTAAAGGATTAAATAAATAAAACCATGTTTCACAAACTGAAAAATCTAATGTGTTGCACTCACATGATGTTCTCCACTCTTGTACCAACCATTCTTACAAACTCTTATACCATTGTAAGTCACCATTAAGGTACTAAAGTAAGAACAAATTAGAAACTAAAAACTTCACTTATCTTAGTAATGTTGTTGTTGTTGTTATTAGCTAATGCTGGATTTCTGACAATGAAGTCATCAATCCTCTTGCTCTCCAATATTTTTCACTGATGGATGGGGCATTAGAAGTGGCCGAGCATATTTGAAGGTGGTCTCGATCCATTTCCTCTTGCATATCTTAGTAATGTTGTAAGTTATTTTTTCAACCACTGAGTTTCAAGTTGTCTCCTACTAATTCTCAAAGCTATACAAACAAATTTGTTACCAAAGCTTGTTGCTTCACTGTTAATAGCTTCAATTTCCTTAATTCACCATTAAGGTATGTTATCTCCGAGTAAATTGAGATCTCCTTGTGTGGTTTACCGGGAATAATGTGAGTGAGTTGGAGAACTTAATGTCATATCAGCATGTTGGCCATATAGCTTAGTGGTTAGAGCAGCCGGACGGTAACCGGTAGATCCGTGGTTGAAATCCCGGTCATGGTATTCAACTTTTCAATCATGTCCTAGACATGGCTATTGTGTGAAAAAACATTAATTACATTAAATGACCTCACAAACGATGTTCCATTTCACAAAAATTTCAAGTTGTCCGAATCTTACACAAATAACAAGGAATATCTCTGAAATGGTTCACTCTACAAAAAAATTTATTTAGACATAAATTGTGTGCTTCAGTGAGATCTACATTTTTTTGTATATTAAGAATTTGTCTATCTCTTACGGTTTACAAGTTACTCAAAAGTCATCCAGAGTAAGCGGGACTACATAGGCTATAGCCAGAAAATTCAAAATATACATTTCATTTGTCATACAAATATCTTAAACATATGACGTTTTAATCAAGATCGTTAAAGAGCCATTTTCAAGAAAATCAAAATTTTCAAAAAATTTTCCATGTAAAGGGTAGTTTAGGGTGGGGCTATTTTCTTCAAAATCTTTGTGTCGCATCCTTGAAAAACTTAAATATCAACTTTGGTTTTTTAACCGACTTTTTGTTTTTGAGTCATGCTGTCCAGAGACTGACATGCATGCAGATAGGCAGGCAGACACACAGACAGACCTTTTCTAAAAATGCTTTTTTTTTTTTTTTGGATTCAGGGAGCCTGAAAACATATTTCTGGTGAAATCTCGACATCAAATTTTAGGGTGGAATACAATACCTCCTTCTACTTATCAGTAGAGAAAGTAAAAAGTGCTACTTATGCTATTTTTGGAGCAATATTTTTACGCAGGTTAGCAAAACTTCACTTCTGGAGGACAAAAATGCCATAGTTTAACAAAAACCAAGCTGTACTATGTTTTTTAATACATTTGAGCATGATTATGTACTCTTAGTTGTATTTTGCAGAGTTAAATATTTTATAAAATTGCCTTCCACTCAGTTGTAAAACATGCCCACTCAGGAAGGGTTAAGTTATGCATTATATGAAGGATGTAAGGCAAAGATTTTAATAGAATTTTTCCAACCACAACCATTTAAGATGGAAACATTTTCTTAATATTCTATTTTCTGAAAAGGCTCAATTTTGTGTCAGATATTACTATCATCAAAGAAGCAATTCATAGCAGTGTGACATTTTAATAGTTTTTATATTTTTATGTTGCTAAGCTGGGAAATTCAAGCGTGATCTACAGTAATTAATCTGCCCTTTCTTTTTTAACCAGTGAAACATTAACTTGATTCTTTTCTTATTTTTTCTACCATTTAACCATGGCAGTTGCAGGAATTATTCCCTACACAAACTATTTCATATTAAAATTACATTGGTAATGCACATTTTGAGATTTTTATAACTGAAAAATCTTAGGTATTACAGTCGCATGACTCTCTACTCTTACTAACTATCCCTACTAACACTTATTCTTCTGTCTTCGTGTCAGTTGAGATAAACATTTTCAGAAATTGTTATATTCTTATAGGTGCAAGGGGAATATGAGAGAAAATCGAGTAGTTGGATAGCTGTCATATTTTAAGGATGTATTAAAGACACACCTGCTAATAGATCTGTAGAAAAAGACAATTTTAAATGGATAAAAAATTGTATAATGTAGAAATATTGATAGATGTGTAATAATGTACAAAATTATTATAAAATTTAGAAATAGGGCAGCTAACCATTTTAGAATTATTTATGTAATTTAGTGTAGTATACAGATGAATGTAAAAAGAATCACAGATAATTTGCAAACCAATATCCTCTAAAACACTTAATTGTAACTCAAAATATCAGAACAAATGAACAGTAAATTTAGTAATCACTTCACGAGCACCAAAAAGTAGACCAATCACTTCCCAATTTGAAATGTTGTATTTGTCTCTTAAATAAGAACTGCAAGGCTGATAAATAATGTTACTCTTTTTTTTTTATCAACCTCATTAATTTGGTCTACATTTTTTTTTCAAATCCCCTATTTTGTTGCCTGTCAGTGCCAATTATGTCTATTTCATAAAAATAAAGTTAGAAAATATGTTGTTAATGTAAATATTGCCATTTAGAAACCAGCACAATGTATGCATTTCGTAATTCATTATTTCTGGATATAAAAATCTTCTTACTAATATTTCCACAGGCTAGTATGTACATGGGCTGGTTTTTTAGCTTTGGCAACAATGTTATAACTGGATAAATAGTTCACCTATGTGCATCCCACCCTTAGAAGACAGTACACGTTAAATGGAGCGCAGTGTTGCAACATGTACTAGTTGCGAATCTTTCTCCGCGCGCGACCCCGAGGTAGCCGGAGTCCTGTACTTAGTCCTTCAATTGCTGCTGGACGAACACTTAACTTTGGTATCCCTCCACGCCTTTGTCACTGTATGGCCTAAATTTACAAATGACTCATCTGTATAAACAATTGATTTCCCCTGGTCCCTAAACCTTTTTATTTCTTTTAGATATTTATATCGTCATCCGATGATATCGTCTTTCATATTTGAACCCCAAATCATGTAAGAACCGACTGAGAGTGGCTCTTGAGAAATTTGGTAGGGTCTCATTACTGTTGACCCGTGACAAAATATATTCACCTAGGGTGGAATATTTGCAAACAGTAAAGAATGAATGAACAATTCGCCGCACTCCACCATGCACTATTCCATCATATTACATTAAACTAGCATTTTTTACTTTTGCGCATTTTTTGCTTTCTTTTTCGATGGCGTTCTTAGAGGTCCTTTCATTACTTACTTTTTAATCCTATACACTACTGCTTCTGAACACACGATAGCCTTAGCTGTTTCTTTTACTGCCTTACTTACCCGCATTTTACTTGAAAAATAATCTAACACATCATAATTATTTGGCATTCCTTACTTCTTAATTTACTAACATATCGTCTCTTTCTAGCTTCCCCCTCCATAACTACAAATATTTACAAAAATATTAAACAAATAACGCAATAACAGCTCATAGATTCCACACACGACTTCTTTCGAACTAATGCTAGTGCTGCTCCTTATACTATCTTCTGTGTCAGGTCTGGCGCGAGAATACGCTGAATAGATTGTTTGCCTTACTGGATAAAAGAAGGATAAAAGAACATTTTAGAAATATGTTGTTGTTGTTGTTTTCTAGTGCCTTGCATCTGGCAATGAAGCCATTAGCATTCGTGCTTTCCAATACTTTTGAACTGTACTTTCTTCTGATCTTAATGCTTCACAGGTCTTCAAGTGTTCTTCATTCATTTCTGCTGGATCGTTACACAGGACATTTTAGAAATATTAAATATAAACAAACTGATAAATCAGCTGTGGCAGATCATTTTTGGTCATTTAATCATGAAATTAATCCAGAAGTTAAATTATTAAAACAATTAAGTAATCCTATAGATTTAATGGTTTGGGAAAACATTTTTATTTTAAAAAACAGGAACCATGTCATGAACTTCGAATTACCATCTATGATTGTATTTATAAATTTTTGTTTTCAGAGATTGGTAAATAAAAATTGAATAAGAGTAATTGTTTTTCAGAAAAAATAAAAGATTGTAGCTTGGCAATGAGTTTGTTTATATGGCTTTGAGAATGAGCTGGCACAGCTTGAGACCCAGGGTCAGCAAATCATACTAAGATAAGTGAAGTTTTTAGTTTTTAATTTGTTCTTACTTTAGAATCTTGCTTCACTGTTAATAGCTTCAAGTTTTCCTTATTTATCGGACTTCTATTGAAAAAACGTTTTCTGAAGAAATATGGGCCTATATAAATGTATAATGACTCTAAAAAGGATATAACCTGATAGAGAAATTGCGCTTAGGATAATGTGTTCAAACCTGAAATTTATAACAACTGAATATTTATACCATGCTATTAGGAACCTGGCAACAGCGCGAGGGTAGAAAAGGATGAGGCTAATGGCAACTTGTATGCGCTAGATAGAGACAGATATATCCCATCTAATTCCATACTGTCATCTAAGAGTGGGACAAGGTATAGATGGTTCCAAGTTTCACAGGCCCTCGAGGTAGTCCCCACCATTGCGTACCTGTTCCCAGCAATGCGGAAGTCGCTGGATCATGTTGGCACTGCCCAATTTATTGATGGTGCGAAGAGAGTGCTTGGCAGCCTGCTTAACGTCTTCAATGATACAGTAGTGGTTCCCGCGCATGGGCATCATCTTCAGGATGAGATCATAGTCGCAGGGACTGATGTTAGGAAAATGAGGGGGGGAGGGGTGATAGAGCAGCCACAGCGATCCAACAATGCTGACACAACGCCTTCTGTGTGTGCCCTAGCATTGTCATGCAGAACGATGGGCGGTGTAACCATGTGGTGTTGCCGTTTCCTTCTCAGAACTGCTCAGAGATGGTCTTGCAGAAACGAACAATAGTACGCCACATTAATGGTTTGATTTTGGGGAACGGTATGGTTGATGATCACACCATTCCAATCATAGGCAAGAATCAACATTACCTTCGCATTGGTGGGGGTTGGTTGAAATGTTTGTTTCCGTGGTGCCGCCACTGATTCAATTGGCGTTTTAACTGTGGCTCATTAGGTTTGGCCCATGTCTCATCAATGGTTATGATTTGCCGTAAGAAGGCCTCTCCTTCGTCCTCATAACACTGCAAGTGCATACGAGAAGTGTCATATCGCAGCCATTTGTTCATGTCAGTTAAATCATGTGGAACCCATTTGGATGCAATCTTCCTCATTTTCAGTATGTGCTTCAAGATGTGGAGGGCAGTCGAATGCGTCAGTCCAGTTTCTTGCTCTAATTGACGAATCGTTATGTTCCGATCCACCTCCACTAACGCAGACACCATCTGTACAGTTTCATCACTTCCTGGTGGGTGACCAGATCGAGGCATGTCCTCCACACGTTCGCGCCCATATCGAAATGCTGCAACCCATCTTGCTACCATTCTGTAAGGTAACGCAGCTGCACTGTATGCCTCCTTCAATACTTGGTGGCACTGTTGAGTCGTTCGACCCCTAACACACTGAATTTTTATCCATGTTCACTGCTCCTGCTTGGAAAACATTGCGACTGTCGTTCCTGAGCACTGGCTTCCCACTACTCATCTAACGGGTATGACTGTGCTCGAGTGGTCAGCGGGACTGGTGAGCTCATGTGCTCTGAGGGAGGGGATGCAGGTCAGCAACCTTCGGTAAAAGTGGTAAAGTGGTAAAACCTTCGCCCAACACCGTTGCAACTTAGTGCTGCAGAATGGTTGCCAAAACTAAAAAACCAGCCTTTGTATCTTCTAAACTAAGCGATATATATGCCAGTATAATTACTAATTCCTTATAGCAATATCGTGAGAATCAAATGCCTTGTCTTGGCCTACAGTAGACTTTGAGTGATAGTCAAATCTTTTAAAGCTGGTTGCTATATAAAGGGTTTGAAATTCCATTCTCTTTGCACTGCTAAGATATAGAAAATTGAATATTGACCTTACATTTGAGAAAAGTATTAGTATTACAAAACTCACAGTAATAACAAGGAATATCTTGCAAATGGTTCACTCCGCAAAGAAATTCATTTGAACATAAATTGTGTGTTTTAATGGGATCTACATTATTTGAGAGGTAGAATTGGAACTGAAAACTTCAATGCCACAGCTGGGATTTGAACAGCAGACCCTCCACTTATCAGGCAGATGCTCTAACCATCATTTATTTATTATCTCCTTTTTTTTGTGTAGAAATGTCCAATTCATTTGGGCATAAATTGTGTTTTAACGAGATCTACATTATTTATCTACTTTTTTTGTGTAGTAAGATTTGGTCTATCTCTTACAGTTTTCCTGTTATGCGAAAGTCATCAAGAGTAAACAGGATTACATGGTTATAGCCGAAAATTCAAAATTTGCATTTCATTTGCCATAAAAATATCTTAAATATATGGTATTTTAATTAAAATCGTCAGCAATTTCAAGAAAATCAAAAGTTTTGGAAAAATGTTCCATGCAAAGGTTAGTTTAGGTTTGGAGGAATTTTGTTCAAAATCTTTGTGTGACATCCTTAAAAGATATTAAACTTAAATACCAACTTTGGTCATTAACCAATTTTTTGTTCAGTTATGCTGTTCACAGGCAGACAAGTGCACATGTGCACACAAACACACATGCAAACATGGACGCACACATGCCCACACACACCTTTTTCCAAAAATGCTTTTTTTTTATTCAGGGGGCCTCAAAACATGTTTTCAGTGAAATCTTGACATCAAGTTTTTGGGTGGAATATAATACTTCTCTACTTGCTACACATAGTAGAGAAAGTAAAAATAAAGTCTTAAGAAAAAGAACATGTATGAATCTGTGTTACCTTTCCTGACAAGGCCTTGGAAGTCTTCATTATGAACCGTAAGTGATATACAAAAATTTGTTACACTGCAACTGTAGTTCTTATTCAAACATATAATTTAACCACTTTTTGCAGCATGAACCATTTTTTAATACTCAAGTTTTCCCGTTTTGAACTATCATGCAGTTAAGTATCTTATACTGAGATATTTTTCCCCCATTTGGGTCCCTAAGTAGGACCCAACAGCATAACTGTTTGACTACCAGAAGCCAGTTTAAAAAAAAAAAAAAAAAAAAAAACTGGCTTCTGGTAGGCAAACAGTTATGCTTCTTTTTTCAAATTGTGCATGCAACCAGCTCCAAATTACTCAATTTGAAAATATTTCTAGTGAAAGATATATTGTAAAACATAACATGAACAGAAAAATGACATTTTATACAAATACTAAAGGGTTATCAACAAGTTCGTGTGCACTGCTCAAGATAACTTGGTATTCTGTTTATCTGCATTACCTTTCATGAATTACATGAATCTATAATATACTTTGACAGCCTCCGTAGTGCAGTTGGTAGCATGCTTGCCTCTGGCGCAGAGGACCTGGGTTCGATCCCTGGTACCAGTATGGGGATTTTATCTCTTCTGGGAGGTCTGGCACGGGGTGCACTCAGCCCCATTAGGTCCCAGGGGACCAGTTGAGGAGCTACTTGATGGAGAAGTAGTGGCCCCAGATTGAGAGAACCGCACAACTGGCCGGGAGGGCACAGGGCGCTGACCACGTCCCACCTTCCAGTACTGAACCTCACCAATGACGCCTGTAGTGGGCAAAGGTGGGGGACGCAGCGGCTGGGTGGTAGGCCTTGGCCCTTCATGCGCAGTCGCACCGGGGTTTAGTTAATTATAATATACAATATATATTGTATATATATTGTATATATAATATACAATTATAGAATGTTGGAAAATCCTTACCCATCTAACAGCACTTCAAAAACACCTAGTCTTCCAATGGATACCAGCTCACTGTGGACTGAGTGGTAATGAGAAAGCTGATTTTCTTGCAAAGAAGATTACCAGCTGTGTACAAAAATCTATAGTTAATCTACCATTTTATGCAGCTAAAAGATTAATCAACTCTGAATTCAAAAAAATTATTGCAAAATATTACTATGAAAAATCAAAGAATAAAAGATGGGAACTACCAAACATTCAAACAGTAATTCCTGAGTATCCTCGAAAAACAGCAGTTGCAACCTTCAGGTTGATTACAGGACATGATTGTCTGGCAAAACATTTAAACAGAATTGGGATATATTCTTCACCACTCTGTCCTCTATGTGATCTGCAAGAGGAAATGGACCGAGACCACCTTCAAATATGCCCGGCCACTTCTAGTGCCCCATCCATCAGTGAAAAATATTGGAGAGCAAGAGGATTAATGACTTCATTGTCAGAAATCCAGCATTAGCTAACAACAACAACATATACTTTATTTCATGGAATTTATAAATAGCCATAGGCTCATAGCAGCTAGTGCTGTCACCAGAATTCTCGTCTCTAGGGGAATTTTTGTTATAGAGGACTGCAGAGTGACTTCTCGATAACCCTATATGTTATATAGTATGTGAAGTTATAATTGGCAGAGAAGTCATGGGTGTGATGTCTGATTTTTTTAAAGGTCTGGAATATGTATTTTTTTTTTATACATTGGAATAATATACTTGTTATGCTTGCTGTTTTAGGCTGGCAGAAATTATTGAGATAGAAACAGAAAATTATTTAAAGATGGATCCAGATCCATTTGATGAACGTCATCCCTCTAGAGCTGATCCAGACTGTGCACTTGGTCAGGCTCTCAAAGTTATGTTCCGGAAAGAAACCTTCATGAACAAGGTATGTGTAAATATTTTTAAAATAATGTTATACCCTTTTCTGCTGTATATTTTGTGTAGAATGTCATGTATGATATGAACTACTGAGAGGAATTGAACTTACTAGTACTGTACACCAAAATCCTCAGCTTAACCCAATAGTGTCATATTTAAATTCCTACTCAACTAATCAAGAAATAAAATTTAAATCCCCTAGCAGTGAGTATGGTAACAGATTAATGCCTAAAATCTCTTTTAAAGTCAACCAATAAGTATTTTTTGCTGAAAATGTATATGCACAATATTATTGTATGGCCAGTGGATCCCCGGCTCTGACATTTCTCAAGACCACGTGGTGCGGTGTTGCTAGTTCTTTAGCAGAAATTTCAAACAGGTTATTTTAAACCATTTACACAATGCATCGCCACTTCGTAAATTTATGTGGACAGTATGCATATAAATGATCACAGAATAGTAGAATATAGAGATAATTGTTATACAGTTTACCTACCGGAAAAAACCAACAATATTGTATTATTACACTAATTGAAATTGGCTGTTAAACAGCTTACCAATGGAAAGACGCTACAATGCTTGTAAACATTGACTTCGTCTTCATTACTGGAGTCGTTGCTGTTGTCACCTGGGCCGAATGAAGTTATCAGCTCTTCCACACAATTTTCCATTACACCATCAGCTTCCCTTGCTTTTCTTAAAAGTTTCCAGGTGTGATCCACAACATTTTTCTATTCGTCTGTTGTCACTTGTTGCACTCCCTGTTGCACTAGTGTTTCTACATCACTAATTCAAAACATTGTGTTGTTTTGCAACATAACCTTTTACTTGTTCCCAAATCAATTCAATCATATTGAAGTGACAATGGTAGAGAGGGAGCCTGATGATGGTATGACCGTGAACAGCAGTGATGGTGTCTATCTCATACGTACAAAACCGTGGCCTATGCAATTTTAAAACTTGGAAAAAGTTCCGCTTTTGTCATTTCTGCGCACACTTCAGGTATGTTCTTTTTCAACCACGGCAGAATAAAATTTTTTCTGTCGCTAATTGTCGGTGCTTTGTTTAACTGCGAGTAGTAAGGTGCATTGTCCATAACAATAATGGAGTTTGCAGCAATGTTTGGCAGGAGAGATTCTTGGAACCAGTGCTTAAATGTTTTTCCATCTATTTCTTCGTGATAATCACAAGTGCTCTTTGATTTAAACAAGAGCATAGCACCTATAACAAAACTGCCTACACCACCAGCATGAAGCAGAATCAATCTACTTCCTTTCCCAACTGGTACTTTCATTGTCCCTGCAAGAGTGTCATAGTCCACGCCTTTGTCTTCATGTGACCTGCATTTACCCATGTTTCATCAAGCCATACAATCTTTTCGAGATTGATTTTAAGAATTTCCAGGGAAAATTTGCCACAATATGCAACAATGTCACTTCTTCCCATCACAGCTTTCCTCCCAGAATACTTTTAAGTCAAAAACCAAGTTCTTTAAGCACTTCACTTAGGCTTCTTTTTCCGCCATTGAATAAGTGAGCTTCTTTCAGAGAACACAGCTGTTTCTTACGAGTAGGAAATTCCTTCCTCATGTAATACTGATACACATGCTGCCTAATTGCATTCTTTTGAAATGCATCAAGTGAAGTTTTAGGGTTGTTTCCTGGCCTTTATTTTCCCGGAGTATGCAGAACTGCAGATGGTGTATTAAAATCCACTGGGCACTTCTCCTTGGTCACATCTTCACAGTAGTTTTCCCACTTTCAAAGTGTCACAAACTCTATCCAGCACCTTGGTAACAGGTAGAAGGGGTCCACCATTGCCGAGTTCTTCTCAAAGTACTCACGTAGCCTTAATATAAATTCACAGCTTTGACTCTCATAAAAGCCGATTTTTTTCTTCAATTACGATGAGCCAGTAGTCATGTTATTACAATAACAATAATAATAATAATAACAACACAAGAAACACTTACATCAGAATTTACGTATGCACAAAATAGCTAACAAACTTCATCTGCATAAACACTAAAAACAAATAAACCACATAGTCCTTGTAAAACGGATCTGGCAACACAGTGCTAGATTTTGAAGCCTTTGTTTTCCTGGAGTACGCAGAACTGCAGATGGTGTGTTAAAACCCACTGGGCACTTCTGCTTGGTCATATCTTGGTCCACCATTGTCGCATTCCATCTCAAAGTACTCACGTAGCCTGAATATAAATTCACGGCTTTGGCTCTCATAAGAGCTGATTTTTTTTCTTTGATTCTGATGAACCAGTAGCCATGTTATTATAATAATAATAATAACACGAGAAACACTTAAGTCGGAATTCACGCACGCACAAAATAGCAAACAAACTTCACCTGCACAAACACTAAAAGCAAAATAACCACATGGTGCTTGTAAAACAGATCTGGCAACATAGTGCTAGATTTCAAAGCCATGCCTATCAGTGAGACTGCTGATTGGTGCTAGTTTTAACACCTGGTGCATTACTCGCTTCCAGAATTGCCAATAGTAACAGCTACTACACATAACAGATCTAACCGTAATATTCTAACGTCACAGCCGTGAAACGTCAGAGCCGGAGATCCATTGGCCTTACAATAAATTACAATTCAAGAAGCCACAAATAAGCAATCTTCATTAGTTTAACACATAGATTGGTGAATTTCCCTCTTCCAGCAGAAGAATACAAAACAGAATATTGCAAAATAATTGAAATAGCACAAAAAAACAGCTTCCCCAAATAATTAGTGGATAAAAAAGTAAAACGAGCGGAAAAGAAAAAATTACTAAAAGAAACTACAACTCTCACAGCAGCAGAAACAAAAATGACATTAAAAATTCACATATCATCCATGGGCCTTTGATAAATTCAAAGAAGTGTTCAAGGAATACAACATTCAGCTAACAACAGTAAACCATTACTACATAAAAACCTTCTGCTTTCAAACATCAAAGATGCTATTCCACCTAACAAAAAATCCAGCATATACCAAATTGAATGCAGTGATTGTAATGAAGTATACATAGGGAAAACCAAAAGAAATTTAGGAATTAGATCCAAGGAACACGTTAGGAACATCAAGAGCAAACCATTGGAAAAATCAACTGTTGCCTTTCATTTTTGGACAAAAAATCATAACATAAATCCAGAACCGAAACACCTCAAACACATAACCGGAAAACAAAAGCTGTCCACATGGGAACAAATCTTCATTTTAAAATGTAGAAACTGAGTACTTAATTTCGACATTCCCCAGAAAGATATTTTCAGCAAGTTCCTTGAACCGTTAACAGAAGAAACATCAGAAGAAGCATCGCCATCTGCACCATGGAATCCCAGTCATTGTCCGATTGATAATGGAGGAAAGTTAACCTCCGAAATGCGTTTCGGAAAATTATAAATGTAAGTGTTGTTTAGTGTTATTAGTTGACTCGCCTTTTAAATTAAATTGATTATAACAACACTGTTTTCAAACTTTAAGAAAGGAAAATATAATTTTACTTTACGAATAGTTTTGTTTCATTTGCCACTGCTGTAGCACATGATGCACCTTTTGAGAGCCTTTGTTTTCTTTTTGTTGGAGAGCATATGCTAGAAAAGTGAGTCCATGATTTTAGACCGGTAGTCTCACAGCGGTTGTGCTGAAAGAAAGCTGGCCTCGAACCAAATAATGTGGTAACTGCTGTGCAATACTTGTTCTAGAGTCTGCATAGCTTATCTGGATCTTTTCTGTAATCTTGTGATAAACTACAAAGAATTAAACATACACATATCCAGAAGATAGCAAATTATTAAATCTATATCACTTATTACATAAGCATTAGTTTTATCATGCATTTTAAAGGGCCTGATGCATCATCATTGGTCTCTTAATTATTTCCTCACTCTTTCTGCACCAGAATAATTGTCACTGTCCCTAACTTTCTTCAGACTCTGTTTCACATTCAGAAAAATCACTGCTTTCACTATCACTGCCTAATACACTGTGTATCAATTTTGTCATCCCTTGTCACATTTATGGATTCTTTTCGCAGCCATGATGGCTACTGATGCAAGTAAAACTTGTTTTTCTTTGGTTGAAACACAATTGGTGGTGTCATATTGGGAGAATTTCAAACAACACGTCAGCACTTCATTCCAAGTATATTGTTTATTGTGATCAGTTGTAGAAATTACAGTGTAATTCATAGCGTCAGAATAGATATGGTTATACATTTGAGAGGTAGAACTGGAACTTAAAAATTCAATGCTACAAGTTCTAGTTCCAGTTCTACCTCTCAAACTTTGCCCACACATGGCTTGTGTGTTTAAAAACACCAACAGTAAGTTTGTTGGCATAAATAAATAATGGTTATACGCAATTACATATAAAGACTTTTTACAAAGATATTTATATACATCTATACTAATATATACATCTACCAACTAACATCTATTTAAATCTTACAGCTATGGCTTATACCCTATGGTTATACATAATTACATATAAAGACTTTTTACAAAGATATTTATATACATCTATACTAATATATACATCTACCAACTAACATCTATTTAAATCTTACAGCTATGGCTTATACCCTATTTAGAAATTCTTCTATTGAGTAAAAACTCTCATCTATGCAATACTTTTTCAATTCTACTTTAAATTTACATATACATTTTATTTCTTTTATATTTTGTGGTAGTTTGTTATATAACAAACATGCAACTACTGATGGTTTGGTTTTGTAAATTTCTAGTCTATGGAAATTTATGTGAAAATCCGTGTTACCCTTAGTGTTGTATCCATGAATCTGGTTGTTCGTGTTACTGCTGTTTTCTGCTCTTTTTGCTTGCAAAATTATCTCAACTATGTACAATGAATATGTCAAAATGTTCAGTTTCTTAAAGTATTCTCTACATGATTCCTGTCTATTTAATTTTAAAATTATTCTTATAGCTCTTTTTTATTATATAGTCTTTTTGTGTGTAGTGTTGCACTTAGTCCCCATACTGTGATACCGTAAGCAATATGTGGGTAAATTAACCCATAATAAATTTTTCGTAGGATGTCTGCATCAATAAGTTTTGCCATTTGAATAGTTTTTGTCATATACAAAAGTCATCTGTTAGAAGGAACTAAATTATATGTAGTTACATGGTGCAATGCAGCATTGTGAACTGAGCTCACCATGTGGTTAATATACCATAAAAATTGTGCAAATGGGGTAATATTTTAGAGAGGTGGTTTATTTATGTGTAATGTGTTCTCCCTGATCTCAGTAACAAAGCATCAGCATAAGGTCAGAGTTCAATCTCAGCCTTGGTCCTTAGGTTTTCCTGTATTAATTCTGGAAATGCTGGCCTGTAAACCTGGTGTGAAAAATGGTATGTCAGACATACAGTTGATGACTTAATAACTGCTGAACTTTAATTTATCTAATGTGAGTTGCATTGTTTGTTGCAGCTCGTAAATGACTACTTGCGGGACAATTATTTTTCAAGGTCCGGAAACACAACAAGGGATTCCCGTAAACTCAACATTGCTGCATGTCGGCTTATGTTAGACATATTGCCAGGATTGGAAACCTCGGCAGTGTTTCAAATTGTAAGTAATTCTCTTCCTTGACTACTCTCTCTAACCATTTTATTTGCATCCTTTTTAGTTTATGTATATAGGCTCTTATGACCTTCAAAGAAAGTTCTGCTTTAGTTTACTCCATCTGCCATTCTTATAAAGTCTTTCTCCTAAATAATCAAATTTACTTAGCACTTCAATTTGTCTTCCTTGTCAACACTACTTCCCATAATTCCTTGTTACCCATCGTAAATACCATGATGTTTTGACGTGAAAACATCCATTCACTCATCAAGCACAGTAATAGCTGGTCAAATATATATTACAATATTTAGCGCTCGGAAGTGATTTTATCCAGAAGTGTTATTGCAGAACAAGATTTGCGAAGGTGAGTACATTCTTGTGTTGTGTGGTGATGGTGTTCAAGCATTATCATCATTTGAAAGCATGTTACTTTAACCCTGATATTTGAGGTTAGAAATGCCTTTATTATGTACGAGGTGCATCCAGAAAGTAAGTCCCGATGACCGATAAAGAGAACAAGAACATCACTAAGTAAGAAATATTTATTGGAATAATTACATAGACTCACTGGCTACATTTCAACATAGTCACCACCATTGTTGAGGCATTTATTGTAACGGTACACCATTAATTGTATGCCCAACTCATAGGATTCTGCGACCAATGTCCGCAGTCATGAAGTCACTTCATTCTGCATCTCAGCGTTACTGTGAAAGCATTTTCCTGCCAGAAAACGCTTCATGAGACGGAAGAGATGAAAGTCACTTGGAGCAAGATCGGATCTGTAGGGTGGATGTTCGAAGACCTCCCATCCAAACTTATTCAACACATTTCGTGTGGCGTTGGCTGTATGGGTTCTTGCATTGCCTTGCACAAGCGTAATGCCCCTGGCGTCACCAGGGACACTCAGCCATTACGGTCTTCGTTCTGAATCTTGGTTCTTCCTTCCGTGAATTGCCTGCACCATTGTCTTACCATACTGTCACACATAATGCCCTGTCCATACACATGACACAATTGGCGACGGATCTCTGCTGGAGATTGCCTTTGAGCATGCAAAAATCGGGTGACTGCACGAACCTCGCATTTGGCGGGAGACAATATTTGAGAAGCCATTTTCTCCTAGCACAGAGCAATAACTACTGCCGTCACAAAACTGAAAACTTTACTGCAATGTTACCATATACTTCCTCTCTTCACCTGCACACGCGCATTCCTATCCGTCTGGTGGTGCCATCTCTGGATGCGATCGGGACTTACTTTCTGGATGCACCTTGAAAATTGGCAGGACTGTTTTTTTGGGGTACTTTTGTCTGCTGTTTAGTGTAATGGCAGCCATGTTGAACTCTTGGGAACTGCCAAGAAGCTGTGTCCACTATAAAAAGAAATGCATCAGAATCATATTTAACCTAAATGCAAGGGAATCCTTTAAGGAAACTTTTATTCATAAACTATTTACCATCTACTCCCTCCTTGCACTCAGAGCAATAATGTATATAAGAGATAAATTCAAACCAGTTACGAACTACATTCATAAACACAATTCGAGAGGAAACATGGACTGTTTTAGGCATAGCATGAATAAAAGTGCATCTCTAAAAGATGTATATAATTACTTCTGACACCACACTTTATAGCAAACTCCGCTAGAAATTAAATATGTAGCTTATGTTTCTAAACAGTAATTTGAAAGGAAGTTGAGGATGTATGTGTTAAATGTTTATACGATTTGAAGGAAATCTGAGAAACTAATCCAATTTGAAAATATGTGATTGTATCTGACATGTCCAAAATCATATATATATGATAAACTGGATGAAATAAATATCATAAAATAATCATCAGATTTTGAGGTGGAATACAGTACTTACTGTACCTACCATAGATAAGCTATGGAGAAAGTAATCCAATTGATTTCAAATAAATTCAGCAGCGATGTATAAGAACTTGGATGATTAAAATACTAAAATGTTAAAATACAGCAGAAAAACATTATTTAAATTAGTATGGCGCATATTAGTGTTACTAAGTTTTCCTGTAAGCTTGATTGCCTTTTTTTAATAACCACCTTTCTTTTTTAGCCTGAAATGGAGAGTATGATTTTGAGACTATTCAGCTGGGCTGAAAAATCTATTGAACCATTGAAGAGCTATGCCACTGGTCTTCTAGCAGCTGCCATGGAAGTGCAAGACATTGCTGCTAATTTCAGGTACATATCTCCCTCCCCTCGTTTTTATTAAAAAAAATTGCAATTATTTATAAAGCTCATTACAATAGTAGAGTGTGTGTACTCTTTCTAGAGAGCAAAATGCAATCCTGGTACCATTGAAGCTGCAGGAGCTACGCAGACTACAAACAAAGGATGATGAAGAGGAAGCCCGACATTGTACCCCATCGCGTCCATTTGCACACCTGGGTAACAATAGAGAAATAGACACAAAAAATGGTGCTATAGGAAATCATAAAAGGAAAAGGGCTTCCCATCAGTACAAGGAGAATGGTATGTATTCCTTTTCAGAAGCATGGACATGCAGGCAGAAAAAATCTGATCCTTCACATGTTGAAATTTGAGTTTACCATCATTGTGCACATGCTGTAATAATTGTAAGAGTCAGAAACCTCTTAGATTTGTTTATTAACCATTAAAATTGGTGCAATTTTTTTTGTTTCATTGTAATAATATACACATAATATAAAAGAAAACCTTTGGATGATACATCCAAATACTAATTATAATCAGGTTAACGTGACTATTTAAATGCTAGGATGGTTTATTGAATAAAATAGCAGAGCAGTTTGATTACAATTTAATGTTATGTAAGTTAAGCCTTTTGCGATAAAGATAGGTTGAAGTAGTTAACTACAGAATAAACAATTTATTAACAATTGCCTCCTAATACGTCATTAATAGAGTAGTATCCTTTTCATTTAAATATTTTTGATTTCCTTTCTAAATTTGTAAGACTGAGATTCACTAGCCATCCACTTAATTTTTTTACCTTCCTCTGATTATTCTCGTTGTATGATGGACTAAGACTCACTAGGACTTATAAGTGGGCACCCAGGGTCAGATGCCTGTTGAGGAGGAGAGTCAAACTCTGTAGCAGAGAGTAGCCAGGAGGGTGATCAGCCTAAAACCTGGTATGAAAGTGAGAAAGAAGATGATATAAAATGAGGACAAAATGGATGAGAGGAAAGGTGATGAAGCAGTTAGAGGAAAGAATGCCAGGAGGAATTGGGGAACTTGGAGAAAACCCACCATGATGCCATTTTGTCAATCACAAATTCAACCTGGGCTGCCTTGTTGAGAGGCGAGTGGTCTAACCACTCCGCCATGGTGCGGTTGTATAATTTTATACCTTGATGGTCAAAGAACTGTAAATTTTGTAAGTTCTTTGAGTAGAGAGATGGAAGTGCTTTTTTGTTCTTGTGAAATGACTATGGTATTCCCTGTTGTGACATTCAAACGTGAATGTCAGTGAGTGTCTCCAGATGTCAAGGTAAAAATGTGCATATATTAATTAAGGAAATTGAAGCTATTAACAGTGAAGCAACAAGATTCTAAAGTATGAACAAATAAGAAACTAAAAACTTCACTTATCTTAGTAATATTGCAAGTTCTTTGGTGCTGACACTGTTTTGAGTTGACTCCAACTCATTCTCAAAGCTAAACAAACAAACTAGTTACCATAGCTACTGATGCTCATTTTAATTATCAATCTCTGAAAACAAAAATCTATAAATACAATTTATAGCAGGTATTTCAAAATTCATAACACACTTCCTGTTTTTTAAAATAAATATCTTTTCCCAAACCATTAAACGCGTTCCGGAAAATTATGTTGCAAGTGTTGTTTAGTGTTATTAATTGACTCACCTTTTAAATTAAATTTGTATATTAAATTTATTTTGAGGAACCAAATTTGTTCCATATTCTTTAAAAATCTTTGTAAATTTTTTATTGGCCCATGGATGGTAAGTTAACTTTTTAAAAATACAATTATCTTTTATTTTTTTGAGGGTAGAAACCTCTTTAACAGCTTTTTGATACTTAAATTTTTCTATCTTTTTATGTATAAAATCTGTATTAAAACCATTAATTACTGCAGTGTTAATAATGTTTACATTCTGTGTCAAATTCTTCTTTATTAAGGGGTATATTTATTAACCTATAAACTAAACTATTGAAAACAGCAAATTTATGTGCAAAAGGATTAAAACTTTTTTTTATGTAATTATCAGTGTGAGTAGATTTTCTATAAATACCAAAATTCAATTTATTGTTATGTCTTTTAATTTTTAAGTCCAGGAATGTAAGGCATCCATTATTTTCAGTTTCCAAAGTGAATTGTATTGCTTTATCTTGTAAATTTAAAAGTTTTAAAGCGTAATTTATCTGTTTTTTAGGGACAACAGCAAAACTGTCATCCACATATCTATACCATATTTTAAAAATTAAAGGGAATGATTTTATAATTTGAGTTTCAAAAAAGCTCATGAAAAGATTAGCAAGAAATTGCGAAAGTGGACTACCCATTGCCAAGCCAGAAGTTTGTTGAAAAAAATTACCATTAAAACTAAAATTTTGATCTAAACAGATTTGTAAGTTTTACAAAATCATCTTTGTTTTTTGTTTTCAGAGACTAGTGATAAAAATGAACATTTGTATAGCTTTGAGAATGAGTTGGAGTCAACTCGAAACATTTTCAGCTTTGCACCTGGTGCTGTTTTTATAAGATGGAATGCTTCAGATTGAGCAATGAGACGATTATTTCTCTCAGGGCATGGTACTAGTGGAATGAATAAACACTCAATGTTACTTCACTATAATATATTATTTTATTAACACTTTTTCTCGTCTTTACAATTATCTTTCGTCGCACCAATTTATATTATATTGTTAGTCTTTCCAGTTTTTCAAAAACTTTAGAACAAAATCTTCATGAAAGTTTAGTCAATTTTCTACTCACATCCACGCGCGTTGTAAAAACACGTCTTCTCATCTCAAATACACAGACGCTATTAACAACTCCAGCGCCACTTCACATGATGCTACCTTTCTTTTGTGTACATCCGCGTATGCGTTCATCAAATAGTTCCCAAATTGGTAGGGAAGTGATCTTTAGCTATTCTCCCTTCGCTTTTAATATTGAGCACACATAATTCTTTAATATATATATTAAATTTAAATATGGAACTTAACATTTATGTCTTTAAACAAACTTAATTTTTTGTAACAATGAACAATAGCAACACGTTTTCGTTACTCAACTAACTTGTATCAACACCAAAAATAAATTACATTTTCAATAAATATTTACATAAATGATTTTCCTTTGGGGTCTTACAATATTCTGTCTCACACCAAAGAACTTGCAATATTACTAAGATAAGTAAAGTTTTTAGTTTCTAATTTGTTCTTACTTTAGAATGTGCATATATTGCTAATGCAGCAATAATATGCAACATATTATGTTCACCAGGTATTATGATTGAATAATATATCTTCTTCCTCTGCAAATTACTTTTGACTATCACTTTTAGACACTATGTTTCTTTTATGCAGTTTTTGGGAAAAAGGCATTAAAGTAGCTACTAATCACTCCTTTAAATATTTCAAGCATTAGAAATTGTGCTTATTTCTGATTCATAAACATGTATATAGGATGTAGGTAAGTCTGCCGGACTGAAGGAGGTGAGAGAGTGGATGTAAACTAACAAAAACTTCCAATAAGTTTTTTTAATAAATGCACCGTTAATTAATCACATTTGAAGGTGAGAGAATGTGGCAACGTGGTGTAACCTGTTGATTGGGTACCCAGCTTCTATTGGCAGAACAATGAGCTATTCTAATGCTCTATAAAAACCATTTAAGTAACGTTAACCTTGTATTGAATTCAGATGCTTTGTCGTGGTGTGTTTCTAGTTGTCAGAAAATTACATGAAAAAGTAAGATTATGACTGATTCTCCCGTATGAAAATGTTACGTCAAATCTTACATTTCCACATAATTACAAATATTTTATTTGGTACATTTAAAGGTTTGAATATCTGGCCTGTTCTAAGTATTTGAGGGGCTTAAGAAACATTAAAAGAGAAACTTTAAATATGCTCTAATCAGTCAGAAATGCATAAATTCACTTGAAATGAAATGAATACATGCTAAGCCCATGTCTACTTACTGCGCATGCATGCTGAGGAAAAGCGAGTTGCCTTATTCTTTTTATTTGCCGAATGGTACAGACCTAACACAATATTCATGTTCACAATAAATAGTAAAGTAGTGCACAGTAGCTTAATGGTTAGAGTACCTGCCCAGTAAGTTCAAGTCCCAGGTGTGGCATTGAATTTTTAAGTTCCAGTTCTACCTCTCAAAGTAAAGTAGTTTGTTTCTAACACTTACACTTGTGGTGAACACATGCAGTTTCAATATTGTCTGTAAGACTTATGTATGAAGCATTCGTGCTGAAGCTGGCAGCTAGCGGCTAAAAGAAAATTAAAATTATTTTGTTGTTTAACAACGCTGTCAATTGCCAGGATCACATCACTGTTGCCGGTGTGCCGGAATTTCGTTCCACAGGAGTTCTTTTACATGCCAGTAAATCTACTGACATGAAGCTGTCATTTTTAAGCACACTTAGAAACCATTAGCCTGGGCCAGGTTTGAACCCGCGACCTTGGGACCAGTAGGCCAGTGTCTAACCAACTGAGCCACCCAGGATGACTACTAATGGTGGGAGGTTAGGTTATACCTACATTGGATATTTCTGTTCCCAATATGCATGGAACATTCCAAAGGTTATGTCTTTCTTGCATTAGTAATACCTTTATGCTGTATTGAATTTAAGAATGTGATACTAGTAATTGCTAAACTTTAAGGAAAGCATAATTTATAATGTAAATTTATGCTCCACTGCAACATGTTTAAACAAAATGTATGTGCAATTGTTTACACATTTGGCTCGGTAAGTGTGCAATTCTCTTTAATTTTTTATATATCTTATTTAAAATGGGACTAATGTGTTTTATGCAAGCACATACCTACATCTAAAAGAGACGGAATTTGTAATACGTAATGCACAAGGCTTTAGAACCACTTTCACTTCCAACAATTACTCCAATAAGAATCTTATGAGTACCAAAAAACTCGAGTTAGTGAAATTGGCAACACGAAATTTCTCACAAGATTTGTGCGCTTGGGTATGTGCAAAGATATCAAAATATTTAAAGAAAAATAAATAAATCTGGCACTGGTGTTCGCGCCACAGTCGTGGACTAACATTATTTACGTGGTAGCTCTAGAAACAAAAAATGGCTATACTTTTAATAACTAACATTTATTAGCAGTAACAAGTATGTAATAACATTGGCATTAATTCGATATAAGAGTTTAGAGCAAGTATTCAATACCTAGACAGGCTTCATGTCATTTGCGACTTCGACAAAAAAAAATTGCATGGAACTAAGCAGACATTACGTGTGATCTATACCGATATGCAAAGAAAGTAAACACAGTTGATGCGATGTTGCCACTTCTATTAGAATTAAGAAGGCAACAACCTGGGTTTTTTAAATTTGATTTGCAAAAAAAAAATGAATCTATTGAAATATGTCAAAGGTAAAAGTTGTCGTTTATTCAATTTTCTATGAATATAGCTATAAATCAAGCACCTTCAATCAATACTAATTCAGCCAGGTGATGATAAATTTTTTTGATAAAAATATTTTTTTCTAGAAAACGATCACTTTTTAGCATTTTGTTATTAGACTTTCTTGTTATTCACAACATGAGAAATTCGCTATTAAAGTTTGATGGATTATTTCACTTCCACCCTGCATATTAAAATAGAAAAATGGATTAATAACACTAAACAACACTCACTTTTTAAATTTTCCTGAACATGTTTCAGAAGTGTTCCCTCCATTATCAACTAGACATCGACTAAACTTGTTTGTTGTGGTTGGTCCTTCTGTAGACCACTCTGGCAATGATTTTGAGAACTTGTGCAGTGGGCCATTTTGTGGATGTCGAAATTGAAATCTCTGTTCTTGTTCTTCCAAATGAGGATCTGTTTCCATCTTGATAAATGTTGGTTTCCTGACATTTGTTTTAATAATTTTGGATCCGGGTTGATGTGATTTTCTTTCCAAAAGTGGGTGGTAACTGCTGAAGTGTTTTGTGTTTCATATATCTGAAATGTTCCTTGGTTCTTGTTTCCAAATTCCTCAAATTTATCAACAGCATATTTATCAATTATGAAGCGGAAGATCCGTGGTTTAAATACCAGCTGTGGCATTGAATTTTTCAATCCTGATTCAACCTCTCAAACATTGCCTTCACAAGACTTGTGTGTTTAAAACCATTATTAAAAATATAAAATAACAATTTCCATATAAAGGTTATTTAAACTTGGGACATAAAGTAGTTACGATTGTAAGTCACCCTTGTGGTACTTATCTCAAATGTGTTTTTCTAGAGGTCTACTGGGAAATGATGAATTGGGTGGGAAATTTAATGCCATGGTAGCACAGTGGTTAGAACAGCCGTATATGAAGTGGAAGATCCTTGGTTCAAATCCCAGCTATGGCATTGAATTTTGCAGTCCTGATTCTACATTGTAAACATTACCTACACATGGCTTGTCTGTTTAAAACCATTAATAAGTTGGTTGGTGTAAAATAACAATTACCATCTAGAGGTAATCTACAAGTATTTCCCACATTTCCCTAAAGGAACTAAATAAGTACATCATTTAATAACTGTTATAACATCTAGTGAATTTTGTAGACTTCCAGATGTAGTTACATTTGTACCATTTGTTACTTTGAATTTGAAATGTTTTGGTGTGATAGGATTCCAGAATATCTCACCTCCACTACTTAGTCCTCCACATGCAGATGCTGATAGCCAGGATGCGAGTTTGAATGGCCTTTGTCCTGTCAGTAATTACTGCAAATATGGAGAAGAAGGTAAACTTCAGTATTTGAAAAGTGTGATAAAAAATAGTGTGTTTTAATTTCATTATTTAATTGGGAAACATTTTTATTTTGCAACAGACAACAGTAGGAGTGTAAACGATAGCCATGTAATGTCACCACCACCTCCAGCTCCTCATAGCATTTTTCACAAACTGAGTCCTAATTCAGGAAGTGCTGCTGCTCCTAGTTCCACCAATTCAGGTAATATTGCTTCTCTAATCTCGGTATTTGTTGTACAGAAAAGGAATTTAGTAAAATGCAAGAATGTCATTATTAACAAGGCCTTCATAGCTTCCTCTTTTTTCCCTCTCTTTACCCCTATCCTATGACAGCACTATTCATGCTACTGGCTGGACATAGTTGTGTTATAATCAATGACATGTCGACCTGAAAGGAAAGTACTGATTTGAATTTTTTTCTGGTTGCTCAGTAAATCATTACTCATTAAGCTCAACTGTTTGATTCACAGCATCAGAAGCTACACATAGCCTGATTGTTGGTCTATGGCAAGCTGCTAACACAGTTCGACAAATTTTGGAAACTGTGCATATTCACAGAAATGTAATTAAATTTTAATGTTGCCTAAAAAAGGCAGTTTATTGCATGCGTATTAGAAGAAAACCTTTCATTCAAAAGCAGAAACTGTATTATGTAATAGACAAGCATGTTTAAAGCTATTTTGGTAGTAATTTTAATTCCAGTATAAATATAGTGAGAATTTGTTGAAGGATTAACGTTTTTTTTTTATATTTTTCAAGTAATATTGCATTATGTTTGTTGTAAATGTTTACATGTTTGTGATTCTAAGAGCAAAGTTATAGCTTTTCTTATAACACAGTTGTTTAACTCAATAAATGCTGCTTATTTCAAACAACATTTGCAAACTTTTCCATAATAGGCATTAAGAATTTGGAGATAAATCTAAAGAAAATAAAATGTGATTTTTCTACGAGGCCAGGTTTATTTAACCTTTTTCCTCCCTCACCTTTCCTTGTCCTCATTACAGCAGTGTGCTGTCAAGCAGTGTCATTGGTTACAGTCAGTGAGAAATAACCTGGCACTAGACAGCTAGCTTATTCTCTTACCTGCAAATGAGGCTAGCCTTATCTTGTCCAATTGTATTACAAACACATTGCACAACGATTAGTCGATTGGATGAGATACGGCTAGCCTTGTTCGCAGGTAAGTGAACAAGCTAGCTGTCAAGTGCCAGGTTATTTCTTGCCGACTGTAGTAATCATCCTTCACCCCTTGCAAAATCCCATAAGACGATAAACAGAGAGATGCTCCCAAACAGTCATATTATTAAATTTGTTTTGTGTACATAAAATCATCTTTATCCTTTCCACCTTATATAATATGAAGCCAAAATTTTGTTACTATAGTATAATATTGTGCAACATTTCCGTGTTTTAAAGGAAGCAGTGCTAGTAAAGGGTTAATATTTTAGGTGCTGGAGGTACTGTGTTGCTAAGTGAGAGTAGCAACTCATCTTGGGCTGAGATGGAGAGCTTCGTCATAGGAAACATACAAATTCATCCGCCCACACTTCCTGCAAGACAAATGCTCATATTAAGATATCTGACTCCTATGGGTGAATATCAAGAGGTGAGTACACATATATTATGACCTACTATAAGACGTGTAAATGCCTGTATCTTTTTGGTTCAGCCCTAATGACCTAGTTTTTGGTTCACAACAGCCCACTAATGGCAACTAGAACAGATAGTGCATATTGCTCAATGAGATGTCATTTACTTCTTTTGACCGATGAAAAAATGTTATCAACCTGCTCTCCAATTCAGCCAACATAAAAACAGGTTAACCAACACCAATTTCGATAAAATGAAGATCTAAATGCTAAGTTACTGCGTATTTCAGATTCTGAGGAGTCAGCAATGTCAGTCCATTAGTGTACTAGCATTCATTAAAATAATTTGTCATTATTTATTTATGCTAACAAACTTACTGTTGATGTTTTAAACACACAAGCTGTGTGTGGGCAAAGTTTGAGAGGTAGAACTGGAACTGAAAAATTCAGTGCCACAGAATTGAATTTTTCAGTTCCAATTCTACCTCTTAATGTGTTGTTCTTTATTGTTGTATAAAATTCTTTTCAGTTGGATTTTCCCAGAATTGCAACTAGCAAAAGCTCTAGTGGCCATTTACGTCATGGCCAGCTTGAGGAATTTCTGCCTTGAAGGAATAAGTAGTCTTGAATATGCAGTTAATGGATCCAAAATGCCATGCCCAGTAACGGCAACACCAAAATTGAATCTTGGCTAAGTCTTGCTCGTCATTCCCAGGGTCCAGGAAGGCTTGATATTGGTTGTGAACACTCCCATTTGAATATATATATTTCAAGTCTCTCATTCTGGTTATTGTTACCATTGTTGGTGGTTGTGGACCAGCCTTAAGTCTGTTTTAGGGACATGTTGCTTCCAAAACATGGCTTCTATTTTAAAAAGTAAGTGATGAGCAGTACTTCCTACAACCAGCCAATCTTCACAACTATATAACTGCTGTGCCCAAAGTTCAGCTACAGGGTAGTTGATGTTATTTATTTAATGTCATATATTCCAGTTTGTGTTGAAAATGAAACATTAGCATTGTGAAGTAATAATATATGAGAATAATAATATTCTTATCTTTACAGTTCCTTGGCCATGTGTTTGAACAGAATGCACTGGAACTCATACTGAAGTTTACTGATATCGGGGAATCCAAAGCTTCACGTCTGGCTTTTGAAGCATTAAAATACTTAGCTGCTCTGCTTTGTCATAAGAAATTTTCAATTGAATTCATCAATATGAAAGGCTTGCAGGTATAGTAAAGTTTATTCTTAACATAAGAGTGGCATGCTAGAAATTATTTTATGAAGTAACAACAAGATTGCGGGTGATGTCATTCAAGTCTAGAAAAATTATTTGAGAAGTCTTCAAAAACTATTTGAGGGATGCAATAATCTAATTGAAATAAATAGAAAACCATTATTTATTTATGCCAACAAACTTACTGTTGGTGTTTTTAAACACACAAGCCGTGTGTGGGCAAAGTTTAAGAGGTAGAACTGGAACTTAAAAATTCAAAGCCGGGCGGACGCTCTACCACTGAGCTATTGTGACAAACTGCCAGAATGACATTAAATCCTCAAGCCAGTTCGTATTTCTCCTGGTAAACCACAAAGGCAGTCTCACATCAGAAACAATTACCCCAATGGTGACTTACTATTGCAAGTACTTTATATCCCAGGATTAAATAACCTTCACATGGTAATTATTATTTATTTATGCCAACATACTTACTGTTGGTGTTTTTAAACACACAAGCCGTGTGTGGGCAAAGTTTAAGAGGTAGAACTGGAACTTAAAAATTGAACTGGCTTGAGGATTTAATGTCATTCTGGCAGTTTGTCACAATAGCTCAGTGGTAGAGCGTCCACCTGGCAAGCGGAAGGTCTGTGGTTCAAATCCCAGTTGTGGCATTGAATTTTTAAGTTCCAGTTCTACCTCTTAAATAGAAAACCTCCTATTTAATTCCAAAATCACATTAGCCATCTTCATTCAGTTTAGGTGGTTATTTTGGGTTGGTTTCTCAAGCAGTTTAAATTATAGCCACTTCCAGCTTTTTCACTTTCTGAATTGCCTTTGCTTGACTTAGTTCTGAGTTGAAAACAAAAAATTGCTTTATCTAAAGTAAGAACAAATTAGAAACTGAAAACTTCACTTATCTTAGTAATATGGCAAGTTCTTTTGCAATAT
Organism: Tenodera sinensis; assembly: GCA_030765045.1. Lineage (NCBI taxonomy): Eukaryota > Metazoa > Arthropoda > Insecta > Mantodea > Mantidae > Tenodera > Tenodera sinensis. The sequence goes on from CM060967.1 coordinate 31,570,074, forward strand.
TACTCAGATAAGTGAAGCTTTTAGTTTCTAATTTGTTCTTACTTTAGATTCTTGTTGCTTCACTGGTAATAGCTTCATTATATCCTTATTTAACATTGTGTTATTTTTACAGATGCTTCTGAAGGTTCCACGACCCAGTGTTGCTGCCACTGGTGTATCTATATGTTTATACTACCTTGCCTATTGCGAAGACGCTATGGAGAGAGTCTGCCAGCTTTCTCATCACATCATCTCAGACCTTGTCAAGTATGTGTATTGTATATTAGAAATTAATTTAGTAACAATGAAACCAGTGCATACATATAGTAATTTATTTATTTTAGCTTACTAACATATCACTTACCTTTTACAATTATCCAAATACAAAATAATTTCTATGCAGATGACACCTTAATGATATATGCAAATAAGGACATATGTCACCTACAGAACTTTATAACAAAAATGCAAGATATGTCACTACTTAAAGCAAAGGTAAATCTTAATAAAATAAAATCAATCACCGAAATAACAGGTCTAATAATGAAACATTAAATATAAATAATGAATCTATTGAGGAGATAGAGAATATAAAATTTCTGGGAATAAATATTCACAAAAAGACATTCAAATACCATGTGGAACACATCCAAAAATGATAAATACAAATAGGTATTTATTGAGAAATCTGAAAGATAAATAGGCATAAATCACCTAAAGGTAGTTTACTATAGTCTATTTCACTCATACCTGGAGTATGAAATTGAGATGCACATGTATGAGCAGTATGAAGGGGGTATTCATGTTACATAAAAAGTGCAAGATGTTTATATAATGCAAATAACAGGGAATCTTGGAGATATGTGACAGTTTTTGTGTCACGGGTTGGATAAGAGTGATGAGATCTTTGTTACAGGGTCATATGTAATGGACAACAGATAAAGATAAAAATGGCGAAGGCTAGAATTTTCACCAATTAAAATCCTGATTTCACCAAAAGTAATTTTACTTTATGTTTTAAATACAAACCATTCTTTAAAAAAAAAACCCACCTGATACGATAGAAACTGAAAACTTGTATATTGGTGGATGTACTCAACAGGGTGCAAGGTATCCCTCCTTGTGTTAATCTGCCGTGCTTGAGTAAATCCCAAAATCCCCTATCCCCTGCTATAAATATAGATTAAAAGAATGAAAAATAGGCCATTCAAAGGAAATCTTTTGGTACTGCTTTTTTTAGGTTAGTTAAGAGAAATACCAAATGTGATATCTTATTATATACTAAATATGTGGGTGAGAAGATAGCTGTTTATCAATTACGAATAAACAGATCTGTGGCTGAAATTGTATGTCAAAAAGTATCAGGGAAAAGATTAATGCCAATGTCCAATATGCTAAGTTGTTTAGACATAATACATGTATTGAATATGCAATGTGATTATCAAAACTGTATTTCTTATTCCATGTGCCAAATCTATTGTGAAGCAAAAGGAAATATTTGAGATGGTTAGGGCACCCACCTAGTAAGCAGATGGTCTGTGGTTCAAATCCCACCTGTGCTACCTCTCAAACATTGCCCACATACGGCTTGTGTGTTTAAATAAATAATAAAAGGAAATATGTTCGAGGTCGATCATGGCCATATGATCAACGCATTCACAATCGAGTCAATAAATAGTCAATCAATTGCGGTTGCTGTGTCCGTAACTAGGGAAATAAACAATTACCCCTATAGTGAGGTAATGAATTATTAATAGTTATATATGCATCGCTAAAGATGGTCGTATATTCATACTGCAGAATAATAGAATTTATCAGCAATCCAATGACGTTAAATCATATCACTGAAGGATGTGTGGATGAATACTGTGCGTAAATATTCAGTATGTGCAAATACCGTAAATGTCCTAAAATATTTACGAAAGAAAGAAGTGAGAATTTAATTTGTACGAAACCACGAAGTTCCAGGACACAATAGCCCTGGGATCTAAAAGTATTGCTATTATAAAAGAGTAAAGATAATATGTTCAAGTATTGCAAATTAATGGCAATAAAGTGGACGTAGCAGAAAATTTGTATATTTATTGGAAATAAAAATACCCTGCTCTTATTTGTCTGCCTGCAGCCCTGGAGATGAGACTCATTGCTGCATTACTACATCATTAAAAAGTGCATTCGTAAAAAACTGCCACATTAAGAACTATTTGTAAAAACTGCTACAGACTTAAATACAAATTAAAAAATACTGACATTTTTCAATTTATCAATGTGCTCCACTGTTCTAAACACTTGATTTTCATCAGTTTTATGTTAGACTTAATCACTTTGAAATGTAGAATAATCATGGCTTAAAAACAGAGATTCAGACTTATGAAACACACGTTCCTAACCTCATTACGTCAAATTTGAAACCAGATATAGAAATTAATGAGAAGATATAAACTGTACATCCATAATATATTTTAACGTTGGATTGCTATTAAAATAAAAATACATTTTTTTTAAAAATAAAGCATTAACATAAAAGCTAGAAGCATGTAATGCAGTTAATCCATGCATCATGTGAACATCGCTTAGCTTCCGTCAATACACCTTTGGGAATATGTTCTATTTTGGCCATGATTGACCTGACGTAAATAGAAAAATGAACTTTGAATAACAATTTATAGAATATAGATAGATAAATAAATTGTAATAAGTAGTGTAAAGTAAGTGTACATACATGCAACACACTGTTTTGTATGACCAAAATGCTGAATTTACCTAAATTGCTACAAGCTTAATTTCTGCAAAGCTTGTTTTTCATTGCACATGGCCACATTAATCTTTTTAAGCTAATTTTTCATCCAATATGCCATTATTTCAGAACATTAACCTTTTCTCTAGGCTATCAACAGCATTTAATTATAGCAAGGTTTATATATTGAAATGTTACTGTATAACTTGACAGTTACATAATTTTAAATAACTCTTGATTTTTTTTTTTTTTTTGTATGCATACCTTTATCACTAGATTTTCAATTTTTCAGATATTCCTTATGGTTGTTAGAATGTTCACATGACTCAGGACGCTGTCATGCAACCATGTTTTTCAGTCTCTCATTTCAGTTCCGATCAATATTGACTGAATTTGATGTTCAGGATGGCTTGCGCAAGCTTTATAATGTTGTAAGTACTTTAAATATCACTGTGGTGTAAATAAAAATACTTATGTGCTAATTAGGCAGTAAATTTGTGGAGAAGGTTGGTAGTAATAAGTGGCCTTTTGTATTACATCCAGCTTGTGAGTTACACTGTAATTCTCCAATAATATTTGTATCTGCTCAGAGCAATCCAAGAGGCATTTTAATAGTTTTTCGTCTGATCTAATTTTGTAAACATGACCGAATTACTGTAACTATTTAGCCAGTGGTTGCCATAATGTAGTAATAGTACTCTTTATTCACTGAAGGAAATTACATCTTCATGGCTTTGTTGAGGAAAAATAACCAATATATATAAAAATTACATGAATGTGTACCATTAAAAGTAAGATTTCTGACTAAAAGTATGAAACATTCCCTTTTTTATGTGATAAGAACCTATAAATTAATTACATTACCTAACATATACATAATTACATTTTTAAAGGACCCGTAACTGAGTAAATTAAGCAAATTAATAGGAATGAGCTAAGTGTTCTCTCGAATCCATTAATATTTTTGTTTTAAATTGTGATAGGTAGTTTGTTACACAGAATTATTCTAATGTGGAGTGCACTTTTCTTAGCAAGGTTAGTCCTACAGTGTTGAGTATGTAAATCATCTCTATATCTTTTACAATTGTATATGAATTTTCAAAAAGTTTGTTTTTGTGATTGGATGTAGTACATTACTTTTAGCATGTATATGCAGGCCACAGGCATTATCTTTAAGGCTTTGAATAACTCTCTACATGGTGTTCTATTGTTCTTACCTGTCATTCCTATTACTTGCTTCTGCATTTTAAATACCTCTTCCCAGCCTGTTGCAACACCCCAAAATGTTATTCCGTACTGAATATGACTGTGAACTTTGGAGAAATATGCACTTCTGAGAGCCTGTGTGCTAGTAACTGTTTTTAGCATGTCTAGGATACAGCATGCCATACTGGCCTTTTTGGTCAACATATTTATGCATGTTTGAGTTTTTTATTTTGAGTCACTTATTTACACACACCTTCACTACTAACTACTTTTTTAAGCGGAAACGTTTTCAGGACCATTCGATCCCATAAAAAAACTCAAACTCAAACTTGAAGAATACTTCACTGTCAATAGTGCTTCTATTTTTAATATTCAATATTTATGCATGATACCCATTTTAAATTTTCACTTAGATGCACCCCCAGGAATTGTGTTTTCCATTGATGCTTTATACTTTCCCCATTTAATTTTATTGGTGGACCTGTGATGTAATTGCTATTTTGGCTACTATGAAACCTCATAACTGTCTAAAGTAAAAACAAAGAACTTTGGTGCACCAAAGAGCTTGCAATATTACTAAGATAAGTGAAGCTTTTAGTTGCTAATTTGTTTTTACTTTAGATTCTTGTTGCTTCACTGCTAATAGCTTCATTATTTCCTTATTTAGCCTCATAACTGTTTTGTCTGTGTTTATTAACAGTCTGTTGAATTTAAGCCACAATATAAGTTTTGTTATGTTACTGCCTATTTTTGCTTTAAGTTCTGTGTCACTTTTTTCTTTCGTAAGGACATCTATATCATCTGCAAATAATACCACTTCTGCTTGTGGAACATTCATTGGCATATCATTTATAGACAGCAGATACATACAGCTGCCTGCTGATAACCTAAAGCTTGTAGTCAGTGTTGCCAACACAAATTCAGTTGCAGGTTTTACTGTTAAAATTTTTATATCTCAGTACACAACTTCTTGGACCAAACTATTGATGCAGAACAATTGTATAATTAGAGTGCACTACAAACCAGTTAATGAACAGCAGCATTTGAGAGTACTTAACAAATTGCAGAATCAGAGTGTACATCAACAACTTCTGATTCCATGTGTAATAACAGTACACCTGCTTCCAATAAGAAAAAAATCCATCAACTTTTAATTTTAATAATTGTACGTTCCAAAGGTTCTCATTATTTGTGTTCAACGATGCGGCATTATCATTATTTTAGCAAATAATACAAAAGCAGAAGCTAAAGATAAAGAACTTCTTACAGATTGATCAAATTGCATAAGCTTTCATGGCCGGTGCTCTAAAATACAAAATGAATATTCGAGCTTGTGGGCTGTGGTCTAGTGGAAAGTGGCTGATTACACCAGCCAAGAAGTTAAAACATGCTTTACACCCCAGAAGGAAGCCTCGCTCCTCACCAAATCAAATTGACCCTAAAGAGAAGAATAAAGCATATCTGCCGTATATCAAAGGTATTACTGATCGCATTGGAAAAGTTCTTAAAATACACGACATCCACGCCATCTACAAACCAACACAACAAATACAGAACATGCTACATTCAGCAAAAGATCCAAAAGAACCACTCTTCTGCGGGTGTTTACAAAATTCCGTGCTCATGTGGCTCTGTCTATATAGGGACCACACAACATACGGTAAACACACAAGAGATGTTGCCATTTGGGACAAACAGAAAAGTCTGCAGTTGCAGAACATGCATAACTAGCACCGGGGAACACTTTATACAGTATTCAGACACAGCTATCCTGTCTTCCACAGTTCATTATTATGCCTGCTTAAGTCGTGAAGCCATAGAGATTTTCAAACATAATGATAACTTCAATAGGAAGGAAGAAACAAAGCGCTTAAATAAAGCTTGGCATCTAGCATTGTACAAAGTACACATAAAACCTGACTGGAGACAAATTAAAAATCATACACCAGCTTCAGCTACAATAAATACCAGTCCTTTGAAAATTGACAACAATGGAAGTCCCCACTTTAAACCAGCCCACGCTACAGCCAAGCCAATAAACAAAGACCAGACTGTCGTACGCCCACACATGCTAAGCATATAAAACCTGTGAAACCAGACATCTCCGATCAGTTTGCCCAAAGTAGCAGACTACCACTGATGATGTTCAACACAGTTTCGAATGAAACGTGTGGAAGAAGAATTTTCAATAGACCATGGTCCACAAGTCCGAATATTCATTCTGTATTTTACTTACAGATTGTAAAAGTATTCGAGTCAAATTATAGACACTTCTAGTTTCATTTAACTTTACCTTTTATCCAGATGTGTTTCAAAGACCATTGTCTTCATTATCAATGGTTTCTCGACTGGCATTTGAAAAGGAATAATCAAATGGTTCTAAAGTTTAAGATAGCAGTAGAGTAAATAAAGTGACAAATAAAAATGCAGGATTTTTAAAAGCAAAAAGAAAGGAAAGAAGCATAAATGAAGAAAGCAAAATGAGAGGGGAAAAGGAAAAGAAAAAGGTGCCAAATAAATAGGGAGTAAATATAGCAAATAGTAGAAAACAAGAGGTAGAAGTTGGTGAGGGGAAAGAATAAGGAGAAGAAGATATAGGCATGTAAACAGTAAAGGTGTATATAAAGCAAATGGAACTAAAATATATATATATACCAGGTGAGTCAGCTGCCCCTTATTCTCGAGTTCTATGCAATCCGCATTTTATAGGCCAACATGAAAACATCGACCCCATTACTAGGTTCTACCCGCATATTCAACATGGATGTTAAACACTTGATTAAATTAGTACTAATTTAGATGTTATCACATCGCTTTTTAATATATTCCTAATTAGACAGCTGACGTTTGCACTTCTGCAAATGTTCACTTGAACCAGCGAATATTACATGTTAAATGGAATGTTTACCACACATGTTACTCGGTAGCTCAGTTGGAATGAGCGTAAGACTCCGAAGTAATATGTCTGCTGTAAAGGTGGTTCGAATCACCTGCATGTACTAATTTTTACTTTCTCTACTGGTAAGTAGGGGAAGTATTGTATTCCACCCAAAAATTCGAAGTCGAGATTTCACTGGAAATACATGTTTTGAGGCCCCCTGAATCCAAAAAAAGCATTTTTAGAAAAAGGTCCGTGTGTGTGTCTGTCAGTCTGTGGACAGCATAGCTCAAAAACGAAAAGTCGGTTAAAAACCAAAGTTGGTATTTAAGTTTAATGTCGTTCAAGGATGTGACACGAAGATTTTGAAGAAAATAGCCCCACCCTAAACTACCCTTTACATGGAAAATTTTTCGAAAATTTTGATTTTCTTGAAAATGGCTCTTAACGATTTTGATTAAAATGTCATATGTTTGAGATATTTTTATGATAAATGAAATGTATATCTTGAATTTTCTGGCTATAGCTCCTGTAGTCGTATTTACTCTGGACGACTTTTGCATAACTGGTAAACCGTTAGAGATAGACCAAATTATACTATACAAAAAATGTAGATCTTGCTAAAATACACAATTTATGTCTCAATAAATTTTCTTGTAGGGTGAACCATTTCGGAGATATACCTTATGTGTGTGAGTTTCCGAAAACTTGGAACTTTCGTGAAATGGGTCATCGTTGTTCATTTTTTTTATATGTTACGTGTACAAAGAGAACGGAATCTCAAAGCTTTAAAAGATTTGACTATCGCACAAAGCCTACTGTATTCCAATATTCCCCTTGCACCTACAAGGAAATAAGCAATAAGATAATTTGTACAAATGTTTATTTTAACTAACACAAAGAAGATATAGGAATAAGAGTTTGTAAGAATGGTTAGTACAAGAGTAGAGAAAGTCATGTGAGTGCAACACATCAGATTTTTTTCTGTGCAATCCTCACAATTTACAAATTATTATTCTCAAAACTGTTATATTCATTTTTATTTTATTTATTTTTATGGCATTGTTTGATGTTTCTTTATTGGCAGACTACAATTATGTAGTTGTTTAAACGCACCTATAGGTAGGTGCAATTGAAATAAGGATCATTTATACACATTTGAACACAGAAAGCAAGGAAATTACATTGTCAGTGTTTAGCATGGAAGTTAAACTCAGTTTTGCAGACAGTGAATTATTGTGCTATTAAAAATGTTTCATAGTTTAATGTTTTGCGGCGCTGGAATGACCCTTTTTCTATTCCTGGAACACGACTCCTCTAACGAAGCAAGTGCTCGAACTGGTGACCTTCTTGGGTAATGCACGCTTGGGTACGCTGTTGGATGAAGCCTCTGACTTGGTGTAGCATGGCGGGTTGAAATTTCTACAAGTCACTGTAATACGCTGACAAAGCTTTTCTAGATTGCCCAGCTCCTCTGCATAAATGCATTCTTTTAAATAATCCCAGAGAAAGAAGTCATGGGGTGTCAGATCCGGTGATCTGAAAGGCCAGGAGACTGGTCCTTGTCTTCCTATCCAATGACCAGGATGTGCAGCATTCAAATGATTGCAGACGATCCTCGACCGATACGGAGGAGCGCCGTTGTGTTGAAACCACATCGTCATTTGCTCCTGCAGTGGCACATTCCCTAATAATAAGGGGTGAGCTACGGAGGAATTCCAGGTAGCGTTCTCCTGTTAGATGCCCCTCGAAGAATAATGGTCCAACAAGGTGGTCTCCCAAGATTCCACACAGACATTTACACCCCACTGCTCTTGGAATGCTGCCTCCCTTATCCAATGAGGATTATCAACACTCCTATAGGGTATATTGTGACGATTTTCAGTTCCATTGTTGTGGAATCTTGATTCGCCAGAAAACAATATCCTGGATGCGAATCCCTCACCACTTCTACTCGCCCCAGCAACCATTTACAAAAGGTTATTCGAGCTTCGAAATCTCTGCCATGAAGTGCTTGGTGTAGGTGCAAACGATAAGGATGGAACTTATTAGTGTTCAATATTCGCACTATAGATTGGCTGATGTTCACCTCCTGAGCAACTGACTGTGTACTAGTATGCGGATTATTCTGGGTGGCGTTCAAAACTGCTTCTGCATTAACACCCGATGTTGCTGGTGTGTACCTATGAGGAGGCATTCTTGCAAGTGATGCTGTTATACGCAGACGCCTTTCAACATTCCGGAAGGTGTGTGCTGTTGGTTGTCGTGTGTTCGGATATCTCTCCCGATATAGATGCTGAGCTGCTGGTGTATTTGTTCTTGCTTCTCCATAGATCAAAAGCATATCTACGTACTCGTCTGTCGAATACATAACGAAAGACTGGCACAAAATATCGCGCAACAGCATACGTGTGGAGAACGCAGGGGTCGGCATTCGCAACACACTACATCATGCCAGTCCAATGACACAGAAGTCATTATATTTGTTCAATTAGAAAATGCAGACAAGCAAAAACGATTTAAATTATGATGTCCTAAACCCTCAGGGACTTTATAATAGATTATTGTGAATTCGGTTTTCAAGTTTTGATGAACATAAAAAAAAAATATTTACAATACTGAGACTTGAACCTGTGTCATTGGGGTTTAGTGCAGAGGACCTGTCACAATCCTATTCAGCTATTTCGAGACTTGACTGAAAGCACATATCGCGTACAATAGTAGGACTTGTATGCCTGGCGCTATGCCATTGCCACCTTGCAAGTTATCGTGCTTGATTTAGCCTTTTAAGACAGTTTTAATCATTTACTGGGCGTTTTAATATTACTTAAATGGCAAAAGCTGTTATGCATATTAGAGATGCACGAGGCGTAGTTCATGCAAAAATGTAAATAAACTGTTGTTTAATAGTATGTCCGTTTTGACTGTATGGGTTCATGATGGATGAGGCGTGTCTAAATTTTTCCTGATTTTTGGCAGCCAACCCCGGCTATAAGTGCAAGAATCCACCATTTTCTTTTTAGCTGACGTTAGTGTACTCATATGCTAGGTCCAATTTTTCTGAGGCGTTTACTGAATTATGTTGCTATGTATACTCTAATAAAAAGTTTGTAAAATCGGCCGGAAATCGGAATTCGCTCTCAGTAAACGAGTCGTATATTTTTGAGGTGTACTTTAGTGAGGAGTACATTCTGTCCCTTAAACCACTGTTGCTTTCAATTTTGTGCATTCCTCTCGTTAAAAACGTCAAGCAATACATTTTAGTAAGTGCAAAACTGGACTAAGGTGCACATGCAGATGGGTGGCCTACCTTCCAAAAAAAGGTGCGGCTGACTCACCTGGTATAGACTATAAATAAAATGTGTTTGAGAATAATGCATAAATTAGGAAATACAATTTCATGTAGACCGACTTTCAGAAAGGAAAGGATTTTAACTGTAACGTCATTGTGTGTATATATAAATTAATATTGTTTGTACATAGAACTGAAAATAGTGTAAATAGAAATAGTAATTTCTATGATTACAATCCAGAGGATGTGATAATTTTCATAGATTAGCATTAAGAACAAATCAGCTGAAAAAGAGCCATTAAGGGAAGGAATTATATTTCACAATAAATTGCCAAATAAACTAAAAACGTTACTTGACAATGGTTTTAAAACAGAACTGGAAAGATACTTGATAGTAATGTGTATATATAGAATAGATGAATTTTAAAAATAGAACTATAGTTGTGTAAATAATTCAAAGAATTTAGATGTGATGATGCTTGAAACATATGTATTGTATATCTATAAGCAAATTATTGGAAAAAAATAAAAAAGAAAAGAACATACGCAAAGATGGCCATGATACGTGCACGTCCAGTGACAAAAATGTTGTTTTCTAGTGCCTTGCATCTGGCAATGAAGCCATTAGCAAGTGACAAAAATGTAAATGTATGATATATAGGGCTAGGAAGTTCATGCATTTGCATATTTTTTTACAGGGGTTAAAAACGTGTGCTTTTACATTATGTGCATGAATTATGGAATTTTCAGTTATTTGGACATGATTTTAGGGTGCATATAACTGCATATTTTCTTGATTTTGATAAATGCATATTATTTCAATATTATAGCCCCTATATTGCATATTTTAATGATTTTTATGGGTTTTTATTATTTTTTCCCATCTGGATAATATTTTTCATATTGGTAGTATTGGGCATGATGATGCAACTCACGAAGATTTCAATATTATAGCCCCTATATTGCATATTTTAATGATTTTTATGGTTTTTATTATTTTTTCCATGTGTATAATACTTTTCATATTGGTAGTATTGCACATGTTGATGCAACTCGCGAGGTGAGTCATTCTGTCATGCAGTGAACACCCTGTTTACATCCCTTCATTATATGTATGTGCATAGAGAATAATCAGTGCGTTATCTGAGAGGTTTATATTAACAAAGATAAAGTGCAGGTCAACGTTTTGAGCAGCACGATTATCGCAACGCTTGCCTCAGGTTGCTTGCAAGTTGCCTGACCTCCAATAGTTGTGGTATGGTCTTCAAACATAACAGTGTTGTGAACTGGTTCCCACAAAATTAAATTAGGTGTATAAAATGTTAAAGAGCTCTTCAAATGCCGAAAATAAAACCAATTTCGAGTGCTAGATTAATTAGTTTACAGAAAGAGTTTTCGAGTGATTTAATATCTACAGATAATAGGGCACTGTATTGTGGAGCGTGTGAGAAAAATGTAGAGAGTGAGAAAAGATTTCAAATAGTTCAGCATATAAACACAGCAAAACATAAGGAGAATTTAATCAGAAAACTCGCAAACGGAGAACCTGTTCAAACACAGCTAGTAGAGTTTAATTTAAAAGGTGAGTTGATTAATAACACCATGGAAACCCAGTTATTGTCCGGTTGATAATGGAGGAAAGTTAACCTTCGAAACGCGTCCCGGAAAAATATTTTGTAAGTGTTGTTCAATGTTATTAATTAACTCACCTTTTAAATTTAATTACAACAACACTGTTTTCATACTTCTATGAAAGGAAGATAGCTAGTAGAGTGTTCAGGAAGTAGGGTTACTGAATTTTCCTATGACTTGTGCCAAGCATTTTTAGCTGCTGATATTCCCTTGTTCAAAATTAATAACCCGACATTTAAAAACTTTCTTGCCGAGTACACTCGACAACATGTGCCTGAAGAAAGTGCACTGCACAAGACTTAGGTCGGACATTGTTACAATAACGTACTGTTGTTGTTGTTGTTGTTGTTGTTGTTGTTGTTGTTTTCTAGTGCCTTGCATCTGGCAATGAAGCCATTAGCATTTGTGCTTTCCAATACTTTTGAACTGTAGTTTCTTCTGATCTTAATGCTTCACAGGTCTTCAAGTGTTCTTCATTCATTTCTGCTGGATCGTTACACAGGACACATATCGGTGAGGCTGAGATACCTATTCTGTAGAGATGACAAATATACAAAATGAATTAGCGGATCAGTTTGTGTGGTTGTCTGTTGATGAAACCCCTGATTCTGAGCGCCGTTCTATTGCTAATATAATCGTGGTGTTTTAAATAATGAACAAAAGACAACACCTTATATTCTTTATGTGTGCCAATTGTCGGCCACTGACAATGTACCTGTAACCCAGTCTGTGATGGACTCTTTGAAATTACTATGTCCATGTGGAATCAAATACGACCGGTTACTTTTATTTGTTACTGATGCAGGTTCTTATATGGTAAAACCAGGACAAACTCTGAAAGGTATTTTTCCTAACATAATTCATATAACCTGTTTGACACACGCTCTTCATCGCATTTCTGAGACAATACACGATTCTTTCCCATTGATAGATTTGTATCCTATTCAAAGAGAATTTTCGTTAAATCTCCTAAAAGAGTTAATTGTTTAGATCAACAGTGCCTAATATCCGACTTCCTCCTGCACCAGTGTTAACTCGATAGGGAACATGGTCGATGCAGTTTTATATTATGCTGAGCACATAGAAATAGTCGAAGAGGTTGTTAATTCATTGGACTCGAAAGATGCTTCATCAATAGAAACTGCAAAATATTCTGTCAGGCACTGGGTTAAAAGAGGATCTTAGTTTCATATCTGCCCATTTTTCTTTCTTACCAACAGCCATATGGCATTGGAAGATGTAGGATCTCCTTCGCATGAATCACTTACTGTCTTTGAAAAAACAATGTGATCTAAGTTTGGTTCCTGGTGGTATAGGACAAAAAGTGAAAGAGAAAGTGAAATATGTAATTTAAAAAAATTCTGGTTATAAACAGATGTGCGATATTCGAGACATCCTTGAAATAAAACCATCTGTCACACCAAGAGACTTGACCCTCTTTGTGAAGCAGTTAACATCATTTCAATATGCCCTAATAACATCTTGTGATGTGGAGAGAAGTTTTTCACGTTACAAAAGTGTTTTGCAAGATAACAGACAATGTTTCACAGTTGAAAATTTGTGCAAAGTGTTGGTTGTGAACTGCAATCTAGCAGTTAATACTAGCAGTGGGACCACTTCTGTTTCAACCTGTAATGAATAAGGTAACTTTATTATTTATACTAACTCGCCTTGTCTACTGCAAAGGGGCATTGTTTTAATTCAATAGTGCATATTTCTTGGCATATTTTCAAGTTTTTAAGAGCATATTTGCATGCATATTTCAGTGTATTTTAGGGCATGAACTTCCGAGCCCTAGATATATATCCAAGACGAAAGGACTGGGTCTTAAGTTCTAGTATGTCCAAAATGTATACGATTAGAACTTAATAAATTCATTAATTCACATTCAAAATGGACCATTCTTCAGTTTAAACTGATGTAAAATTATATTGTACACCTTAGAGAAAATATATCTAAAATCTATGTAATCATTTGGCACATCCTAGACTTATTCTTATCGTGTATTTCCATTATAGTTAATGCCTGACCTTACCTTGGTCATCTCTTGTTCTCTTCCGACCCCGATGCTATTAGGGTTCCTGAGGGCTAGGGAGTCTATTTTTCTGACCTCTCCATTTCTCTAATTTCTCTATAAAACCTTAACCCCTAACATGCTGACCTGTCATGGCATGTAATATGTCCTCTGATTGGTAATCAGAGGATATGGTCGGTGAATTTATTTTGATAACTCTCCTGGTCAGGTCGGTGAGACCCGTAAACCAACGACAGGTGTGGTCCTCCAGACATTCTGGGGGTTGTGAGAGAGCGATGTGACCGCCAAAACATAAAAATATGCTGCTCTCTAAAAAGCGGTTACATTTACTGCTAAGTCTCTTCTATATTTGTGAAAAATATTGGAGAGCAAGAAGATTGATGACTTCATTGTCAGAAATCTAGCATTAGCTAACAACAATTATAGTTAATGCCTTATTACATTTTAACCTCACTGTATATATTTTTAATTATGATGCTCTCTTACAGATAAGTACATTACCAATTTTGTCAGTGGAGGATGATACAAGGCTAAATGATGATGAGGAGTGTGCAGCAAGACAGATAGTACGTCATGTGTGTGTTGCTCTCAAGCGTTATCTTGAAGCACATCTTGCTATTAAGGCTGAAAATCTACGTCGGAACCAGTTTCGAGAGACTGGGGGACAGTTAGAACCTGTACTACCTCCCCTTAAGGTAGTGTATTGTTTATTACACATGTTAATATTTAATCATTATTTCTGGCTAGAAAGAGGAATGAACAAACATGATACAGAAAGCAGTAGCTACTGAGGAAGCAGCTTTCGTACAGAACTGTAATGCACTTTGCAAGCAGGAAGAAATAGAGGTAACTAATTTACTTTATAAGAGTGGAAAAGTTAGAGTGGAAATTTTTTTATAACTTTTAACTTCACTTTCCACATCAGTGAATCAGGGCTGATTGGAGCACATTCCAGTAAGTTCTGGTATAGAAAATGAAGTTAGAATAATAAAAATTACAAATTTTGCATATAAAATTCAAAATAACTTCATTGTGTTTTACCTAAAAAAAATATATATAGTACATGTTTGCCCTTTTTTAATTTACTACAGCTAAAGACAAGTCCAGAAGAAGTGCAGGAACAAATCTATAATCTTCTTGAACTGATGCCTTTCCATTCACATTGGGATCCCGTTGATCAGCTGATGGATCTAGGAGGTGTGACACTTCTGTTGCAGATCATAGCTCTTACCTATGACTGGAATTATTCTGGAAGGTAATGTAGAATTCTTTTTGAAATTTCTGAATGCCATAAGTCATGACGAGTGTATAATTATTTATGTAAAATAACATATCATTATTAGAGCCAAGCAGGACCAGACTTTCACTTTCTCTACCACTTACCTGTTTCAGGTAAAGAAAACATGGTATTTAAACCAAAAAATTTGACATTCAAATTTGACAAGAGATGAGGTCCCAGGACTACCCTTCCCTCCCCCCCACACATACAAAGGTATTTTCAGAAAAGCTTGCATATACATAAGAAGCACTGAACTGTTTATTCTGAATCTTGCAATACAATGTACCATATATTCATATACTGGAGGTTGATGACTAGCAAACAAAGTCTTAACAAAAGTGAGTATTGTTTTGTGTAATTAGTCAACTAAGTTTTAACTTTTAAATAACATACCATGCTGACATTTGTATGCAAAAATTGACATGTATATTATTCTAACTTCACTCCCTACACCAGAATGTTTGGGACATGTTTCAGAGACTGTCGTCCCCATGATCAGCCT
Source organism: Tenodera sinensis (assembly GCA_030765045.1). NCBI lineage: Eukaryota > Metazoa > Arthropoda > Insecta > Mantodea > Mantidae > Tenodera > Tenodera sinensis. The sequence goes on from CM060967.1 coordinate 31,585,614, forward strand.
ACATTAGGTGGAAATGTAGGACATTTGACAACAATGTAGGGCATTATTTATACATGCAAAATAATGTAAAGATATAATTTAAATTCTATTTATATATACCCATAGGCATGTATATTTATATTTCCTTAAGATCCTAAAACTTAAAATATTAAATGTGATCATTACTTCTCTGAAGAACAAATCTTTCGCAATTAATATAACTTTAATTTGATGAATACATTTTTACCCTCCTTAAAAAGAGAGGCTTAAAGGACTAACTTTGATAAATAAAATGTCAACTTTAAGTAAGAAGATATAAGAAGTAAAAACAGCTAATAAATATAAACAACTCCAAGAAAACATTATAGCAGCAAGAGGAAAGAAATGGGAAAATATCACCAACTGTATGGAATCACAAAAAGGTGGGACCACCAAGAAGCATGGGTAAGCGTAGGCTTTCATGGCCAGTATTCATAATTCTAACAGTCTTCCGATCTGATTTGCCATGGTCTGCTGGAGTAACTTGGTCCAGACGTTTCGTCCACTACTGCGGTGGACATCATCAGTGGCGTGGTCGAAGTCTTCTTGGTGAAGGTACAGTTGCGCAACAGCTTCATCTTCGTCATCTGTGCCAAAAATGCTGGTGATCTCATCATCGCTGTTGTCACTGCTTTCAGCTCCATTATCCTGAATAAGTATGCACTCTATTGTGGTTTCTACGATGTAATCTTTTTCAAAATAATGTAGCTCAGTTCTCTCCAGTTGGCAAGCTTTCCCTCATTCCACAGGACTAATTTCACCAAATCTATGAAACAGTTTTTCCACATCTTTCATATTAAGGGCTGTTTCTACTTGCTACCCACTGTTTTACATTTCCCCAGATTAACTCAATAGGATTTAAATCTGGGTGGTAGGTTGGGAGTCTGAGTGTACTGTGTGTATACTCTGTCAATATCTGATGTATTACATACAATTTTTGCTAGGCTTATGCAATTTGATCAAATCATAAAGTTTTGCTTTTGAAAATGGCTCTTCAAACGCAATACTGCTTTAGTATCAGGTTTTAGGGAATTGGATGTTGGTAGTTTATCTGCTTAAGCATTGTGATAGGATGCATTGTACCTTTTTTATATACTGTACGAGTTTTCTCATCCTCTGGTTTGGTAAGTAGGCAACTCTGCATTTTACAAACAATGCAAAATGCAAGTGCTGACACCACATTCACCAGCCCACTGATTAGGACTACAGTGGTGCTCTCTATGTTAACCTGCACTATAGGCCATACGGAATAAGAAGGCACATGAGGCGGAGCTAGAAGAAGGTGTGTGAGAGCAAGTAGTCAATCCTAGAGAGGCGACGTTGCCCAGTTCGGTACCGTGCTGTCTAGCGCAATATTTGCTTTTCACTTTTCTCTTTGCGCTCATCAAATCCAACAACGGCTCATTATTACAAAGAATTCTATTGCAAAGAGCTAGAAATGTTGAAGCTCACTGTCCAAGAAGCAAAATTTTAGGTGGCCTGTAGCCCAAGATATGAGTGATAGAAGAAACGCTGCGCTCAGCGATAGCAAACGACACTTGCTTTGCATCATGATTGTTTATTTATAGTCTCAACTATCTTCTCAAGGAGTGAGATGTCTTCAGGAAAGGAAAAGGAATTTAGTTTATTCTTATACGTGTTCCATGTCTGACATAGTGTGACAGTGTTACCTGTGTCTTATAATTACTGTAACTCGTTGGATTGGAGCTACTCATGTGCCTTCTTATTTCATGCTCCCTATAGTAGTGTAGTGGTTAACATGCCAGAAAATCAGGTGAAAGTTGGAGGTTCAAATCAGACCTGAGAATAAATTAGATTTTTATTCCCATCTGTTTGTTTTGAGAACATTCTAGCAAATAATGTGTTCCTTCTGAGTGCACTAGAAAGTGGATTTGCCTATAAATTATTGGCTTTCTTTTGTATGAAACAGTAGCTTTAAATAGTAAAATATTATGTAATGATATGTTTGTAAATTAGAATCCCAATGTTGTTATGCATTTATTTATGATGTTCATTAAAGCATATTCTAACAAGCAACAGTTTCTATTCTCATGAGATGCAAATAAATAAATAGATAGACAGACAGACAGACAGACAGATAGATAGACAGATAGATAAATAAGTGAAATGACACCTACATGCCAAATTATCAGTTCTCATTAAATTTACTAAACATAAAAAATACCTTCAATTGGCAATATTTGAACCCTGGATCCTCACCACTGAAGGCCAATGCATACACTATTGCACTACAAGAGCAACTCACTTCATGCACACTGGTACAAAGCAGTCATTACGGCCAAAATTGATACGACACAATGCATTGGACACTGTTAGCTTGTAAAATGCCGAGACTGCATAACTTCTCAATCTGCAGATGAGAAGACTCGCATGGTATATATAAAACCAGGTGAGCAGGTATGTCACAAACTCATGAATATTTGATACTATTTCGCGGCTCCGTTCTCAGCAAGATTTTCACTTTTAATGTCGACATAATTGGAAGCGTAGTATTGCAATTAACCATACTAAATTCAGACACAACTCGCACATAAGTTTTATTAGAAACTGTTGCCAGACTGCTAGAAGAGTGTAAGGTAGCAAACATTGCAATGTTGACTTTGTCTAATCAGCACTACGTGCTGCTTGCTTGGAAGGTATTGAAACATCAGCGGTGTTCGCTGCCTGGGCTACCCCTCAAGGACATACGGCCAATACCCATGGCGAGTCCTGTATGGACAAAGTTCACTTGTTGATCTATGACAAATTAAGCAAGGAAAGACAACAGACTGGTGATTTAGTGTCTCTGTATTGGGAAACCAGAAGGGAAATGATCAAAATGTCAAACTTGGCCATTAGATAAATAATTTTTACCTTCTGGTAACTTATGTTACAAAATTTGTGTTTGTATTGTCAGCTCCATATACTAGACATTTCTTTTTTATTCCTAACCCCCATTAAAGTAGGGTGAGTGAGAGTAAAACTTCTCCTTGTCTCTACAGAACACCAAACTTTTGCCTCGGAGTGTAAATGCTGCATTGCCAATCTCTCATTCATTGTTTCTGGAAATGTGCTATATTAGAGCCATAGCCTACATTCATTAAATTATGTTTCTTTTTATGTATGAATAATTTTTGCCAATGGAGAGTTCTATTGGCTTCCTAAGGACCTTCAAAAGCTTCGATTTCGCTTTCAGCTGATGAGATAAATGAGCTCTGTGACTTGATTTATCCATTTGTTTATATGTATTTGAAATTGTGTTCTTTAAAACTTATATCAATTCTCCTCTTTGTTTTTCCTATGTACATTTTGTTGCAAATTTATATCCAGTTTCATAAATGCCAGAAGTTTTTCCGCCAGAGCTTTGAGTATGTTTCTTAAGCAATGCCTGTAAACTGGGCCTAGGGATATACCATATTCTTTAAATATTTTTGTGAGAAAATATTAATCGTGGTCTGGGATGAGATGAGGGGTGGATGGTGGTGATTGGGGAAGTTCTGAACATTCTTGAAGATCCTGGAGGCTGCTTTACTATAACTATGTATCTTTGATTTTGAGGATTTGAGAGTGGTAATACTGCATACATGATTTCAATTGGGCTTTTTTACCTGGTTGCTTTAGTAGCATGTGTGTGTAATACATAGCTACTGTGAATATTTTTGCCAGTTCTGTTAAAGGTTTAAGTATTCCTAGCTTGAAATACTAGCTCATTTCTAGCAATAACATTCTTATCTCCGCTATTTGTCTTTTAGTAAGTTGAGATAATTGCTATTATTTAATGAATACAAATAGTGAATTTTCAGTTTTATTTTACTTAATTTTCATGATGTATGAATCTTATACATTTAAACGAGCAATTCTTGTAAATATATATATAAATTTAGATATATTCCGCACAACTTGGAAACGGCTCTAACGATTTCAATCAAATTTTTATTCAGACAGGGTTTTGCTTATTAAGTTTATATAGATGTCATTCTGAAACAAATGGGATTTTACATGTAACAGTCACAAATAGTCTAAACCTCAATGTGTCCCTAATTTCTCTGTTAATGGGCCAGTTTCAACAAACAAGCCAGGATATTAAAGGTCTCATCAAGAGCTTTCAGAAAGCCTAAAGAAAGTTGGCTATATTAGTCAACACGTAACAGTCACAATTATTCGAAACCTTATGTTGGCCATAATTTCTCTATTAATGGGCCAATTTCAACAAACAAGCCAGGATATTAAAGGTCTCATCATGGAAATGGCTCCAACAATTAGGATGGAAATTTATATTTAATTGACATTTTGCTTTTCAAGTTTATCTAAATATGTTCTCCCAAAAAAACACGATTAAAAAAAAAGGAAACGAAAAGAAAATCCAAGTGAAGCTCGGTCACCCAGGTACTGTTGATTATATGAATAAAAGATTTACTCACAGTAATTTGTTACTTTATTAAGACTTACTTACTAATAGCGTTTAATAAACTTTTGTAGTTTAACTCCAAATTGCTTCGCACAAACTGTTATTTACACAGAAATAGTTCCACAGGAATTTCCAACATCATCGGCTGCTCTTGACTATTGGATATAACTAGCAACCCTCCACTGTCAACTGTGTTCCCTCCGGTGGAGAATGAACAAACTTCTTGAGCAGGTTTTCTTCAAATGGAAGTTCAAAATTCATTAGGTGTGTTTTGAACTTTTTCATATGAAGTTTTTTCCTTAAGTGTCGATTAAAAATTATTTTGTTGTTAACGCTGTGAATTGCCAGGATCACATTAGTGTCATCGGTGTGCCAGAATTCGTCTTGCAGGAGTTCTTTTACATGCCAGTAAATCTACTGACATGGAGCTGTAGTTTTTAAGTGTACTTATAAACTATCACTCTGGGCTGGATTTGAACCCACACCTTGGGATCAGTAGGTCAGAGCCACCCAGACTAACAGGACAGTGCTATGATGATGGTGAGATCTCTTGCCTGCTGTACATTAAAAGATGGATGTTATATTGTATATCATGGTCTTGTTGTCCAGAAATGGGCTGAAACTACAGATTTTTCAATTTGTTTTTTACTGAATTATTAAAATGCTCCATAAGTCCAGTGCCTATGTTTCTTTTGCTCTGCCAATGTAGACTTTGTCACAGCTATTGCAGTCTATTCTGTATATTCCTGGAACTTTGCCTATTTTGCTGGACCGAGTGAGCTTTACTGTATTGTAATGGTTGAATATCCTTTGGAATTTTTTAGTTGGTAAGTGAATTTCACAAATTTCTTCTTGCCTTTTACTAATTTAAGGGTAGACTTTTGTACAATTTGGTTTTTCTTTTTGATTATTCTTAGTTTTTTTATGTATTAGATCTCTGCTGTATCCATTATTCTCAGCTACTTGTATGTGTGCGAGTTCTTCTCAATGTTCTGTTTTTTCTAATGCTGATGTGCTTTCAGATTGAAACTGATAGATTTAATATAACTCAATGAAAAATTGAAATTATTATCAGTGAAGCAATAGAATCTAAAATAAAAACAAACTTAGAAACTAAAAACTTCACTTATCTTAATAATTACTGCAAGTTCTTAAACGCTGCCGACATGTTTCATGGTGCTTCCACCACAGTTTCAAAGCTTTATTTAAAAACAGTTACCATAGTTACAGACGTTCAACTACTCAAAAGATTTATGTGTCGCAATCTTCTGAAAACAAAATGTTATAAATATGATGCCGATTTTAATGAATTGGGCTGTGCTATGAGACTCGTTTTCTATCTACAAGGTCGTGGTAACGGATGGAATGCATATATCAATGTTTCTTTATCACAATGTATTTATTTATTAACACTTCGATATTTTACACTCTCAGCACCATATTAAATACTTAAAAACCTTTACACTTTTTTAATTTAGTAGAATTTATGCTGGATAAAAGATTGGTGAAAGTTCCATGTTCACATGCTACCAAAACACGTCTTATCACCTTGAACATATAGACGCTACTGAATCGTTTCTTGGCGTCGCTTTGACACGACACACCGCCATTTTTGTTTTCATCCGCGCAAACAGTTCTTTCTCGTTAGGGAAGTGATCCCAATTATTGTCTCCTATTTTTATTATGGAACACAAACAATTCTAATATTTATACACTTTTAACACTCATTTACATGAACGATTTTCTATTTGGGTCCTTATATTCTGTCTCAAATACAATCTATTGGTGGTTTTTTTCAGCACTTATAACACGGTTTCTGTTTTTTAAAATGAATATTTTTTCCCAAACCGTTAAATCTATAGATCCATTTAATTGCTTTAATAATTTAACCTCTGGATTTATTTCATGATTGAATGACAAAAATGATCTGCCACAGCTGATCTTAATTATCAATCTGATAATTAAGAGATTGCCTTTGTGGTTTACCAGGAGAAATACAAACTGGTTTGAGAATTTAATGCCATTCTGGCAGTTTGTCACAATAACTCAATGGTTAGAGCAGCTGCCTGGTAAGCGGAAGGTCTGTGGTTCAAATCCCAGTTGTGGCATTGAATTTTTAAGTTCCAGTTCTACCTCTCAAACTTTGCACACACACGGCTTGTGTGTTTAAAAACACCAACAGTAAGTTTGTTGGCATAAATAAATAATAATCAATCTGATAATTTTAAATTTCATATAGTTGTCAGTGTATGTGTCTTTTCTATGTATCCCAAATGTTACTTTACCATTATTCTTAATGAAATTGTCTAAAAATGCAATTGCATCTCCTTGTTCCAGTTCCATTGTAAATGTTATCTTAGGTTCTTGTAGATTTAGAAGTTTTAATGTGTCTGCTAATTTTCCATTTACGACTGCAAACACGTCCACATACCTGTGCCATGTTTTGAAAATGTATGGGAAGGATTTTGTAATTTGATTTGCCAAAAATGGAGATAAAGTATTTTCCATAGCCAAGTCTGCTTCATGTTTATAAAATGTTGTTGTTAGCTAATGCTGAATTTCTGACAATGAAGTCATTAATCCTCTTGCTCTCCAATATATTGAAGAGACTTAGCAGTAAATGTAACCGCTTTTTAGAGAGCACCATATTTTTATGCTTTGGCGGTCACATCGCTCTCTCACAACCCCCAGAAGTTTATAAAATGTATAACACATTATCTCAGAATTTGAAAAATGACTGATCCATGCAAATTTTGTTGAGTTTTGCGTATTTGTCTATCTGTTTGTGCCATATTTATCAATTTCAACCAATCTGTGAAGTAACAAATGAGTTTGTCTAATGGTATGTTAAGGCAGAGTGAGTTTTACATCAGTTGAAACCATTTTGTCTGAAGATCATATATTCTAACCCTTAAGTTTTCTTAAAGTTCCTAGGAATTATTCAAGTTGTGGCTTTAAAAGTTCTAATGAAGGGTCAAGGAGCACATTAAAAGTATATAACACAAACATTTAGAAAATAAATGGCAGTTGCTATCCATTTTTGGACAAAGTCACAACATACTTTTGTCGCAGGAATTTGTCCGAGTGAACTCATGAGAAAATTCACACTGATATTTCCCCTGTCAACTTGTGTCTGTCAGATGTGTGTAGATTTCCTACTATGTGAGTGTTGTGGTTATGTTTGTAAACGTTTCAGAATCTGAAGCTATTCGGTGGTGGGAAACGTGGTCAGCATCGAACATAAGCAAAAATTACAATCAATAATGAAAGAGAAACAATGGTTTTTGGCCATGTAAATACCCTATACATTTGAGAGGTAGAATTGGAACTGAAAAATTAAATGGGATTTGAACCACAGACCCTCCGCTTACCACACACACGGCTTGTGTGTTTAAAAACACCAACAGTAAGTTTGTTGGCATAAATAAATAATAATTACCCTATACATTAGTAATCAAAAGATTGTGCAGTATAGTCATGTATTTAAGCGATTGCATGTTACGGGCTACGTATCAGCAATCTGTAGTTGAAGATTGGATTGCCGAAAGATATTCCGAGATGTATTGCGCCAAAGTATTCAATTAGGACTTCATTGTCAGAAATCCAGCATTAGCCAACAGCAGCAGCAGCAACAACAACAACAACAACAATAATAATAATAATAATAATAATACTAATGTTTATTCACCACTTAGATCGTGTTACATGGTATGGGCTTCGTCTAAAGAACAACTTCTATAAGATTTACAGAACTAATTTTACAATATTACAAATAAAATGTCAAATAAACAACATATTGTATGAGAAAATCTGAGAAAGCTTCAGAAATCGAGACCCTATATTGAGTTTGGCATATACAAGAATTACAGAGAAAAAATATTCAACAATGATAAATCAAGTAGCTTTGGAAATTTATCACCATCATATTGGTGAAGAGTGGAACGATCTGTTGTAATGCTGTACTTCATCGCAATAAAATTAATTTTGGCGGAAACTTGAATATTCATTGATAATTAAGCCCTTGTCTTTTTTTATCTGCAAATCCATCAATGACCCGAAATAAAGAGTCCCATTGACAACTTACTTGTAAAAAACCACCACAGTTTGGAGTCAAAATGGTTTAAAAGCATACAACAGGAGTGCAAGAATTGTCAACATGGGAACAGATTTTCGTTTGGAAAAATAAGAATCAAGTGTTCAATTTCAGTGTTCCCCTGAGCAACCTGGTGGACAAGTTCTAGAACTGCCTCCAGAACAATCCACATCTAGATTAGCTTTATTGCCCAAGATCAATCAATGTTTGGTTGATAATGGAGGAAACTAGTCTGCAGAAACATGTAGGAAGTTTAAAAAATGAGCATTATTTTGCACTGTTAATCAACTTAGTTTTGACTCTTGATTTCAACAACACTGTCGTCAACTTACAGTATTTGAATATTTGGAAATTGTTATAACAAATGAAAACACTATTGCTGCTAAACACACTTTATCACTTCAGTGCTTGGCGTAGCACAAACATGACACTGTTGCATGCACTCAGAACAAAACACACTAATCCATTAAAATCACAACTCACAATCAAACTGCACTCGGCACTGTTTGCTGCACTCAACTGAACTCTTCACTGTCAACTGTCCTCTGTCAGCTCAACTCCATTCTGTTCAGTGTGATGCATTGATGATTGCAGGCAATGGTTAGCACCTTACATGTCCTCAGGTAGAAAGGAAATGTTCTAGAAGGGGAACCTACTGGGGAGCTGCCCAAAAAGAATCCTTGGGAGCCAGGTGGCAGTGCACAGTGGTTATTGTTATGCTCAGGCTGCTATTCAGCCAAGAGGACCAGCCACTCCAGCTTCACGCCTAAATGGAACTGGCAGACAGGCAATTCTGTTCTGATGGTGCTGTCATAACACTGTTTTACCCAACTATAGAGTGGAGTAAAATATCTTGGCAATGAACTTTAGTAAAATATATTAAAAGTCCTGTGTTTAATGTAGTAAAAAACTAGTAAAACAGTTTTCCTTAGTAATTACTATGGTAATTATTTTTACTTAAGTAATTATAGGAAACAAATACAATGCATACCATGGTAGGAATAAGTTAAGTAGAGTAATTATTTTTTAGCTACATAGTTATAAGAAACAAACTTTAGTAAACAATTTTAATAATTACCAAGCTTTTGCTAGTGTAGTTCCTGAGTATCCTCGAAAAACAGCAGTTGCAACCTTCAGGTTGATTACAGGACATGATTGTCCTTCAAAACATTTAAACAGAATTGGGATATATTCTTCACCACTCTGTCCTCTATGTGATCTGCAAGAGGAAATGGATCGAGACCACCTTCAAATATGCCTGGCCACTTCTAATGCCCCATCCATCAGTGAAAAATATTGGAGAGCAAGAGGATTAATGACTTCATTGTCAGAAATCCAGCATTAGCTAACAACAACAACAGTTTTTGCTAGTGTGTCCCAGAGCAAACTTAGGAAACAAACTCCTGATGCCAAATTCACCACTCTCTTCTACTTTCTCTACTATATTTAGTAAAGTGGAGGAAGTATTCATTCCACCCAAAAGTTTGATGTTGAGATTTCAACGGAAATATGTTTTGAGGCCCCCTGAATCCAATAAAAGCATTTTTACAAAAAGCTCCTTGTGTGTGTGGATGGGGTGTGTGGGTGGGGTGCGTGGGTGGGGGTGTGAGAGTGTGGACAGCACAACTTGGAAACGAAAAGTCGGTTAAAAGCCAAGGTTGGTACTTAAGTTTAATGTCTTTCAAGGCTGTGACATGAAGATTTTGAAGAAAATTCCGCCACCTTAAACTAACCTTTACATGGAAATTTTTTTGAAAATTTTGATTTTCTTGAAAATGGCTCCTAACGATTTTGATTAAAATGCCATATGTTTGAGATATTTTTGTGACAAGTGAAATGTATATCTTGAATTTTCTGGCTATAGCCCAGGAAGTCCTATTTACTCTGGATCAGTTTTGCATAACTGGTAAACCGTATGGGATAGACCAAATCTTACTATGCAAAAGATGTAGATCTTGCTAAAACACAATTTATGTCTGAATAAATTTTTTGTAGAGTGAACCATTTTGGAGATATTCCTTGTTATTTGTGTACGTTTTGAAGAACTTATACTTGTCAAATGGAACATTGCTATTAATTTTCTTATATGTTAACCGTGGAAAGAACGGAATTTGAAAGCTTCAAAAGATTTGGCTATCACTCAAAGCTTACTGTATTACCATATTCCCATTGCATGTGCAAGAAAACGAGCAATAAGATAATTTCTGCAAATGTTTATCTCAACAAACACAATAAAGACAGAGGAATTAGGGATTGTAAGATGGTTAGTACAAAAGTAGAGAAAGTCATGTGAGTGCAGCACATCAGATTTTTTTGTTTGAGTATCTGAACTTGGATACAACACAACTCTGTATACCCACCATATTTCCAGCATCAATCTGAACTATTTTATTACACTTTCTACAAGTTCCTCTAATGCTGTGTTCAGACTTTGTTTAATTCCTCAATTAATTCCTCAGCTTTGGATATTTGTAATTTGGATGAATATAAGCACATTATGGTTTGTGAAGCTTCCCTATAATGAAGTTCAGTAAATCAAACATTTTCAATTGCAAAGACCTAAAATTGCAATAAATATTTTATGATAGTTCTTCATTTATATCTTTAAAATACAAATACTGAAGTACATGTTTTATAATCTTTTGATTTCTGAATTTTTATTCTAAAAAGGCAAGTGAAAATTTGTAGCAAAATAATTATAATATTTGTGTTGCTTCATTGTCATTCATTGACCTCATTTTTGCATATTATTAATCGAGAGACGAAGATTTCATCTCCTTTATTAACCTCTTGAGCGATGGCCATTTAAAATGTCCGCGAGCCGAGAACTGCTACCCAATATCCAGCGCAGGGCATTTAAAGTGCTTTGTATATTCACAGCTGTATTTTGTGTAAATATTAAGTTATTTTAATGAAACAAAAACTGGTATAAAACTTGTTATATGCCTTATAAATGTACCTCATCAGCAAAGTTGAGTTGTATTTACAAAACATTGAAATGGCACTATTTTGTTTCACTGTGGTGAAAAGTCAACTTTGCTCTGTCGAACGCATCTAATATAAGTTCTCGGAAAGAAGCAGTAGTCAACCCATTGTATGTGTGGCTTATGCGTCAGCATACCGTGTAATAAAGAACTACTGTATGCCCACGACAAGAAGGCTAGAGGGGAATGAAGAGCAGAGGGGGCTTCAATTGTTTATCTGCTCCGGAAGCGGATCTGTTTACTAGGAAATGAGTGCATGAGAATGCATATGAGTCACCCACGTTGCCAGATCTAATGCGCTTTCCAGTATTACAGGTGCAGGGATTTTTTTAGTATTATGCATTATTTGGCTCTCGCTGCTAACACGCGCTACGGCGCTACAGTTATATATTCGTATTTTGTTAGTTTTATTCTTGGCTTAATATTTACATATGGCTGCAGTTCGAAAGAAGGGACGAAGTATTCACAGTGAAGCAAGGGAGGTAATTAGAAAAGTGATAGAAGTATGTGAAGAAGAAGCGAAATCAGGACAATTGAAATGTTTATTATCACAAAGTAATTTACGTGTGGCAAATTATTGTGGGATATCGGAACATAGTGTAACAAGAATACGAAGAGAAGGTGTTAAAGCTGGTGAAAAATCACTTCATACTCCGGGGAAAAAGAGACCAAAGGCCGAGGAATACAAATTTCATTGTGATGACTTTGATAGAACAGTAATTAAAAACGTAATTCGAGGCTTTTATTTGGTTAAAAAACAAGTGCCCACTGTACCGAAGCTACTTGCACCAATTAGGGAAAATATAAATTTTCCTTGGGGAAGAGAAACTCTGCGGAAGCTATTGCACGATATGGGTTTCAAATGGAAGTAAGTGAAAATTACTTATTGAATATCCAGATATAGTTAACTGGAGAGCTAAATACCTAAGAAATGCTGGGAGAAATATCATTTACATTGATGAGTCCTGGGTGGACAATAATTTGACATTTGGGAAGTGCTGGCAGAGTGATATCTACGGGATTACGACAAACACTAGCTCTTCGAACCGTCTGATTCTTGTAAATGCAGGCAGCAACGAAGGTTTCATACCCGGAGCTTCTTTGATATTCAAAGCTGGACTTGCTAGCGGTGATTATCATGGCCAAATAAATGGAGAAAATTTCCAGAAATGGTTGGAGGAGAAACTGTTACCTAATATACCCTGCAATAGTGTCATCGTGCTTGATAATGCTCCATACCACAGTGTACAAGAAAATAAGCCTCCGTCGAAATATGCTGTAAAGCAGGAAATGGTACAATGGTTGGAGAACAACAATATTTCATATTCTGCTGCAATGCGACAGACCAACTTGTTTGATTTAATTCAAATACATAAACCAAAGGAAAAAATATAATGCGAAAGATGGACTTGTTTGATTTAATTCAAATACATAAACCAAAGGAAAAAATATACCATATTGACAGAATAATAGAAATGCATGGGCATACGGTTCTTAGATTACCTCCTTATATGTGCGAGTTGAACGCTATAGAATTGGCATGGGCAGCAATAAAACGACATGTAAGAGAGAGAGCATAATGTAACCGGCGATCTACATTTAAGAAATCTACAGCAGGTGTGTGAAAGTGCAGTGAACTCCGTTACAACAGCTGATTGGGAGGGCTATGTTAGGCACGTTAAGAAACTTGAGGATGAGTTCAGGCAAAACAAGTGGAAGGTGCAATAGACAATTTTATTATATCACTAGGAGGTCTGACGAAGATCCAAGAGAGCGGTAGTGACAGCAGCGAGGGTGACGACTTCTCCGACTCGGATCTTGCACGACAACTGGACTTCTAGGTGAGTTATGTGACAACACTGTGTATTTTAAACGAACATAGCATCGTTATCATACTCGGAAACTAGACATAAACACAGTGCGGGAAGCAAAACATGATTACGTTACGCATTCCTAAGCCTCGCCTTCTTGTGCTGGGCATACAGTACTGTATGCATGGTCTCTTGAGTCATCAGAATAGAGGCACATTGCATCTTTTGCTTACGCGAGTTTCGTAACTTAGTAGATTGCGTTTCTTTCTTCTTTGAAATACATACATATCCTTTCCTGCTTGTAGCTGAAGGGAGAAGTGGTATAAAAAGGTATTTTTGCACCAACTGGATATAACCATATACAATTGTTTGGTAATTTGGAGAGCTCTAAAGCCACACAGGACAATGACCTACCTTGACGTCCAACTATCAATAGCTCACAGCCTAATTGAACAATACCACGTTGGGGGTTGAAAATCCAAAACCCCTGCACCCTCAGACTTCAAGGAAAACATTATTATAAAAGGATACCACCAATAGCAAAGAAGTCCCCCCATCTCGAAAGTGTTTCGTGTGCCGCAAGAAGGGAATTCGCAAATGTGGAGATGTAGGTACCCTTGTGTGTTTATCCCTGTTTTGAGGTAAATCACTGCAGAACGAACATATTAAGGTAAGCCAATAAGGTATATAGACTTTACTAAAATGTTTCATAAAGGGAAAATTAAAATAAGTTGAGTTGGATAAGGGATAAATAAGGGTTAAATGCTTAAACGCACGCCCATATCGCTCATCCGTCATTTGCCATAATGGTCGTTTCTTTGAAGTTAGCTCTGAACTAACAAAGAAACGACCATTGTGGCAAAATGTAGCGGTTTATGGGAATGGAGGGTTAAGGAGGCTCTGGCCATCTCCTCCGAGAAGAGTACACTGAACCGGGACGCTGGATTGCAGTTTAGTCCATCTTGGAAACCAGCCTTAAAATTGGAAATCGACCGACTCAGAAAACACAGATTCCAATGGAGCGGTGAACCACCTCCACACTAGACTGGGTGTTTTCTACTCGGTACGTACTGGCTGACAGTACTGGTCCCTTCACTCTTGCTAGTCATTCATCCTGAAGATGGGAGAGATGTACACTCCCGAAACGTCGATGTCTTTTCATCACTACACCTGGCTCGAAGCCCGAGAGCATCTTGAATATATCCTTTACATGTGTTTAAGATATTTACATAAATAAAATATCTATCTTGAATTTTCTGGAAATTGCGCATAAAAGCTCCTTCATTTGGAAGGAATTTTCTATAAAATGGATAAGCCATAAAAGAACAAGAACATACACTACAAAAAGTGTAGATTCCTTTAAAATACACAATTCACTTAAAATAACTTTTAAATTCAGCCATTTTTGAAATATCTGTTATTAGTGGTTTAAATTTTTTGTTACTAAATTTCTTTTAAAGTAGTGTTGCTGTTCAGTTGTTTCGCAATCTCATGGAAAGACTATAGGTTTTCTAGACCAGTATAAGTATAGCAAAATGTGTGATGACAGTACTTATGCAAGTGTTTTTTTATATATATATATATAAAATGATTTGTCACATATTGAGGAAAGCTCAGTAAACTGCTTTTTCGTCAAAGTTTTCTTAACCTAAGGTAGAAGAATATGCTTTTGCAAGAATAATTTATAGACACTGTATAAAAATAAAAAAGTGCACAGAGAAAGTCATGTGAATGTAACATCAGATTTTTGTTTGTTACAGAGCTGAAACTGTGCGCTGTGCACTAGATGTGTTAGCCATCTGCAGTGTGATGCCACGAGTGCAGCTGCTATTGTGTGACAGAGTGGACCTCCCAGACGATGCAATGACTGTTGGTATGAACATTGTACTTGGGGCTGCAGAAGGTGAAATTGTAGCTGATGCAGATGTGCAGCGAGCAGCTCTGTCTGTCATCATCAACTGTGTGTGTGCTCCTGTCCACAGAGTTGGTGGTTTTGTGGGTCGTTTCTCAGTTACCAAGAAAAAAACTGCAACCTTACGTAGTAGCGAAGAGCTTATTAACAAGATGTGGGAAAGTGTGCGTTCTAATAATGGCATAATGGTGAGCAGTGTTCCATATCAGTGTGTGCTGCTTTATGGCCATTACCAAAAATTGATTAATTAACTTTCCAAGATTTCAATACAATTGTTACATTGTTACTATTAATGTAAATTTTAATATTTAAGGTTGGTTCACAATCACCTGGTAAAGGTAACCAGAATGGCAAAGACAATGGGAAGCAAGGTAGCACTCAACATTTTTATTCACAGCAGCCTGGCTAGAACAGGAAGACATATTATCATTCAGCTTATCGATAAAAAGTGGCGGTTGATATTGCACTTTGGGAAGTATTTGTTTTAAACTGACCAATAATATTTTTTCTAGCTTGCTGTTAGAAAGAGCTCTATCAGCTGTTTCATGGCACAGCCACCTTGAATAATTTTTGCAGTGACAAGTGATATGCACAATATGAATCTAACATGCCATGCCCAGTAACAGGAATGAGAAAGTTAAAACATGGCCAAGTCTTCTGTGTCGTTACCAGGGCTTCCCATTGGTTGTGAACACTCCCATTTGAATACATGTATTTCATCTTTCTGATTCAGGTTATCATTACTGGTGCTTTATGAATCAATGTTTGCTAACTCACTACCTTTAAGAGTTGTTTATATTCTTGGTTTCTGTGTACACAAATTCCCTCAGGATGTATAAGAATGCATTAATTACAAATAACTATTTACTTCCTTCCGGAATTATTATTACCTCCATTTAGTTTCTCATCCCTATTCTTAATATTTCCCTAAATATAAAACTGATGAAATGGAGTGTTTAAAACAGTGGAGCATATTTTCCAAATTATTTCCCTAAATGTTACTAGTAAACAGTGACTAAATAGTGTATCATACAGTCAGACGAAAGTGACAAGCATATGCAACGCCTAACGTGGAGTAGCAGCTCACCACATTAGAATAAATGAGTTTTTCCTCTAGACAGTAGGCCTTTGCCCTTCACAGGACATTTTAGGCTATTTTCATTTTCATATAATAATCTCCCTTCTATTTTTGTTTGAATATTTTTTTTACCAATTCCTTATTTTATATGTGCTACTCAATTGTTAAACATTATTTTCTCCATCATAACCATGTTTTCTGTCTTACATCTGAATTTTCATGTGGTGAACAAGTGTTAATGTCAAAATCATCTCTTAGCTACTATAATTTTGTACCTCTTTGTTATCCTAGAAATCCTTCGATTCAACTTCACAACATATAACACTGGAAATATAGGTTCAAAATTTTTATGTAATATGTATTGAAATTATTTATTTGGGTGATTTCATGATGGAAAATGCTTTAACATAACTTTAGCTTTGTAACTACTTGTTTATGTATTGCACATGTAGCTGTACTGAAGAGTGCAGGGCAGCCAAATTCTCCATCTTGCATTGCTCAAAGTAATGCAGCCACCACCTTTTTACCTCTGAATTACACTAACTGTATAATTATACACATTGTACATAAATTATGCTGACTAAAAGGTAGAATTGGAACTGAAAAATTCAATGCCACAGCTGTGATTTGAACCACAGACCCTCCACTGTGGAGAATTCTCTGGTTGGAGAACTCAGTGTCATTCTGGCAGGTTGTCACAATAGCTTAATGTTTAGCAGAGAGTCTGATTCAAATTCCAGTTGTAGCATTGAATTTTTCAGCTCTACCTCTCAAACATTGCACACACACAGCTTGTGTGTTTAAAAACACCAACAGTAAGTTTGTTGGCATAAATAAATAATAATGCTGACTAAATAAGACAAGTTAGAGCAAAATGTGGTTTTAAATATTGACATTGTTTCCAATTTATTAGTTGATAATTTTTTCTTTTATCCAACATTAGATGAAGCTCTAACACATATAAATCTGTACGAAAGCAGGAAGTGATATTTGTAAATGTACTGTGTTTAGGTCCTACTACAGCTGATGATGGTGAAGACACCCATTACAGATGCAGACTCAATTAGAGCCTATGCTTGTCGTGCACTTGCAGGGTTAGCCCGCAGTGAAACTGTCAGACAAATCATCAGCAAGTTGCCACTCTTTAGCAATGGCCAACTTCAGAGTAAGCATTTATTCTACAATAAATATAATTCATAATCCAGGTTGTATTATGCTTATGTGGGAAATACAGGACTGATTTTGCGAATTCTGAAACAAACTATGTACCTAAAACTTCAGGAAACAATTATGTTTCTTGCAAAAGAAATGTAGAGAACAAATGGAACAAAGTAGGTTAAAGATTTGCATGTTCATCTCTTCTTTATTTTTTAATTTAAAGGGGAATGAAACATACAAATCAAGTTTCTTCCTAAATGAAGACTAGCCTTTAAAATGCAGTGTTAAGATTTTCTTCCAAAGCGATGCTGTTATTGCTGTGTAAGTGAAATATTAAACACCTCACACGTCATCAACTCCATCTGCATACTGCAGGAACATACGTGGAAATTCACAGCTTTGTTTTTGATAATGCATTATTTGTTGTTGTTTTTCTTTTTTTTAAAGAAGCAATAGTGACCCTATATGTGTACAATTTTACAAAGATATGTATGAAGAAAACACACTGAACCTGGTGTTGCTTTAAAGAAATCAATTAATTTGGCTTGTTTCTTGTATTAAGTACACACAGCTCTCTCTCTTTTTTTTAAACTGATGACTGTATCTAGGGTGGGACAGGCAATTCCTAAGTCTAAAGCAATTTCAGTTTTGGTTTTGTGTAGATTAAGTTCCACCTCTCATAAATTTTACTTTCTGATCTGCTGTATAACATTTGCTTTTTCTGTTCTCCATGGCTGATTAAAAACAATTGAGAATTGAAAGAGAAAACCGCTTTTCAACAGTAAACACTAGGTACCAAACATTTTTATGTTTACTTCTCGTTTGTTGCTGTGACATTGTCACGCCAGAAGCCATCAGCTCTACCAGAAAACATCTTTGTCTTTGGTAATTATTATTTATTTATGCCAACAAACTTACTGTTGGTGTTTTTAAACACACAAGCCGTGTGTGGGCAAAGTTTAAGAGGTAGAACTGGAACTTAAAAATTCAATGCCACAACTGGGATTTGAACCACAGACCTTCCGCTTGCCGGGCGGACGCTCTACCACTGAGCTATTGTGACAAACTGCCAGAATGACATTAAATTCTCAAGCCAGTTCGTATTTCTCCTGGTAAACCACAAAGGCAGTCTCACATCAGAGACAATTACCCCAATGGTGACTTACTATTTCAAGTACTTTATATCCCAGGATTAAATAACCTTCACATGGTAATTATTATTTATTTATGCCAACAAACTTACCAGGAGAAATACGAACTGGCTTGAGAATTTAATGTCATTCTGGCAGTTTGTCACAATAGCTCAGTGGTAGAGCGTCCGCCCGGCAAGCGGAAGGTCTGTGGTTCAAATCCCAGTTGTGGCATTGAATTTTTAAGTTCCAGTTCTACCTCTTAAACTTTGCCCACACACGGCTTGTGTGTTTAAAAACACCAACAGTAAGTTTGTTGGCATAAATAAATAATAATTACCATGTGAAGGTTATTTAATCCTGGGATATAAAGTACTTGCAATAGTAAGTCACCATTGGGGTAATTGTCTCTGATGTGAGACTGCCTTTGTGGTTTACCAGGAGAAATACGAACTGGCTTGAGAATTTAATGTCATTCTGGCAGTTTGTCACAATAGCTCAGTGGTAGAGCGTCCGCCCGGCAAGCGGAAGGTCTGTGGTTCAAATCCCAGTTGTGGCATTGAATTTTTAAGTTCCAGTTCTACCTCTTAATCTTTGTCTTTGTTTCCCTGTTCAAAAGCTGCCCTCTCAGCTTGCTTCTTTGTCAAAAAAGATAAGGAAATTATGTCTCGAGTTTCTTTTAACATGCATATGCTGTATTCTTGTTACAATTAAGGAAAACTCAGTTGTATTTCACTGAAATTTGATACATATTGTAACTTTTGGTGTGGGTGTGAAGTAAATACGACAGATGTAGTCTAGATGAAGAAACACTTTTATTTCCGTAAACAGTAACTTTGTACACTCGTTGCAACAACAAGAAAGTCTTTTCCGATTCTCCAACAGCACGGCTTCGAACTCGTAACACCAAGAACTAACTCTTCTCCGTCGGCACAACTCTCCACATCGTCTGTCCGTCTCCGTCGACACGATTACTCAGCCTTCACATACGTCTGACTCTTCTCCGTCGGCACTACTCAACGCTTCACGTACGTCTGACTCTCTGGACTGTCCCTTCTCACACTTTACCGCTATTTATATCTCCCCGGCACTATTCTGGAAGCTTCAAGAACGTTCACTTATTGCGCTGGGGTACAAAGTAGAAGATTCCAGTAGCCTCTATCCTTTTCTCTCTTTCGGCAAGCGCCCCAACAATGCGGCCATGCTCTGTCTCTTTCCTTCGGCTCCTTTGCGGTAGCGCCGACAATAATGCGATGCGTGACACTACGGTTGTCGGCAATTAGATGCGGCGGGCGCGGTGACACTGCTCCCTCCTCAGAGCTGGTCGTCCCGACCAGCACTATCACTGCGGCATCTCCCTTGCGTCCTGGTGGACTAACCCATCGAACCTCTTCTCCAGGAGGCACGATCCTAGGTATCGCTGTTGGATAGTGTCCCTTGGTCTGGGTAGGACGATGTATGCCATCCTGCTTCGAAATTCTGCAACAGTACCGCCGGTCTTGACGGTCCCTCGTCCAGTTGCCCTTCTTCCTGGTGTGTTGACGGGCCATCCTGCGCACTTGGAAACGGCTCACTGGGTACCATGTCCGCCGACCTCTCTGGCGCACCTTCGCAGCCACCTTGCTTCCGATGGGTCCGGCAACAAGCCCCGCCACATCCGCGCGAGTCGCGTCCACCACTGCACTCGTGTTCACTCGTGCTCGGCACGGCCTCTCCTGTATCCTGCCGTCCAAGATGATGTCCACCATTCTTTCGTTCACGGCACTATGCGTCAGGTGCTTGGATGGCTCCGACGGTCCTCCCATGTCACACGCCAAGTCGGTTCTCGCGTGTTGCTCGCCTGCTTGTGCGCTTCCCTGCTGATCGTCCTCCACGTCATATCCTGGTTGGTTACGTACCCGACACACTCCTCCAGGGGATCCTCGACGACGTCCCTGAACTGCCCCTTTGTCTTCCCCGAGACGGACACTTTCGTTATCTGAAACGGGCACAACTGTCGCCTCGGCCACTAGGTGCTCCCTCCCCGGGTCTGTGCTATTCCGTCTGCCCCTGGCATCCAGTACTTTGACGCTCTCGTCAACTCTTACTACCAGGGCGCCAAGACGTTCCCCGTCGTCCTCCACGACGTCCACATTGCTGGCAGAGGTCTTCCACCTTTTCGCCGAGTTCTTCCACGCCTTCCGTCATGCCAATCAGTTCGCCGAGTTGTTCCACGTCTTTCGTCACGCCAATCCGTTCGCCGAGTTGTTCCACGTCTTCCGTCACGCCAATCCGTTCGCCGAGTTGTTCCACGTCTTCCCTCGCGCCAATCAGTTCGCCGAGTTGTTCCACGTCTTCCCTCATATCATCCGAAACGGGCGCAACTGTCGCCTCGGCCACTAGGTGCTCCCTCCCCGGCTCCGCGCTATTCCGTCTGCCCCTGGCATCCAGTACTTTGACGCTCTCGTCAACTCTTACTACCAGGGCGCCAAGACGTTCCCCGTCGTCCTCCACGACGTCCACGTGCTGGCAGAGGTCTTCCACCTTTTCGCCGAGTTCTTCCACGCCTTCCGTCACGCCAATCAGTTCGCCGTCAATTTTCGCCGATAGCTCCGTCTTCATCTCTTTCAGCTCGGCAGCGAGGTTGTTTCTCGTCTTTATTTCTGTAGCGAGGTTGTCGTTTGCCGCCTTCATTTCTGTAGCGAGGTTGTCGTTTGTCGTCTTCATGTCTTTCAGTTCAGCAGCGAGGTTGTCGGTTGCCGTCTTCATTTCTTCTTTCAGCTCGGCAACGAGGTTGTCGTTCCTCGTTTCCATTTTGGCAGCGAGGTTGTCGTATGACGTTTCCATTTTGGCAAATAATTCTTTCATCATTGCCATCATCCTGGTTTCCGAATCTCCCTCCATCTTGGTTCTAACGTTGCAACTTCTGACGATGTAATGAAACTAGAAGCAATTCGACGAATCCCACTCCTGACACCAGTGTAACTTTTGGTGTGGGTGTGAAGTAAATACGACAGATGTAGTCTAGATGAAGAAACACTTTTATTTCCGTAAACAGTAACTTTGTGCACTCGTTGCAACAACAAGAAAGTCTTTTCCGATTCTCCAACAGCACGGCTTCGAACTCGTAACACCAAGAACTAACTCTTCTCCGTCGGCACAACTCTCCACATCGTCTGTCCGTCTCCGTCGACACGATTACTCAGCCTTCACATACGTCTGACTCTTCTCCGTCGGCACTACTCAACGCTTCACGTACGTCTGACTCTCTGGACTGTCCCTTCTCACACTTTACCGCTATTTATATCTCCCCGGCACTATTCTGGAAGCTTCAAGAACGTTCATTTATTGCGCTGGGGTACAAAGTAGAAGATTCCAGTAGCCTCTATCCTTTTCTCTCTTTCGGCAAGCGCCCCAACAATGCGGCCATGCTCTGTCTCTTTCCTTCGGCTCCTTTGCGGTAGCGCCGACAATAATGCGATGCGTGACACTACGGTTGTCGGCAATTAGATGCGGCGGGCGCGGTGACAATATAAATAAGGTTCTCTTCACAATTTCTAGATACATTTTGCCAGGGCCTATAAAAACTTACACATAAATGTTACTTAGAACTGGGTTACTTATAAAGCAGGTTCAACTGTAATTAATACCATATGGCTCAATTAGAATAATTTCTTGGAAAAGAGTGATCATGAATAAATTAACATAGAAGGAAGATTCAAATTTGTTTAAATTAAATTTACTTTTAAGAGGTAGAACTGGAACTTAAAAATTCAATGCCACAACTGGGATTTGAACCACAGACCTTCCGCTTGCCGGGCTGACGCTCTAACCACTGAGCTATTGTGACAAACTGCCAGAATGGCATTAAATTCTCAAGCCAGTTAGCGGAAGGTATGTGGTTCAAATCCCAGTTGTGGCATTGAATTTTTAAGTTCCAGTTCTACCTCTTAAAACTTTGCCCATACACGGCTTGTATGTTTAAAAACACCAACAGTAAGTTTGTTGGCATAAATAAATAATAATTAAATGTACTTATTTATTTAAATATTGATAGTTACTGCAACAATCTTACATTAAACATATCATAGCTTACATTACAATACAAATAGGACAGCTGTATGGTTTGTGACTAAAATGAATTAAATGCTTTATTACAGTGTTGATGCGTGATCCTATCCTGCAGGATAAGCGTCAAGAGCATGTCAGTTTCCAGAGATCGGCATTAGAACTTTTGGAACGGGTGTCTGGGAAAGCAAAACCTTCTGGAAATGAGCTGGAGATCTCTCTTGCCAACATGCATCGAGCCAATGTGGTTGCTCAAACACGTATTCAGTTTAATGACAAACAACTGCTTCAGCTTATTCACCAGCATCTGCTATCTCGTGGCCTGAATGAATCTGCAAGTTCACTTGTTAAGGAGGCTGGTCTACCAGGGCAGCCTGTGAAGCAAGGGCCATCCTCCAACTTCCCTCCATTTAGTTACAGAGTTAATTTAACCCCACCAGCTCCACCTCGTGTAAGTGCTAAATCAAAATAGTCTTATATGTCCTTTCTTTCTGGTCTTAATTTTTCCACCACTTTTTGTAATAGATATATTTAAGGCTTCGGTTATCAAGTTGTTGCATTCTGATCGGTAGGTAACAGATCATGTATAAAATATTATATTGGTCAGCAAAGATTAAATTAATGTCTGCTGTTGGAAAAATGGCATGTAACATTCTTTTATGAAATAAACCATCTTCAGGACAGTTCCATATTTAATATTTTAGAATGGTTCGTTCTGAACCATTCTGAATGTTGTCCTAAAACACTTTTCATAACAATTCAGGGTGGAAGTGAAATAATCTGTTAGACTTTAACAGCAAATTTCTCTTATTATGAATAACAAGAAACTCTAATACCAAAAAGCTGAAAAGTTTATAGTTTTCTAGAAGGAAAAAAAAAATAATTTTATCTAAAACGTTTAGCACCACCTGGCTGAATTATTAATGGTTAAAGGTTCTTGATTTATGGCTATATTTAGAACAACTTTTTCCTTTGGTGTATTTCAATAGCTTAAATGGTTTTTGTGTAAATTAAATTGAAAAATCCACAGTTTGCCTTCTTAATAGTGTAATAACTGGCAACATCGCATCAACTGTGTTTACTTTCTTTGCATATTGCGCAGATTGCACAGAATGTACTTAATTACATGCCATTGTGGCTGCACATACTCATGTTCATCTTGTCAGAAACTTTGTGTTGCAAATTTCACCAACTTGAGTACTTTGGTGCTCATAAGATTTTTGTTAAAACTTGGGAGTAATTGTTGGAAGCGAAAGTGCTTCCAGAAACTTCTGCATCATGTTCTACAAATTCCTTTGAAATTTTAGTTGCATCAAAACTCCTCACATTAGACATAATTGCAATATCAACAATCCTTGTACATCTATACGTAAAACAATTTTAAAATTAGTGCTCTCATAGCTTAGAAAAGGAAAATATAGCTAATATACAGATAATACACAAAGTTCAATGGTAACCATAACATAAAATCATCTCTTAATCTTGGGCATGCCAATTTAATCATTGTTTACGGCATATTACTGGTGGAATGGAACTGTTGCAGTTTAGTTCATTTTGTAACATAGGCATTTTAAGAGGTAGAACTGGAACTTAAAAATTCAGTGCCACAACTGGGATTTGAACCACAGAGCTTCCGCTTGCCGGGCGGCTCCTCTAACCACTGAGCTATTGTGACAAACTGCCAGAATGGCATTAAGTCTATTGTAAGTACTTATACCCCAGGACTAAATAACCTTCAGATGTGAGACTGCCTTTGTGGTTTACCAGGAGAAATATGAACTGGTTTGAGAATTTAATGCCATTCTGGCAGTTTGTCACAATAGCTCAGTGGTTAGAGCAGCCGCCCGGTAAGCGGAAGGTCTGTGGTTCAAATCCCAGTTGTGGCATTGAATTTTTAAGTTCCAGTTCTACCTCTCAAACTTTGCCCACATACAGCTTGTGTGTTTAAAAACACCAACAGTAAGTTTGTTGGCATAAATAAATAATAATAGGCACTTTAATTGAAGTATAAAACTTCAGTTATGTTTTCAAAGGAAAATATTCAAAATAATGCATAAACGAAAAATATGAGTGTGAATTTTCTTATGGAATAACCTGTTGTATTAGATTATTATTTTAATTATGTATTGTTTAATACAAGAAAGCAATAAGCTGTTGTATTAGATAATTACTTCAATTATGTGTTTTTTAATGTAAAAAAGCAGTGAATGGAACACAAATGATAAATATAATACATTAATTTGAGTACTTGCGTGCATGTCAGTACTGTTATTCATAATTCACATTAAAAAGAATATGCTTTACATTGGTTTAAAACAGTCGTCAAGTTTTCTTTGCTTGTTTGATTTTTCTAGTTTTTATAAATTAGTCAGTTACATGCATTAATGACAAAAATGCTATCATTTAGGCTTTGCAGTGATACAATTTGTGTAATGTAGGGTTTGAATTGTCTCATGTATGCTGGAATGCTTGGCTACTTCTTGATTAATGTTATCAGTATCGTAAGTTATAACCTGGAGAAGAATGACCTATCCAAAACCTGTTAACATGTGTGTAGCCAGTGTTCTGAAAATATTGATGCCTCATTCAGCATATCTACTGTTTCATAAGTGCTGAGGTTTTCACGGCCGGCATTGTCAACTATGTTAAGTAGATTTTCCGGGCTTGTGGGCTGTGGAGTTCACTAATCAGATCACCGTGAAGATGCTGGACGTAGTTTTCAGCAAAACGTCGGAGGAAGGCAATCCAACTCGACCACGGCCCACAAGCCCGGAAAATCTACTGTTTAGTACTGCAGTAGCGGGTAAACTGTATACAGAAACCTTGCGTTATGGATCTTAACATAATGTATAAACGAGCAAGTAAATTAATATTTTTCATACATGGGGACCAGTAAATGTGACATATTAAATAAACAAATAACCAAGAACATGTAATTGAACTTAATATTAATGGACAAAGTTTGGTGACTAAACAGTTTAATGAGTAATTATTATTTATTTATGCCAACAAACTTACTGTTGGTGTTTTTAAACACACAAGCCATGTGTGGGCAATGTTTGAGAGTCCTTCCTCTCAAATTTTAACGAGTATTTGTGAAAATTGTAGAAGTGAACCTCATGTATTTCATGCCTTTTTGCCTATTACAGTTATGTATAGCAGTATAAACATTACATACCCATTATTATTTATTTATGCTAACAAACTTATTGCTGGTGTTAAATATACCAGCCGTATGTGAGCAATGTTTGAGCGGTAGGTCTGTGGTTCAAATCCCAGCTATGGCATTGAATTTTTCAGTTCCGATTCTGCCTCTCAACATTGCATGCTCATTTTACAATTGAATTTTCTCTAACTCCTATAAACAATATAAGTAGCAGTAATGACAGAAATAAGGAGTAACAGAAAACGGTGTTAAAATTAAGTTGGTTAACAGATAAAGGCACTGAATGTCTCAGGAAAGATTTGTAGGTGCTTTGTACATTGAAATGTTGGTAGCTTTTGTTTTGTGTGATGCAGTGCAAGCAGCCTAAACAAGACAACAGTAATGTCATTTTCGTGTGCAAATAATCTTTGTTGACTAGTACAGATAGTTACTGAATGTGTTGGAGAATAATTTCCTTAATTAATACATGTAATAATCATATGTTTAACACAGTTACACAGTTTTATTGTGCATATTTTTTGCATTGCAGCCACGTTTGACCGGTGGGTCACACCATCACAGAGGGACATCAGCATCATTATCATCATCCTCTGCTGTTCAAGCTGTTACTACAACCACTCCACCCACAAGAACTGTTACCAGCCAATCATCACAGCAAACACCTACTAGTCCCATTCCAATTAGAATAAACCTCGCAAGCACAAGGTAAATGTTATAATTTTGTGGTTCTGTAGAATACAGTTTATACATATCTGTAATTTCTTTACTTATTATGTTAAGAATTGAATCATCTCTATATTGCAGCATTGTAACTGAGTTAGAGTCTCACTCACCCAACAAGCTATTGTTTCCCACTGGCCAAATAATGATGATAAAAATGTATAACTTTATTGTAGTGAATGGACTCTTACAAGAGCATCTGACAGAATAAGAGTTTGTAAGAATGGTTAGTACAATAGTAGAGAAAGTCATGTGAGTGCAACACATTAGATTTTTTGGTATCATACCTAATATATGTTTCATGAAATTTTGTTCACACATTCACCTAGCATGAACTATTGGATTTCAGAAGTTCTTTTAATGCTGCAATGGTCTCTCAGCACTTGCGACATGAATAGTTGTATGGCCTGCATATGTAGCCCAAATTTTAATTATAATTTGGCTCTCTTAAAATATTGTGCCTATACTAGATTTCACATGCTTACATTTTATGTGAAAAGAATAAATCCAGGGAACATTTTAAGGTAAAAGTGAGCTCAAACATAAAATCACTAGACTGGGAATTCAATTTTATTCAAATTGAAGGCTGTGGGAAGCAGCTATGGACTAGGATACTTTTATGTTACTTAATTTTATTAAAGGAATTGGTTTGCTATAAGAAATAAACAAGAAAAATTATTAGCTTTTTAAGAGTACAATTTTTTTAAAGTGCACACATATCCCTAAATACTGACATTCACTTGTTTTCTCATTTTGATATTTTATACTACTGCACAGATAACATGTTTATTGTGCTTACTATTGAATGGTTATTCTGAGTATTTTAAGGTGATCACTGATCACTGATTAGCAACAGCACACAATCTCAACAATCACCTATAACATTTGTAAATGACATTGTTTTTAATTGAATATTTACGATAACATAAAATGAAACTAGGATTTTTATTTTGTAGTGATCTTTATCCTCCTTTTGCCATTATTCATTTTAAGGGCCCTGATGACCAAGTTATGAGTACCCTTAAATATGTATCTAACAAACAAGTGAAGTGAATAAGAGGCATTCCTCCCTTTGCACATTCTCCCTCTTTCCCCTTCTCTCTCCTCCTCTCCTCTTCCTCACCCCTCTTCCCCTCTCCCTCCTCTCCCATCACCCTCCTCTCTCCCTTCTTCCCTCTCCCCTCTCCCTCCTACATCCCTGTCTTTCTCTCCCCTATCTCCTGCCTTCTCCCTCCCCTCTCTCTCCTCCATCTGCTCTCTCTCCTCTCCCTCACTCTCCCATCCCCCTCTAGCTCCTGTCTTGCATCCATCTCTAATCTCTGGGTAGAATGATGTTTACGTGTCTGCATACCCTAAGCTGAGTGTTACCCAACAAGGGGAAACCTTGGAAAAAACTTACCCAGGCAACTTAATTCAAGCTCAGGTCTTCTATATTAGAAAGTAGACAATCTGCCACTAAACCTTATCCCTAAGAAAGTGAAAAGAAGGTTGGTACTATGATTCAAAGTAAATGTCAAATATAATGCTTATTTGTAGTTTGGTTCTTTTTTTATTTTAAATTCATGAAAACACATTTTTATGGTTTCTCTACCTTCGCTATGGTCTGATTTATAAAATGAACTAATCTTTGACTTTAACACATAAATGTATAAGCATTGAAAGTATTGGTTTAATACACAGATCCACTGAACTTCGCAGGAGAACGCAATGTTCATCAGCAGGGGGCATCAGTACAAGTGTTACGAATGGTGGTTCAAATTGCAACATTCGTAATCTCCAAAAACAGATCTCATGGGAGCAGAGTTCCGCTTCACCACTACCAAAAACAGCATCAAGCAACACCACCAGCAGTTGTCAGGGTGTTGGTGAACCTCGTGTTACGTTAGACTCCATCATCACAGAATACCTCACCAATCAACATGCTTTATGCAAAAATCCTATTGTTCCTTGTCCACAGTTCAATTTATTTGAGTAAGTATTAATATATCTTCATCCAAGATTTTGTTAATTGTATATCATCTATTGCATCCATCAAAACTAAGGTGAAACACTGCCAAATTTTCTAACTTCCATTGCTGCCAACCAATATGATTTTTATACAGTAATTGTAAGAATAGCATGAAAAATGTGTACCAAATTTAAATTGTTTGATTTGAGAGTTACGGAATATTTTTTATTTTTTTTAGCCATGTGTTCAAAATGCTTAATAATCACATGTATAAAAATTATGTATTCACGGACATTATCGTTGCTTAGTTAGGCATTGAGGAAACATTATCTGACTTTGTTTTGTTAAATCAGCATCCAGATACTTCAAGGCCCTGTATTGTATACCTAGTTTGACTGAAACATTGATTAAACCAAACCAAAAATTTAAGTGCAGCTGCCATTTTATAAACATATGGTTAGTTAAACCGAAGTACAATGGCATTGGTATGCCTGAATGCTGAGAAAAGAAAATGATCGCTAATCTTCTTACTTCAATTAAACACTGTTGGTACATGTCTAGCTTAGAAAAAATTTAAAATATTCTGAAATAATGGGCATTCATGATGGAACTTAAGTGTAATGTTAAATTAAGGTTATAGGCTATATGATTTGAAGCTTTCCTGGCGACGAACATATTCAAGATGCTCTCGGGCTTCGAGCCAGGTGTAGTGATGAAAAGACATCAACGTTTCGGGAGTGTACATCTCTCCCATCTTCACTTGCTAGTCATTCATCCTGAAGATGGGAGAGATGTACACTCCCGAAACGTTGATGTCTTTTCATCACTACACCTGGCTCGAAGCCTGAGAGCATCTTGAATAAGGTTATAGGCATTTGCATCGAAAAATAAAGTTTGCAGTAACAATCTTCCTTTCTTAGAAGTTTGAAAACAGTGTTGTTATAATCAATTTAATCGAAAAGGTGAGTTAATTAATAACACTAAACAACACTTACATTGCATGTAATGTAAGTGTTTAGTGTTATTAATTGACTCACCTTTTAGATTAAATTGCAGTAAGAAGTTCAGTCGCCAATCTTCCAAAATAAAAACAAACCGTTACTATAAATTTCACTTATCCTGTTAATTGCTGCAAGTTCTTAAGTTCTGCTGACATGTTTAATGGTGCTTCCATCACATTTTCAAAGCTTTATTTAAAAAGTTACCAAGTCACAGATGTTAAACTATCCAAAGGATCTATGCATCACCAACCTCTGAAATATCTTTTCCCAAACCATTAAATATATAGGTCGATTTAATTGTTTTAACAATCTAGCCTCTGGATTTATTTCATGATTAAATGACCAAAAATGATCTGCCACAGCTGATTTATCGATCTGTTTATGTTTAACATTTATAAAATGCTCCATTCTATACCTTATCCCACTCTTAGATGACAGTATGGAGTTCAATGGGATATATCTGTCTCTATCTAGCGCATACGAGTTGCCATTAGCCTCGTCCTTTTCTACCCTTGCGCTGTTGCCAGATTCCTAATAGCATGGTATAAATATTCAGTTGTTATAAATTTCAGGTTTGAGCACATCCTACGCAGAATTTTTTTTCTCTATCAGATTGTATCCTTTTTAGAGTTATTATACACTTCTAAAGGCCCTTATTTCTTCAGAAAACGTTTTTTTCAATAGAAGTCTGATATGTGCTGTTTCTATACTCATCACGCACTAACTAACAAACTAACTGCTAGAATATGTCTATATTTTTTTCTTAGCTAGAATAAACCATAGTGCTACTACCTGCCCACTTTGAATTCTCTATGTTTATTCAGTTAAGTGTTATAATTTTTTAAATTAAATGTTTTCGGAAAATTTTATATCTGTGCACTGCAAAAGTTATGTAGTGTGAAACTTTTTTGTTATTGAGTTTACATCAGGGAACCAGTGAGAACAAATGTTGAGGGGGGGGGGGGGGGGGGGGTTGGAGAAAGTTTTTAAAATAGACCAAAAGGCTGTAACCTCTTTCTTTTATCCAGTAAGGTAAACAAAAGGTATTCATCTATTCAGCGTATTCTCGCGCCAGGCCTGACACAGAAGATGGTATAAGGAGCAACACTAGCATTAGTTCAAAAGAAGCCGTGTGTGTACAGAGGTATTTTTTAGAGGTGGCGTGTGACCTTGCTCGGATATGCGCGAGTGACATCACGCAAAGCGATGGTGGGGATAAGTTTCCACCAGCAGCCTGTTGGCTAGAGGGCTAGAAGTCGAGATACTAACCAGACACCCCTTTTATCTTGCAATAGACAAGTGGACTCGACCATGAACTACTGCGCAACATTACGTCACACGCCACCTCTAAAAAATACCTCTGTAACTGTGTGAAATCTGTGAGCTGTTATTGCGTTGTTTAATATTTTTGTAAATATTTGTAGTTATGGAGGGGGAAGCTAGGAAGAGGCGACATGTTGTTAAATTAAGAAGTAAGGAACGCCAAATAATTATGAATGTGTTAGATTATTTTTGAAGTAAAATGCGTGTAAGGCAGTAAAAGAAACAGCTAAGGCTATAGGGTGTTCAGAAGCAGTAGTGTGTAGGATTAAAAAGGAAGTGATGAAAGGACCTCTAAGAATGCCATCGAAAAAGAAAGCAAAAAGGGCAGGACTACACAAAATGCTAGGTTAACGCAATATGATTGAATAGTGCAAAGTGGAGTGTGGCGAATTGTTCATTCTTTACAGTTTGCAAATATTCCACCCACGCTGAATATACTTTTGTCACGGGTCAACAGTGATGAGACCCTATCAAATTTCTCAAAGGCCACTCTTAGTCGGTTCTTACATGATTTGGGGTTCGAATATGAAAGAAGGGGTAACAAGGTCATATTAATAGAAAGAGACGATATCGATATCATCAGATGGTGACAAATATCTAAAAGAGGTAAAAAGGTTTAGGGACCAGGGGAAATCAATTGTTTATACAGACGAGTCATTTGTAAATTTAGGTCATACAGTGACAAAGGCGTGCAGGGATACCAAAGTTAAAAGTGCACATCAAGCAGCAATTGAAGGACTAAGTATAGGACACTGGCCACCTCGGAGTCACGCGTGGAGAAAGATTCTCAACTAGTACATGCTGCAACACTGCGCTCCATTTAACATGTACTGTCATCTAAGGGTAGAATGCGCTTTAGTCTCCAAATGACGTTTAGTTTTACTACTGTAAACCTTGTCACAATCCAAACAGCTAAATTGAGTAGTAGTAGTCTAATGCCCTGTTGCTTTGATATATTCCATTCTCTTTCTTGTTTCTCAGTATAGTTCCCTTAGTGATCCAGAGGTTAACTTCTTGAGTGCCATACAGTGGGGGAGATGATCCTTGTTCATTATGGATTTCTCGTCCTGACACAATTTGGGGAGTCGAGGATACAAATTTTATGAAGGTGTGCAGCCAAAACATCATGATGTGACAGCTAAATTGATAAGTGCCAGATTTTTTATAATTTGAAATTTTATCCTTTTTAGAAAAATATAGTAAATATTAATTAAGGAAAAATTGAAGCTATTAACAGTGAAGCAACAAGATTCTAAAGTAAGAACAAATTAGAAACTAAAAACTTCACTTATCTTAGTAATGTTGCAAGATCTTTTTGCAGAAACTGACTCAAGTTTCAAGTTGTTTCCAACTCATTTTCAAAGCTATAGCTTTGAGAAACTGACTTGAGTTTCTGCAAAAAGATCTTGCAACATTACTAAGATAAGTGAAGTCTTTAGTTTCTAATTTGTTCTTACTTTAGAATAGTAAATGTTGTATATTAAATTTATTTTGAGGGAACAAAGTTATAGTAGGCACAGCTTATTGAGATACCCTAAAAAACAACCTTGACATTTTTTCCCCCCATTATGGAGCAGTCTGCTTATATTTAGTGATATTCCATCCATTAGGTTGCATTAGTGCCATCACCTGTTCGTAACATATAACCATGGTAAAGTTATGACTATAGTTGGTATTATTGCATCTGTTATGTTGCCACAGAAGCCCTTGTTTAAGAACGCGTTGCAGAGAGGCCAACCGATAGATTTTAAAACAAGATTCTGTTTAGATGCCGTATTAATTAATCAGCGGACGTACTGCTCGTGTTTTTGTCTAGAACTCTTTCAGAGCAGTATATGCAGCTATAGTTACTGTTGTTATTTTTGTGTTCACTACACAGTAGCACATCTCATATATAGTAATATTTAGTGCTCAGAAGTGATTTTATCCAAAAGTGTTTTGCTAAACAAGATTTGCCGAAGGTGAGCACTTTCTTGTGTTGTGTGGTAACGATGTTCAAGCATTAGTATCGTTTGAAAGCGTGTTACTTTAACCCTGTGATATTTGAGGTTAGAAATGCCTTTATTATGTACATTGGCAGCACTGCTTTTTGGGGTACTTTTGTCAGCTGTTTAGTGTAATGTCGGCCATGTTGAGCTCTTGGGAACTGCCGATAAACTGTGTCCACTATATTCCATGTTCTTTAAAAAGTTTTGCAAATTTTTTATTAGCCCAAGGATGTCAAGTAAACTTTTTAAAAATACAATCATTTACCCTCAAGAAAATAAGATGTTTGGAATGTGACAAGGTTTACATTGGTAAAACTAAACATCATTTGGAGACTAGAGTGAAGGAGCTTTTTATAAACATTGGTTATCCTGTAGGAGTACGTCCTCACGTGGGCGATAGGCAGTTGGTTTGTGACTGAAGAGTGTTGTTATGAGGTTAATTTCCTTTAACTCGTTGGTGACGTATGTATTGTCAACGCTGGAAAATTGAAATCAGCGGAAGCATATGAATGTTGCCAGCCAACTTGTTAACGTTATTTGTTATTTAGAGTTATTATTGTTTAGTAATTAAGTGATGTGACGTAAGTTCCTGTGCGGTGCAGTTGTGGTTTGAATTGGTATTCCACACTGATCAAAGGTACAACAATCCGTATTTGAGACTCTATAATATGGTAATTTCTTTACAGATTACGCAGTATTAACAACAATAATAACAACAATAACATTAACAATAATGATGATGATGATGATAATAGTAACAGTAACAACAACAATACTGCTGCAGCTGCAGCTGCTGCTGCCGCCGCTGCTGCAGCACCGCCACCAATAATAATAATTGTAGTAATAATAATAATGTTGAGCTTGTATAATACAATAATTTTATTACAGATTACGCAGTATTACGCAATAGTGCAACAATAATAATGAAGTAATATTGAGGTTGTATAATACAGTAATTTTATTACAGATTACGCAGTATTAACAACAATATGAAGAAATAATAGTACACTGTTTTGGCATTTTATGATGCGTGGTTGGTAGTTGTAGTGATCAAAATTTAAATATTTTTTCAATTTTCATAACAGATATAAACCATTACTAATTTTACTTCATACAAGGTCAATGTGATTTCTGAATGTCATATTCTCATCTATCATTACCCCTAAAAATTTTATTCTCTGTATTTGCTCTATGTGCTCATCGTTTAGTGTTACATGTAGTCTTTGAGTAGATCCGCTATTTCGGTGCTGGAACATGATCATATTTGTTTTTTTGTAAATTTACCTTTAAGTTGTGATATTTTAGGTACTCACATATATCCTGTGTTTTTGTGGTTACTAACTTCTCTAGACTATGTAATAGTCAATATGATTGAACTTGTCAATATAATTGAAGTGTCGTCTGCGTATGTTATTTTATATTCTGAAGATTTAGGAATGTCATTTACATATAATATGAAAAGGATTGGTTCAAGTACAGATCCTTGAGGTACACCCACCTTCATTATTTCATAATTTGATCTTGCATATTTTGTCATGTGATTCTGTGCATTGCTGACGGTTTAACAAGTACGATTTTATAATTTCTAAGAATTTTCCACTGATACCCACTTTCTGAATCTTATCCAGTAATTTATCATGTGCTACACTATCAAACACCTTGGATAGATCCAAGAAAATTCCTGCAGCTTTGTTATCTTTATCAAGTGCTTTAAGTATTTCCTGATAAAGTTCTGCAATAGCAGTGGTAGTTGATAATTTGCTCCTGAATCCATGTTGTGATGAATTAAGCAGATTATATTTATTTAGGAATCACATCAGTCTGCAGCTCAGTATATTTTCAAAAACTTTTGCAAAAACAGAAGTAAGATTGATTGGCCTATAGTTCCCTATTCGTGTTTTATGCCCCTTTTTAAAGATTGGCCGAACTATACTGAGTTTTAAGGAATCTGGAAAGGTTTCACTGTTTAGCGAAGAATTTATTAGGTGTACCAGAATAGTAATAAGCGCAGTATTACAATGTTTTAAGATTTTCGGTCATATTTCATCCCATTCTGATGAGGATTTATTTTTTAATTTATTTATTATCTTTTCCACTTCTTCGGCTGTAGTTTCTCCCAAATATATTGAATTTATGCATACTGATAGTTCTCTTTGAATGCTTTCTATCACATTCTGTTCCCCCTTGGTTATGTTTAGGAAATATGTATTGAAATGTTGGCATACGTCTTGTGGATTATCTATAGTTTGTCCTTTTTCAACTAATTTTATATTTTCGTGCTTGCTTCTGGTAATACTACTTTGTTTTACAATTCCCCATACGGTCCTAACTTGATTGCTTGAGCTTGTTATTTTATTACCATATTGTTGATTCTTTAGGTTAGTTAGTGTTAGTGAGTATTGGTTTTTCAGATTTTTATATTTGCATTTGAATAGCTCTAAGTTTGTATACTTATAAAATGTGTAATAATCTTTAATTTTTTTCCACAATTTTTTAATTTCTATTGGTATTTGCATATACTGGTCTCCCTTCTCTTTATCCTTGACTTTCTTTATTGGGCAATGGTTATGAAGATATTTTGTTAAAATTTTGAAGAAACGTTCCCATTTTTGGTTACTATCTTGCATTTCATAAACTACTTCTCATTTTTCTTGCTTTAGGCTTTCGAGTATCCAGCTCAGATTTTTTACTGTGGTTTGTCTAATTGTTTTATAATTTAATTGCTAACATTTACTATATTCATTACCTGAGCGCAATGATCAGAAATACAGAACTCCTGTACAGTCACAGCATACCTGTCACATTCTAAATTAGTTATCACATGATCAATGGCAGATGATATACTTGGTGTGATTCTTGTTGGTTCCTTAACAGTGTCTTGTAAATTGAAGCTATAAAGTAGGTCAGACAGGCTTTTATAATCCCATGTATTTGCTAATGAATTTATATTTAAGTCACCCATAAGTATGTTGACTAAAGGCTGATGTCATAGCAAGCAAATAACAGATCAGCATCTGACATAACATTTAAAAGATGTGGCACAGGTAAATAGGAAAGCACGATAATTGTAGAGTAGGTGGCGTAAAATTACATCATGACCATGTGTTCAGAAACTGATAATTCATGCAGAAAGAAGTATAGAATTCTTTTTCTATGCATGCAAGGCAAGCAATTATTTGAAATTTGCATTCTCTTGCATTATCTAGCACATTACATGGCTATGTGAATGCTGCACATACATCCCATTTTGAATGGGACTAAATGCATACAGAGTGTTACAATGGCTTTCTAGTTTATTTTTATGAACCTGTAAGTACTGTTTTATCATATTTGTGTACATAGACATGAAACATATAATTTACTATGGTAGTGGTGGTGGCGGCGGCGACAGCAAGGATGACACTTTTACAGAAGTTACATAATATATTGCACTTAATTCATAATGTTGGCCCTTATTACATTTCTTTGTCAAAGGGATTTCTCCAAAAACAATTTTGAAATCACCTGGTTTCAAATTATTATTTTCCTGTCTTGTTTAAGGTTACCTAGTGCCTAAACCATCTCAAGAGCAGTCTCAGAAATTACCATTGTGTAAAAACTACTGCTAAGTACTCTTCTTGCAATTTAATTTATTGACTTAACTGAAGTCTAGTGCAAAATATTGCTTAAATGTTAATTTTGCAAACAAAGCCTATACCTAACTTTTGCTTCCTGAGAGCCTATTTTCAGTTCATAAATGTGGCATTAAAGTTCTTTCTATATCTCTTTTAAAAATAGCATGTTCCAAAAGGCATTTCACTTTGTTGTTTATCCTGCAAATTTGTAATAGACAAATGTTCATTCTGAAGCAGTTGACAGATTCAGAAGTGTTATTCTAAGAAAATT